>CM031858.1:114924309-115072424 GCA_018697195.1 Certhia americana | reverse complement strand
ATACATATACATATACATATACATATACATATACATATACATATACACTAGGTTATATGTATAAAATTACAATAAAACTGAGGCAAGTACACACAGAGTGGTTTTAATATAATGTTTGTGAGTAAATTTGCAATCAGGAAACACTGACATGCTTTAATACAAGATTGCGACCTTGGTTCTTATCCAGGACCCTCCTTTTTTTCAGGGTAAAAAAGGCTACTGAGTATGTCCCAACACAAGAAGTCATACAGGGCATGGACTTGAAATTCCCTATGATAACTCTGTCAGACAGAGGTGGAAGGTTGGTCTTTAAAAATGTTTGTCTATTTGTTTTGAGACAGCAAAGGAAAATATTTCTTCTCCTATAATAGTAAGGTCAAAGAATTTGTTTTCTTCCCAGCTAGAGACAAAAACAATAATGGGAAGCTCTTCAAACTAATGTTCAAAAGAGGAAAAGAAAGACAACAGATGATTAACTTCTCAGCAGGAAGATGTTATTACAGTCAAAAGACTTAAAAATCTCTTTTCTTATGTGATTCATTAACAGATTTCCGGACCTCTTTGCCCTCAGAAGAGGAGTGTTTATGTTTCTCCAGTGATGTGTCTTTTGGGGAGTTGATATTATCTGTGGAAAGCCTGTTGTCCAATGATTTGTCTCAAATATGACACTTCTGGAAATGTCAGTTCTAGATGGGTATTAAAGTCATTCATCTGCGCATTCTTCTGAGTTTTATTAAACAATAGAAGAAAATTATATTACTGATTTCAGGAAAAACAAAAAATGAAAATTAATGTATTTGCTATTTCCTCACTACCCTCACATCAAACAATTATCTCCTGAAGATTCTGCATATTAATGAAACTTCTAACACAATTAATCACAAATTTGAAAATGGGGAAAAAATCCATCTTTCCAATCCTTTCTGCCAGAACAAAAAACCTTTCCTGAAAAAAATATACTGTATGTCTCATTTTGGAGCATTATTTTGGGGAGAAAAGGATGGATGCATTTAATTTGCAGGTTATTGGTGTTTGCCAATATCACAGACAGAACTGAGCCTGGCTTTCCTGGCCTTGCTGGCTGAGCCAAATAGCAGCAGCTGTGGTGTTTGACCACAGAGACACTTTTGACTCTCTGGGCACTGAGGACAAGTCCAGACCTGTCAGAGTTTTCAGGATTGTCTTCCACAGAGCAGTTTTAAGGTGAGATGAAGGAAGGAGTCAATTCTGATGGAGAGTTTAATCCAAGGCTTTTATTCCGGCACACATGCCTCTGAGAGTAACAAGTCCTCTAACAGAATCTATCAGAATTGTAGCTGAAATCTGTAACAGGCTACAGTAGCTGCTATAACTCTGGATGTAATTGATGAAACCCAGGTGACTCTCCTGAGGCCGAGTGGTCCCTGTCCTTTTACCTGGGGGAAGGGGAGGCCAGGAGGGGGAGGAAGGCCACCAACCAGGTATGGGAGAGGGGGTTTCCAAGGACAAAGGACACCTGGAATGCCAAATGCCCTCTGAGGGGTGGAGGGCATCTTTTGAAATTGCCAACCACTCGATGCCCTTCTGGGATTCCAGGGTTGATAGACAACCTATCAGGGGTCAGGGTGGGAAAAGGAAGGCTGATTGACACATCAGGGGGGAGGGAATCTTTAGGGAAGGAACCAGGTATCCTAGATAAGTTTCAAAAATGCACCACTACAGCAGGTAAAAAAACACATTTCAGAAAGCAAATTTAGATTCTAAACTCTTCATGAGATTATCATGAATTCATGAATTTATCAGGCGATAATAAGCCTATTGATGTCACTTAATAAATACGTCCCATTCTCATAATTATGTTATACTAGTCTTGAGTAATCTAAAAAAAATGTTAGTAAACATTTTCTAATGCTTTTTTGCATTTTTAATGCTAGAGCATTCATGGAATTCATTTTCTGACACAAAAAATACCTTCCCAATATTTACAAAATGCTCACAACTATGAAGATCATTACCAGAACTTTATTATAAATTACACAGATCCTAAAGAAGAAAAAGAAATGAGTAAAATATGCTATAAATATAACCCAGATATAAGTTTCATATATGAATACACATAAGGAACAGGCATGAAGAAACTATAATTAATATATTCAAAGAAATCATAATGTGATTAAAATCCCACAGAAATACTGATTACATTCACGCAAATTGAGGTAGACATTTGCTGTATTTGTGATATGCTTTGAAATAGCAGACTGGTTACCTCAAACACAAAGATGATAAAAATATGTCCTCTAGAGCTGACTCACTCTTTAAACCACCAGTGGCGTCATTGTTTGCCTGACACTGTATAAACTGACTAACAAGACATTTAAAATACGTGGATGTTTTACCAAAAAAAAAAGGAATTAAAGTAGAAAATGAATGAATTTTGAGTAAGTGTACAGTACAAACAGATCGTTCCTCCTGCTGTCCAGCACAGTGTGCACTGGTAGCACATTCTGTAGTGGTCAGATATGTCCTCTGGTTTTGTTTTCTACAAATAGACAATTCCTCCCAGAAACCAAGCCTGGTGTATAATTTATGATTCTCAAATTCAAAAAACAAACCAAATTAAATGTATGGACTGAAATCATAGACAAATATTTTATCAGTTCAAAAAGTATAATTCCACATTAACAATATTAAAGACTCTATCTTGAAAATCTTAATTTAACTTTAATAATATTGCAGAACAAAAACTTTGCCAATCACACAAGCGTTTTAAGAATGGCACCATATATGTATTTTATTATAACTATGTGGCAGACCATTATAGTTATGACCACAATAAGTCTATTTATGCTTTGTGGTGCACAAACTAACCTTTTTTTTTTTTTTTTTATATCATCCTTATAAATATTTTCAAACCTTTCAGGTTTAAAATACTGAAAAAATTTCAAAGTTTTAGGGAAACATCCTTTCACGAAGAACTTTGAAATTTCTGAGATACAGCTAAATTTGAAGGCTTAAACCTTCTCATAGGAAATTTTAGAGGCAAAGGTTAACTTCTGATCAGTGGAAGTACTTTCAAATTCCTTTATGTCTGGCCCCCTAAGCTTTGTGTGTAATACATTAAAATTCACTCAATGAATCACTTCAAAGTCAAAAATTTTCCTCATTTACTTCTTGCTTAAAAATTACAGTACTCACAGAGTAGCTACAACTTAAATGTACATTTGGATCCTCTTCTGTATCAAGAAAAACTGCAAAGTCCCATTCAGTAACCCCTTCAATGCTGTATTTGTGAATGCAGCTAAGCTTATTCTCACTTCTGGTTACCCCTGCTCCTCACCTTCTATTAGCTGTGTGCTTACCCTGATTGAAGCTAAACCTGTCATCCAGCCCTGCTCCAAAATTTAATTTAGACCCTGGTCTTGCCTGTTTTACAGCTTGTTCCCTGCTTTTGCCATCCTGTGTGAGGCATATTTCCCATCTGAGACTGAAGTCATGAAAAATGAGCGGTTGTGCCATTTATATTCTGAGCCCTGAATTTCAAACACTGTGTTTTGTTCCCAAACACGGGATGAGTACTAAGTGACTAGCATTGGCTGCTGGCTACATGGGGCTCTTTTGGATGGAGGAGTCACAGGGAAATAAAATGGTTGCATGAGACAGTCTTCTGCCTTTCTGTCCTTCTCTTTCCTCTCACCATACAATAAGCCTGATATGACTACATAGAAATCCAGAAGCCAAATTGACAATTACTGATATTTGTTTTACATTTCTCTCCAACAAAACAAAAAAAAAAAAAATAAAATTAAATCACCTCAATTTTTAGAAATCTGCAGTGTAAAGCATTTTCCTAAAACTGCTAATCGATTATTAAGCAAGTGTTTAGAAAATCATGAAAAAAGAAAAAGACACTTTCTAAAGAAAAATAAAATTAAAATTCACCTTAGCAACAGCCTTCTACAGCCCCCGCAATGACACTCACTGCGTGCTCCCTCTTGACAAACAAGGCAGCAGGGTTTGTTACCAAAGTGGGCTTTGATTCGAAAAAAGCAAGTTAGAATTTTGAAACTCCATAAACTCCATTTTGGTTTGACCTTTCCACTCTCTATTACTCATCTCTGGCTCTTCTTTGTTGTAGGGAGACAAGAGGCTCAGAAATGGCACATGGCACGTGGAGCTGCAGAATGAGCAGGGAGTGGGAAGCCTCCCCTCCTCTCGGAGTTCAGAGACCTCTTTACATGCAATTTCAGGAGTTCTGTAATCCAAAATCTGTCAAATAATTGTTCAAAAATGTCTCATAATTAGTCTCATGCTATAGATAGCCCTGTGTAGAGCAGATTCCCTCAGAGATGGGAGCTAAGAGGGCTCCTGCTGGCATCTGTCTTGGAGGTAAATGTACTTGTTTTATGGGGTAAGGCTATGGCTGTGTGGCTGCAGTTATCTGTTCTGCCTTCAGCCTAGGTCTGTATCACACATAACATCACTAAACAGATGCAAAAGAGTGTTAGAAAATGAAGGATTTAATTGCAGGGGACACAATAATACAGATTCACCACCTCTAAATATTTAGTATAGTTTAGAAGCTTTAACAACAGATCATACTTAAGCCTGAATTCCTAGTTCCATTATTGTATTCGTACAAAAAAAACATAAATAATTTCTAATATAGTCTTGAGTTTTCACATGTCTCTGCTAACAGGACATTGCACAGGGCTATTTCAAACTAAGACATTTTCAGGGCTTAGAGAGAAGCAAACAGCCTCTTGGAAGAAAGTGTACCAGGGACAAAAAACATATATCCAGCTGAGCACTGGACAGAATGATAGAATGAGGCTGGAAATAAAACAGTTATAAAAAATAGACTGTTATAAGAAAAAAATTATCTATATCTATTACCTAAATCATCTTTGTTTCTTTTGATCACACGGTTGTCTTCTCCTACAATGACAAAACAGCAGCAAAAATTCCCACCTCTGAATAATTACGTGTTGGTGTGCTGTCAATTAAATCAAAAGGTCATAAAATTCCCAAAGTTGAAGAGCAAGTTGTCCTCTATCCTTGATAGGAGCTGCCTCTTGTCAGACTGCTAGGCTATGGCAGAGCAGAACTGGTTTCCTCCAGCTCCCTCTTCAATTCCTTCCACACCTGATGGTGTCAGCAGTTTCTCTGTATTTGCTCCACAAAAGCCACTCTGAGCAGCAGTGACAGACACACATCACTTTTCTGCCATTGCTGGGTACCCTGCTGCAGAAGGCTGAAGCAGACACACTGCAACACATTTAGATTAGCATGCAGGAAATTAATTCTGCAAAATTCAGAGGACCTGGCACTGTGGCTCTTGTAAAATTATAAATGAAAATGTGATGGATTACAGGCATCAATGTGATGAGGTACAGGCATTATGCAAGTGAATGTACATTAACATTATGTACATTAACCAAACAGCACTTATGACTGGATATACAGACTTTCTTCAGCTGTTCACAGAAGCCTAAAGGAGGATATAAAAATCTACCAGCTACTGATTACCATAAAAATAAACAATAATTCTTAGAAATTCTCAAGGCAAGCTGAAGTGTGTGAGTTTTCCTTAACTAAGACACTTAGAGATCAGTCACAAAAAAAAGGCAAACTTGTGGACCCATTTAATATTTGAACTCAGGCTAAACATAAAGGAGCAAGTACATTTACATATCCAAAGTATAAAATGTGGATGAAATTGAAAGTAAGGGCACAGAAGGTATGCCAGAGAAAGATGAAGAAGAATTATTGGGGCATTACATTTTATTCTCCTGTTTCCATCAAAATTGTACATTAAAGAACTGCTTGAAAAATACAGAGTAAAAACAATCAATTTGATAATATATATATGGGAATGTTTGTAGTTTATCAAGGTGAAAAAAGGAAAACAGCCTCCTGTCAGCTTTGGAATATTGCTTTTCACTTTTGATATCAATATTCATTATTAAAATCACTGCTCCCCAAATCCGGGGATTGAAACTGTTCTGATAACCTGGTATTTGTTTGATCTGTCAACTCTCTCTGCATTAATCCATTTTTATGGGCTGACAAAGCATTGAAATTGGTAAGAAAGCTGTTTTCAGGGAGTTTCACAGTGTCAAGACTGACATGAACAGTGAGGTATGCTGTGACATATGGGCACAGTGTGCCTGTGGGCCTGAGGTTGTAGCTGATGCTTCCTCCCCCTGAACAGGTGAGAGATAAACAGGCTACAAAGGTTTTTTAACCCACAGTTCATCAAGTAGCAGTTTTGTACTTGTGGGTCTATCAGCTCCTCTGCTCCCCCCACAAAGGTTTCTAAAATCATGCCTCTATGACGCAGGATGTAAAAACACTGCTCCACAAGCAGCATATGCATGTAACTGATGCTCTTTTCTTGCTCTGGCTGGTTGCTCTTTGTCTTCTAAACACCACAAAAACCATCTCTGTCCACACATGCTCCAGCACTTCACCTCCACAGTAGTGCTCATGCTGGCTGGCCAGTGCCCCAGAGATGACTGCCAGCTGGCTGATAAAAAACAGGGCTTTCACAGCTGCCCCTACTTTTTTCCTGTTGTTTTTTTTTTTTTTTTTTTTTTTTTTAGTAATCTCATTCCCTACTCATTATGCATTCACCAGCCTGCACAGAAATAGTGAACACATGATTTGCAAACTTAAAACAAATAAATAATTTCTCCTTCCTTTATTTAGGAACCCAGTCTAACATAGCTAGAAGAGATTTTTTTTATTATTATTTTTTATTATTATTTTTTGTTGCTGTCATCAAGCACAATTATTCTGACATTTACTTTTCAGGTTCTCCTCTTTGTCATTAAGACAGCCCAAGCAATACACTCTTTTCTGTTTTAGTTAGGTTGAAAAACTCATCTTTACATGTCTGCCACAAGCCAGAGCATTAGCAAACAGCACTAAGAGTGGTGTTTCAATGGCACAGGCTGGCAACACCACTGTGCTGCAGCTCCTCAGTTCACATCCTGAAAAACACTTTCATGGACAATGACTATTTTAGTGATGCTGGGGACTGAAGAGTGTAAAACATCAGTGTGTGATGCATGGAATGAGCTAGAGGGAAATTGAATATGCGTTTATGTAAGCAGTTGTAAAATTATTTTATGCAAATAAATGCAAACTATGCAGCAGGGGCAGAATTTGACAGAAAATGAGAAGGAGAGAGAGAGTGTAAAGATCTCAGACTAGAAAAGCTTGAGAACTGTGCAAAAGAACACGGAGCTGGAGGCCTTCACTGTGCATGGCTCAGCCTGGGAGCACAGCTGGTGCTCTGACACAGCTGAGCTGTCCTTGCAAAGGACCAGCTGCCTGCAGGTGGAAGAAGAAAAGCAAACAGGAACAATGTTAGGAACATTGGCACTTCCACTGAGGCTTGTGTGACAGGTAATGCTGGGAATGTGTGAAAGACCGTGGGCTCACAAAGCAAACATTTGAGTATGGTCAACAGGAACACACACCATGGTACCTGAAAATATGACTGTACATTTATCTTTTCTTCTTGGTAGGGCACATCTGCCTTCACACTCAGCAAACAGCCTAGGAAAATGTATGCAGGGGTGATTCAAATAATTTTTACTTGCATCTTGTGAAAAAATGTTATAGGCCCCCCAGTTCAGTCCTTGCTCTCCAACAGACTAGTAATTCAAGTTTTAGGAGACAGTCACAGAGTCATGGAATGGAGTGGGTTGGAAGGGACCTTCAAGGTCTTCTAGTTCCAAACTCCTTGCCATGGGCAGGGACACCTTCCACTAGACCAGGTTGCTCAAAGCCCCATCCAACCTGGCATTGAATATTTCCAGGGTTGGGACATCAACAACTTCTCTGGGCAACCTATGCCAGTGTCTCACCACTCTGTCGGAACCCTGGACACAGAGGATTTCAGGTTTTCTGTGCTGACAGGGACTGATCCCCAAAAATACACTGCATTTAACCTGCATTTGAGGCCATGGAAAAGGCTTCCAAAATTGAGTGATAGCACTGAGACTGTGAGCGTGTAGTTAAATAAAACTGTGTTATATCATAGGGTGAAAGATTTCGAATTTAAGGTTTTGGGATACAGTAATATATATGTAACAAGATGGAGACTTTAGTAAAAAAGTAAAAATAAATTTGTTGGCATCTTATAATTGGGTAGTTTAGGCTTAAAAATACCTTGAAGACAACTCTAGAGGCCATTTCTACTCTGTTAGCTTAGTGTGTAGAAGCACTCAGGGCCAGTGAGGCTGTAACATAGGTAAGAAATAATAAATGTCCAAGTCTAAAAAAGAATTCTGTCTCTCGTGCCTTTAATCCTGACCCCGAGAAGAAGTATCAGATAAAGCCACGGGGTTCTCCTCAACCTCACACTAAAGTATTTCTTACTAATATTTACTCTAAATCTGCCTTCCTTCAGCTCATTCTAACAATACATACCCTCTCATAAAAGGCATCATCATCATCAGGAAAAAAAAACAATTACTCGGCATTGTCAAAAGCAAAAATTGTTCAGAGTTAGAACCACCTGTACAACCTAAAACCACCTCTAAGTCACTTCAAGAGATGAACTATGCTTCAAATCTGTCCTTCTGGCTATAGCCTATTTCATCTATAGGCTAAGAGGCCTATAGAAAGTAATCTTTAGAATAGAAATGTTGCAATAAATAGGTAGAAATGGATTGTCCTGCAGACAGTGTGACAAGACTCAGGTGGTACTTCACACTTACTCTTTTTAATTCCTTGGCTCACAGATACTGGAATGATCAGTCTTGCTGGTAAGGAGGTAGCCAGATTTTGTGTTCCCTTGCATGTCCATTTTTTTAGAAAGTTGGTGGGGTTTTTTGTTTGTTTGCTTTCATTTAACATTTCTTTAAGAACTAAGACAAACAAAGAAATAGGAGCACAGGTGAATGCTTTCAAATGCACCTGGACAGAAACAGTGCTGCTGTGATCTTGTTTTGCTGCTGTACGTGCAGGAATTCTTCTTTTGTGCAACTCACTTCTCAGTTCTCTCCTTTCACTTCACGTATTTGGATTCTATTTTGTGAAAGAGATTCCTAGAAGTTTATGCAGATACCGAAAACCTGGGATGTAAAAACTAAATCATGCCATTACTGTTAGCAGAGTGTCCCTTCTCTGTATGCCTTCAAACCAAAGGTGTCATTTCATTCAAGATATGCCTCATAAGAAGGATTAAAACACTGTTACAGAAACAAATATCACAGAACAGAGAATTCTAGAGAATTCCTTCATCACTGAATCCTTCTTACAGGGAGTTAAGATTAGGATTTGTCTGGGTGTTTACTCCAGTTCATTAAAAATGTTTTGGCTTGTGTTAGATAATTATTACTAGAAAGATCCAGAGGCAGTTCTTCTTATATAAAAGAGGGTATAAGAAAAATTGCATAGACATTTGTTTTTCTTTTCGACAATGGAATTAACCCTTCTCACAGTGCAAGAGGCCCCAGAGTGCCTAAAATGATGGGAAGAGAAGGGGCTGTGCTGAACTCAGTGGGAAGAGGAGGGAGCAGCCACTCAGCACAAGAGCACAAGATGTACCAGCCAGGGTTTGTGTGGGAAGTTAAACATTCACTACCTTTCCAGTCAGTCTTGGGCCTGGAAGACAGTGCAGCAGCCTCTTATTTCAGCTTTTAAAGCAAAATACGAGAACTCATGACTTCCTCTTCAATATACCTAGAGGGAGACAGCAAAAGCTGTGAAGAGCAAGTCCTGCATTTATGTGTTATCTGCACTACAGCCTGCACCAATTGCCTTCTAAAGGTCCTTCTGCAAAAGCTGTGGACAGGAGCCAAACTGTGCGTGAAGTCCAGCTTGGGGGGGAACCTGCAGGCTGGACTAGACCAGGACCCCCAATACTGCCTGGTCACAACAGGCAGTGGTTTTAATCAGGTGTAAAGAGGGTGTCACAGGATGAGGACTTTCAGACCAGGACATTCCCACACCCACAGCTGAAGTTAGTACCAGCTGGCATCAGTCTGACTGTGAAGCACATGAACAAAAAAAATTCACTCATGAGGAAACTCAGGGTAGGCACATGCCTGTGACAATGGGGCAAAGTGGGATGCAATATCCTGAGGACCAGCAGAAAGCAAAGGAGAGCTCACCATCATAGTGACAAAATGCTGGATCACCAGATATCCACATCTAGTATCTTCTAAAGTGACCTGAACAATGGATTGACTAGAAAGGAGGAGAACCAGAGAGGCAGAGCAGCTGCTTCCAGTGTGGTAGGTGGGCTTGGAAAGGCAAATCCAATACTGGAAAGTAGCTCCAAAGCCTGATTGCCTCTCTTGTGTGAATTATAAAAGGAATGAAGAAGGGTTTGAAACAAACTGAAATACAGATTTTTTTCTATTCTTATGTATTTGCTTAATCCATTCAAACATCCTGCATAAATTAGATTATGTAATTTTTCAGCAGAAAAAATGTGAACTACTGCATTTGGCGAACAGAAGAGAAAAAGGGATTTATACTGAACTTTCCTGGGCCTCAAATTGATGAGGTACTGAAAAATCTGAATTCATCTTGAGAAAAGATGATAGCACATCTCTTGATCAATGAATAATTAATAAAATATTTCACTGAAGATTTAATACAGATCAAAAGTGCTTAATACAGATAAAAAGGATTTAATATAGGTCCTGGAGGTGTTCAAGGCCAGGTTGAACATGGCCCTGAGCAACCTGATCTAGTGAGTGCCATCCCTGCCTGTGGCAGGGAGGTTGAAACTAGGTGGCTTTTAAGGTCCTTTCTAACCCAAACCATTCTATGATTCCGTGATTATAAAACAAAAATTCTCAATGAAGAAATGGGGCAATTCAAGGTAAGTACGCAATACAAACTGTATATGACCTTTCCAGAGTTATTAAAAAGAGAAACTGATAAACCTAACATGACAATGGCAATAGTCACATTGAATTTCAGGCAAATACCAGGTCACAGTGTGTATGGATGTTGAGTTTTACAGGCCATTCACTCTGAAGATTTTCCCACATTACACTACATTTCCCACATTGTACAATCAAACGATAGATAATGTCATGTAACCACAAAGCCTCAGGGAACCACGGATTATGATTGCCACGTCCACATCCCCAAAACCAGGAGACTTTTCAATTACACAGCTTCGTATTAAACATGCAATTGTCTTCTCACTGCACTCCAAGGAGAATTTGCCCATAGTCTGTGGGGAGCTGGGTGACCTTCTTTTTCTCCAGCTGCCAAACTGCATTAATGGATTAAAAGGCATACACAAGAGACATTCCTAAAAATACTTGTCAGTAAACAACAGCAGCCCTGCTAAAGAGATGTTATGCAACTGAGAGTTCAAGCCATGATATTGTTTCTGTATTAACAGGAGGCAAATACACTTAAGTGCCCCAAAAGTACCAAACAAAGTGGAAAGCTTAGTTAACTAGCCTTGGTTATCTGCACTTGCTGTCCATTCTTCCTTTTGTTCACACCCTAGTCAAATTGCCATGTTTCCTCTCTGCCCACAGTAGTACAGACAAACCTTCTCTGTAGCAGCTCAGATACCCAAACTTTTCAGAAATTGCCATCCTGGACTCACACCCTGTGCTCTCACCAGTCAGCTAATTCTTTCTGTGGACAATTTATGTCCAGATGCAGATTTATTTTGCACACTGGTTTTCCCTATTTATTTCGGCTTTCTCAGAGGGGTAGTCACAACAGTGACTCTGCAGAGCTAGTCCCTGTATACATGAAATCCTCAGGGTAAGGTTTGCCATCAACACCATTTCATCCTAATGTTGTCAGGTTAAACTGAATGAAGCACAAATATAGCTCAAATCTTCTTTCCCTACAGTTACCCAGGATACATGACTTTGACTGGAGAATCATCCTACCTCCCTCCAAAATATAGTGCTGCCTTAGACTCCATTAGTATCCATTGCTCTGCTCTCTCTTCTTCTGGATGTGCAGGTCAGGAGATTGACAAAGATTTGGGGCTCCATCAAAACTACTCCAAAGTCCCTTTTGTGCATTCTCATGAAAAATGTTCCAGTGTCATCTCATGCATATTTTAGCTACCAAAGCTGAAATGCCTGGAAATGATGCTAAAAGAAAGCTCCTTCAGGGTTCTGAGTCACAGAAGCCCTCTGGGAATTATTGCTACTTTGTGACTGTGGCCTGTCCACCCAGGGTACTTATCCCAGCTACAATGTCTAAGCAACAACAATACCTCAAGAAACACATTATTTTAGCTCTAGAGATCTTTGTTCAAGCTCCTGCACAATTTCCCAGTGCAGAATCACCCACCATAATCATGGAGACCAGCAAAGAAGAAGAGAACACAGAATGAATATGATCATATAAGTAAAAACTCCTTCATGATAAGACTAAGTACAACTGGAGTAGATGGTCCAGAAGAGCTCTGGCAATTCCATCCTGGACAGTTTAAAAATTCCACTCAACAAGGTCCTGGAGTACCTGACCCTGCTTTGAGCAGGAGTCTGGACCAGACAACACCCAGAGATCCCTTCCAACCCTCATTTTGCTGTGATTCTTTATTCTCATGTGCATTATTGTGCCTGGAATGGATGCTTCCTGCACAGGAGGAGATGTGTCACAGTAAGATCCAAGAGGACTCTCACTCTTGTCAGCCACTAAAAAATCACTTCCAGTTGTACACAATGAGAAGGTTCCATGAGCAGCACAGGGAAGATGCATGGATTCCTAAAAGGCTCCTGATTCCAGTCCCAAATACAATATAGCATTGAAGCTGATGAGTATAACAACTTCTGCAACTTGTTGTAAATCTGAGAGAGGAGCTTTGAATTTAAATATTTCTGACTTCTCTCACAACAAAGAGGCAGTAATGATCAGCTTGTTTTCTGTGATGTTCAGGAGGGACACAGAAAATATTAATGGTCTGTTAGACTCAGGTGAGAGTCATCTACTTCGTATCTATGGGGTTATTTTTACATTCAGTCACAGGACAGTGTTAAGTCTACAGCCACGACATGACAGCATGTCAGGTGTAATGCTCTCTTCTTACAAGCACTGCCATCTTTTAATTAAACAAGTATTTTAAGTACTTCTGGTGTTTCATTTCATAAGGTTCACGTCTGTGTTCTCCTGTAGGCTTCCTTTCCTCCCTCTTTTATATAACCATCCCTTAAACTATGACACAATGTTGAATAATGATATGCAATGCCAAATTTGCACAAATCAGCAATGCATAATTTATGTGGGTCATATAACTTAGTAATTGTCAGGAGCCGTTTTTTTGTGCTGAAAGTAAGCATTTTAACAACTTTCAGGATTAAAAAACTTTGAAGTGACAACACTGAAAAAGTTTCTAAAGACAACCAATTTGATAAATGGCAGTACTGATGAAACTTAAATCTGGGGTTTCTCTGTCTTTCCTCTGTGGATTCTGATGTCTGATAAAGGGTGAATCTCTCAACACTTCTATCTACAAGGGGGCCTGTTCTCCTAAGTCTTGTAGGAATTTTAGAGCTAAGAGGTTTCCAAAGTTTTGTTAAAGGGGGTTGAAATTGAGCAAGTCCTTGTTAAGGGTACTCTGATACAAGCACATGCACACACAATAGGACTACACAGACCTTATTTCCTTTAGAAATCTAGATAATAAAAAAGGGTATGAAAATAAAACATACCTTTGGAAGAAAGGTGGAAAATTATGAGGAGAAACTCAATATCTTCATTCCAGGAAAAGAAAACATTATTTAAAAAGGGAATCAATCAAAACTAAACAAAAAATAAAAATTAAGCAGGAGCAACCATTCTTGCCCCCAGAGTAACTTCAACCATACCCTGACAGTGTGGTAAAAGAGAGGTATCTACATAAATTGAAAGCTGATGTGTTTTAGACTACACTTTGTCTAAGAGCCTGATAAGCAAACTGGGAAGAAGGGAATGGAGAATTTACAGCACCCATTGGGGTTTCCATTACCTGGAATGATTTTGTTGCATCCCATTTGTTTTTGTTCTGTTTTGAAACAACAGAAGTTCTTGAAGGCCTGCTAAGAAATGCAGTCAACAAGAGTATTTATTGTATGCCATGAGTGCTATTGAGTATGCTTCAAGATAACAATAGCAAAAGGTATCTCTCACCATGACAGGCATTCATGAAACTCAGAAATAAATAAGACAGCACACTATCAGCAATTACAAATACACAAATGTGCCATGTCTCACTGCAATACAAAGGGTCAGGGATCCATAGCAGTCATAAAAATTCTTGTTGATTTTGCCAATTTAGTGGTAGGTGGTAAAGTAAATAGAAAAAAATAATTTGTGGTGGGGTAATAGATACATTTATATAACTGTATACCTAGCATGTTACATCAAAATGTAATATTACATCTCTATTTTACTCTCCACAATAAATTAGAATTTCACTCTCTGAAAAAAAGTTGTGGTTTTTTACAGAAATAAAAGTGTGAGTGAGTGGCAGACACACACACACACACAAAAAAAGGGGATATTTATGTGATGAAATACAGTTTTAAGGAACATGAATCAGGGCAATAGCTCATTTCTACTGCCATTACTTTTACACATTAGTCACTGCCACAAGGTTTTCATCCCCACAAATTACATACCCCCAAATCAGTACACTGAATCACAGATCTTTCTGATTAGTTGCTTTTATTTAGCTTCCCCATAATCATTTGATTTTCTCCATTCAAGCAAAAAACAGATCTGTGATCCATCTGTTAAGTTATAGACCATAAGTTCCCATCTGTCATCCATGGGCCAGTGGCAGTCCCCAGAGCACTCTCTGTCTGTCTGCAGAGAGTTGGCTGCTCTTCTGGTGCTGCCTTCTCCTCATCTCCAGCTGTTAAATCACATTAAAAGATGGGTTAAAAAATGCAGAAGCAAAAAAAAAAAAAACTAAATACATTACTTTTCCCTGTAAACAGATGCTTTAGCTGCCAAAGGGATGTTATTCAATTGTGAATGCACAAGGAAGAACCTCGGAAACACGTGTCTTTCTCAGGGACAGCTTTGTGCACCCAGATCCCAGCCAGAATCTGCAGCAAGGGCTGTGAGATGCTCGTCCAGAAACTCAGAGCCCATGTTCAATGGTCACACAATTAACTGGTTCGCTGCTGATTGCTTTAACAGAAATATCTACCACTTTAGGGAAGAAAGAGCTGGTATCCCTTGAATAGGCTGGATCAGTTGCTTCCCCCTCTGCTGTTCATCTGGTCCTGTACCCGAAGCACCAGCCCAGACCACAGCTGAGCAGTCTTGTGACAACTCTCCCATTCCCACAGTTTACAGTCTGTTCAAAAGGCTGTTACAGTCAGTTCAACATCATTTTTGTTTACTTCAATCTGTCAAACTGACGTAGTTCAGTAATTGCCTCACATTACATTCCTGGAGATGAGGAACTAGTGGTGCATTTCAGTCACTCCAGTTCATTCTAAGCCCATGCACAAGATGACTTTGCCAAGTACTTACTCCTCGTTATGTCTGACAGGTCACGGTGTGGCCACAGCAGCAGTGGCTTCTGTCCCCTCATCCCCTAACCCCACCTGCCCAAGGCTCCCAGTGCCACCCACACCACAGTTGAACGTGCTCTCCAGCCCCCTCATGCACAGCATGTGAGTCACTGTGCCAACAGTTCTGGTTTGTTTTAAAATAGCTCAGGCCTTTGCGTGCCCAATCCCCAACAGATGATCTGACAGGGTAACTTCTTCAGCTGTCACACCAAAATCTGACTGAGATCCTGAAAGAAACAATACAATCCCATTCTGTCTCACAGATACTTGAACCCACCCTGTCCTTCAGCCAGCACCCTCCAGGCTCTGCAACCCTCTGCACACAATATTGTCATTACAGATCAGGCTAGAAACTGAGGATGCAAGAACATCTTAACCAAAAAGTATTTAATTTCACCTAAGAGTACCTGAAGGGAAGATGGGTACGGCAGTGCATCTGTTATTAGATTCTATTCATATTTAACTCGGTGACATTCCCCATTTCAATGCATGCCAAAATACCTTAAAGAGTTTCTGTGCACCATGTCAAAGAAACATAGGCAAGAGATGCTGGCAAAGGCAAGATTTAGGTGCTTGTGGAGTTGGT
The DNA here is from genome assembly GCA_018697195.1 of Certhia americana. Taxonomy (NCBI): domain Eukaryota; kingdom Metazoa; phylum Chordata; class Aves; order Passeriformes; family Certhiidae; genus Certhia; species Certhia americana. The sequence continues at coordinate 115,056,344 of CM031858.1, read as the reverse complement.
ACCTGATGTTTATTCTCCTCTGCACCAGAGAGACTGACACACATGGGTAACCACCTGCAGCCTGCTGCCTGCCTGAATCTATTTGATACAGTAAATGTATTTCTGTGGCCAGCAGCACACAACAGAGTAGTTTTTCTGACACCTATCATGACTTCTAACAGCCCAGCACCAATTTACTGCTGGGTCTGGTGGGAGCATCCTTACACAAACTGCTGGGACAGGCCTTTAGTTCATACACGTGGATTTAGACAGAGCCCTGCTGCCAGTCCTCACAGCAGCCACATGTTTAAAAACAGGTTGATGTGGGAATACTCTGACACAAAGTAAAATATCCCTTACTTAACTACTCACAAAAGTACTATTGCACACCTGACCTTCTCATTCTTGGAACACACACGTGCCCACTTACTGCCCAGTAAAACCAAACCTACTGATTATATTTGAATTACAACATGAGTTAAGATGAATGTGGTTGTAGGCATACACAGCAGTATCTTCTTAGGGTCCATTGTGCCAGGATAAAGGTTCTCTGGCCACTTCAAATTCAGCATGTGTTTTAGTACTTTATACAGATTTATTCTGGATTTGTAGGAGCCCAGAATATTCCATACACTAAATATGTTGAGCAATTGACAGCCGGTGCCCTCAGTGTCTCTCAGTTATTCACTTGGAACAAAAGATTCTGCTTTTCCTGGGCTTTGCTAGCCTGAAATTAGCTTTTTTCCAGCCCCTAAAGCCCAAATCTCATCTCATCCAGATTTTGGGAAAGATTTTGGGATCTGGCTCCCAGCCCTGTATTTCAAGGCCGTCTTTAACATAGAGCTAGAAAAGGGTTGGAGTTTTTATGCCAATTCCCTGCTTTCTCAACTAGTGGAACAAAAAGAAGGAAAAACTAGTTGGGTCCTAGGAATATCATCTTCTCTTTCTTTTGGAAATAGACAATGAACCAATCAGGCAGTAAATGATAAACAACTGTTTTAAATAGATAGGAAGCAAATAGGCAAAGAAAAAATAAGGTTATTAAGGGATAATACTGGGAAACTGAGTGACAGATAATTATCTGAACTTCATTTAATTTCAAATTTAACATTGCTTTTATGCTCACTCCTATAATTTTTCTTTTCCCTTTTGTTCACATTTACTTTCGGGGGGGGGTGGAGGGGGGGGCGGGGGGGGCGGGAGGTAGAGTCAAAATACAGAATTTATCATCATCTAAAGTAAAAATCAAACGACTCACAGGAAAATTAGTACCTTGCCACAGGTCTCCAGGATTACATATAGGGGCTCTCATGGAGAAGCCAGCAGTGGCTGATACAGGAACAATTCAGTGCAGTTGAAGTTCAGTAAGGCCTACCCTATCTACCTACTTTTGAGACTTGCTCTGGCTCTGTTCTCTGCTGCCCTGGAGTATAGGCAGAGCTAACATGTGGCATTCTACCCCAACAATGCAAGCATCACTTCAGAAACTTTTGCTTGAAAACACAAATCTAAAGATAAAAAGTATCACTTTGATTTTTTTTAAATTTTTTTTTTCAATTAATAAGATGAAACTTAGTCATGAGACACATCAGTTCATTTTGCTGTTCATTTCCCCCAGAATAAACAGGAAATTTGATTAAATGACATTGACTTAGTTTCATAGGCCTGGTGTAAAGTGAGGTCCACTTTATCCACATACACAGGAAGGGCTTTTCTGGATGTTCTTGCTAGTTTCTGGACACAAAGGAGAAGGAGGGGAGGATTGACTGTGCACTAAAATCCATGAAGGAGCAGCAATGCATCTCTCATGTGGAAGTTGTCTATATTAAAACTGCTGACCTGCAGCTCCATAACTCTGTCATACACTGTTCCTAAAAGAGCTGACACCAAACCTTCGCTCAGTTCTCTCTCCTTTACATTTGGAGACCTCAAAACAATCAGGTAGCTTCCATTCAAAAGTACAAAGCACCCTTTGCTCTAAATTTTATCACCTTGCGCAAGAAGAAATCCTCTTTCTCTCATTCTCCCCACTACCCTCTCCTTACTCCATTGTTTGTTCAGGGATGAGTAGCTTACAACCTCTTTGAATAAAGTATTCAGCAGTTTTCCTATGCATGGTTTCATTCACTTAGCAGTTTCACAGCTGCTAATGCTTCTGTGGATACCACCCTTTTAAATAATGCCTGAAACTATTGCCATTTTACCCTCAGAAAGCATCAAGGTTATGTTGTTCTACTGTTTTTTTATAAGAACACTCCGTTCTTTAACCAAAAAGAGTCATTATATTGTTTTAAATAGTTTTTAATCCCAGCAACAAGGTAAAAAAATCCTGCTTTTTTACTAAATTAAGGCAAAAGACTCCTGAAATAGTATCTATGATTTTATGTGTGTAGGGCATACATAGTGATAAAATAAGCATCACTTTAGTGCTGATACTTTTCATCAAAAGAATAATTCAATATGGAATGACATCAGCATTCTAACTAAGACTTCTTCATTGGCTTTTTGACAAAACATCAAAGAAATGTTGTGAACCAATTTTTCATTCTATTTATTTGAGGTACCCAAGAAATTTCTTATGACTTTTCAGATAAGACATTAGCTAGTAGGAAATGTAGGACAGATATAAACTTAACAGTCATTGACCAGTGCCATGGAAAACAACTTTTTCTTTGTGGAAAATTCAGACTATTTGTAATCCTTAAAAGGATTCAGCCAATCAGGTTGCCAAGAACATCAGCAGGGTTTTATTGAAATTAACCTAAAAACTCAGTACTTTTCAGTTTTTTGAGGAGGCTGATGGTTTTTACTCATTCAGAGGAGATACTTTGCTAAATGTTATTTGGGTTTTTTTTTAACTGCATAACTGTTCTCAAATTCAACTAAATTCTACATGACTGTAGGCAAATAGTCCCTGCTGTAATGCAGAAGAACATGGATAAAAGCAGGAGAGGAGGCCTTTGGGGGAAACTTCTGCATATCAGGGGAAATACATGTACCTTGTCATGAGTTAAACTCTGTCAATTTATGTGCTAAATGAATTCCAACACAACCACAACTCTGTAGATAAGACTATAATATAGACCCTTTCTAGTTAAAAATTGCTTCATCCTAGCATCTCTTGGGAGCAACACTTACCAGAAAGTCCCCGAGCATTATTTCATTGGAAAAGCTTTACTGAGTTAGCTCATGGAAACACAAAGCAGGCTAACTTCATTTGCCTTCTAGAAATTGTATCAGTTATGTTCTTTGGGGGCCCTTTTATATTTACACAAAATTCTTTGGAAGTTAGAGAAAGAGAAAGAGAGACCCCATGTCTTCAGAGTGGAACTATAGAATAGAACTGAACCTGGATTTCAGCTTACTTCTTTCTATAGTAAGAAAAATAAATGGACCACCACTACGTCTTTCAGACCCATCAAGTGGAATGGAGCACTAAGGTAAAGCAAAACAGCTGCTGCTGACAAACAGCAGCAAAGAAATTCTGTTGTGAAGATAAAGTAAATCTAAAATAAGGAAAAAAAAGGTAAACAAGCTGATGTGAACAGCCTGCTGTTCATTTTCCTCTTGAGAAATATGTTCAGAGCATCATACCGCCCAAGATATTGAAGAATCAGTAATGCTTTGACATGTCTCTACATTATCCTGCTTACAAAACAAAACAAGCCTGTTCTTACTGCCAGTGAAGCTTGGAATTACATTTCCTATTATTCACTTTGCCTACCAGAGAACAATAAGGTAAAAGCTTATTACTATAAAGCTTGTGCAGAACTAGTGTCTAGTGTAAAACTAAATCACATAACTAAACTATTATTTGTGCTATGGTGCTACATTGTCTATCAAGCACAGCTACAGTAATGCAAAGAAAACCAATCCATCTACTCTCTGTAGTTAATACAGCAAAAAGTTCAATCTGCACATTTTGGTATGCATTTTACTTTTACCCTAGAATGTCTTTGCAAAACAAGCGTACATCAGAGCTGATATGAAAAACAAGTTTACCTTAATTTGTATGAATTTGTATTGAATAGATGTGATCCAAAGAACCAATGTATTGAGCAGGAGCACAGCTCATGGACTTCCCAGCGTGGTTGAAAGCAATGGGGATGATGGTGACAGTAGCAAAGAGCAGGGAGAACACTACTGAGCCTGAGTGATGCTTTCTTGTACACATAAAACGTGCTCAGCATTCTTTAAAAATATCTCAGCTTAAAAGAAGGAAAAGATGTCTTCTAAGCATATAAGCAAGTACTTCAGAAAGTGGATAAACAGTTGTATGAATATATGCTGTTAGACACATGCACAACTTTCCCCCTGGACTCCTAAAACAGCTATTGTATATACTCCCAATGTTCACACCCATGATTTCTTAAGGCAAATAGGAAAGCCAAAACTAATGGAAACATCCCTATAAATGTTATAGAAGGAAAACTTTACTATATAAATCCATGGTCCATCCACATCATGAATACAAAGCAGTTCAGATCTCCTCATCTTTAAGGACTACACAGAACTTGAAAACTTTCAGAGCAGGGAAGGAAGGGGAATCAGGTTCAAGACCAGTTTCTCTGTGAGGAACTGCTTTGTAAACCAATGTTTCCATTTGGGAAAGGAAATATTGATGGAGATAAAAAAGAAAGCTGCAAAATCATCAGTGATCTGGAAAGAGTGAACAGGATTCAACTGTTCACTGTCTCTTCTCATATCAGAACTACACATGAAGCTACTAGGAATCATCTTTAAAAAGGAATTGGATTAGGGCAAGCTGGTGGGCCCTCATGTATGGAGTAGCAGAACTGCAGAGCTCCTGAGAGATGACCCTGTGAACACTAAAAACTGATGAAGTTGCCAAGGAAGTTACTCATGTGAGAGGAGTCCTTTGCTATGGGACACACAGGAACTCATCCAGCTCAGGATGTGCCCACACTGAAATAACTAAATGCTAAGAAAATACAGGAGGGAAGTATTGCAAACTCTTGGCTGGCTCTTGCACTTCCCTAGACAGTGATGTAACAGTACTTATGGACACAGTGGGACACTGGATTTTGAACTAAATGGGTTGCTGGTCTAAGCCAGGATGGCTCATTTTATTAGGATGAGAGAAGGAAAATGGATTTCTTCAACAAGAGAAAAATATCAAAATATCTAGCTTGATTTATCATCATGAATTCTTGTGCTTAGTTTTAATGAAGAGAAAATGAATCAGTATCTATCCAGACTCCTGCTCTTTTAATTTTTTTTTTCCATCAAAATGTCACCAGTATTCAGATTAAACACACTTCTAGTTCAGAAAACCAACATTTCACAACCATATCTTATCTTCAGCTCCTATTGATTTCAAGGGCTTAGCAGTCTTGAAATTCTGACTACAGGATTGCAGAGGTAGGGAGTCAATCAAGTTATTTTCTACAAATGTACAAGAAAAAAAATAATTATAAAGATTGTCATAAAATAGGAGTTATTCCACCATGAATCTCCACAAACTTCAAATGTTCTCTGGCTACCCTCCTTCAATGAGTATGTTGTGATCCTACACTTTGAGAGACTTTCTCAAAACCATTCTCCAGATTGTTTCCTTTCTGTCAAAAGGGTGGCTAGAGAGAACACAGCACCCAGCATGTCCCAGGCTGTAAGACAGATATAGTGCTTAAATCAGTGAAGCTCATTTCCTGAGAGGGTTTTGTTCAATATAAAGATGCATTGATAAGCTTTCTGCATTTTTCAGCTCTCTATAAATGTTATAAAGATGATTTTTTTTTTTTTTTGTATTTAACTAGCAAAAACTGTGCTTAGGATCTTTCAATCTGACAATTGTGTAAAATGATTGTGTAGAATATTAACTACTTGGAATAAAATCATTAATTGTCTTGTTAACAAGATAGCCATCAGCTACCTAGACATGGTGCCAGTGGATTGGCATAAAAGAGAGCTTTCAATGGGCTGGGGAGAAAGAAACATGAGAAATAGTCAGGCTCTGTTCAAATTGCTTCAGTATTAAAATAACTGCAAAGGGAGATGAGCATGAGTCATTTTCTTTGGGGCCAAATTTTTCTAATTTTGAGTCACGTTGAGCAGTAGCATTCTGCATGTGTGGTTCTACAGAAATCAATGCAATTCTCATCAAATATTATTCAGTGTTAATCAGAATACCTACTACTGGCTTGTAGAGTTTGAGAGTGAATTTTGAAACAAGCCTGGGATGAAGAAACAGATGATGGCATGGATAGAAGTCTTTTCTCTTTTCAGTGACATCTCCTGGCATCAGAGAGGGTTCTCATTCTTACCTTTGTGCTTGCTTTCTAAACTTGCAGATTACCTCCCAAGTTTTCATATGATTTAGATCATCTTTCACAAACAGCAATCGCTTATGCTGCCCTAAGAAAGGGGCTTTGACACCCTTGATTCTAAGACATTTTGGGAGAGGTGAAGTGTTGAAGGGGGAAGCTGACCACTTTTTAAGGGAAGCTTGGAATCTGTAAGCTGTCAAGCATTTGCCATTCCCAAGGATGTTGGAGGGGGAAAAAAATGGTTATTTGATTTATCATAAATATTTGTTGACGTTCCTGTTCATGCTAGAGACAGGGAGACTATTTCTCCAGGTATGAGCTGAAATAATTGCAGATTCAATAGAAAACTAAGGAGCATTTACCAATAAAAAAGTAGCTAACATTTGTCAATGTGACAAAAGAACTATGTCAAAAAGGTCTGATTTCCTTCTTTAAGATAACAACATTGATAAAGATCAGTGCTGGAATGATGTGTCCACTTCTGGGACTGATGTTCTCTAAAGGCATTAGGAAAACAGAGAGACTACAAGAACTATTTGAGAGTTGGACAAAATCCTTTACTGTGACAGACCAGACAAGACAGACTTTAATAACTCATTTGAAAAAGTACATTTAGAAAAGATCTGATTATAGTGCATAAATACTACCCTGGAAAGAAAGCATCAGACAGGAAAGGCTATGCAATATGCAGAAGGAAGATTACAAAGATCAAGAGCTGAACCCTAAGCAAAATTAATCTAAATTAAAAATTAAGCATCACTACTTAATTATGGGGAAAGAGGTTAATTACAGGACAAAACTTTGAAAATATTCTGAGCACTCTACCCCACTGGATACCATTACAACATGCTTCTTCTAAAGCCAAGGTACTGTCTTGTCACAGGGTAACTGAATGGAGTCAACTGACCTATGATGATGACAAGAAGGCAGGATTAGCCTTAGTAGTCAATTTTGGTCTTAAAATCAGCAGTAAATAACAAGAATAAAAATTTAGAAAGCTGAAAAATGTGCTTAATAATTCCTCTGTAGGCTTGATGGAATCCCCACTCACCTGCACAAGTTCTGCTACTGAAATACCACAGTACTTAGGTGCAAAGTCATAGCCCAAAGGGCAATCTGCTGTAGCAATGCAAGGCAGAAAAAAACAAACAAAAATGTTTCTGTTGTCTTTATGACTGAGGAAAATGTAAACAGGTTCCCAGATATTTTGCAGTGTTCACCTTCAGAATAAGAGAGTAACAAATTAAAAAAGTAAATAAATTGCATCTTAAAGTTCCTTTATCCAACTGATGGTTCTTGATGGATGCACACAAGAATGCAAAGTACTTCAAATAGAATCTGAGTCTTTCTAACTCAGGGAATTGAAATAGGAAATTTAAATAGACAGTTTTGACTCCATGTGACAAGATGAAAAAGGAAACGGCATGGAAAGTCATTTCACAAATCCCAGATTTGACACTCAAATTTTTTAATGAAGTTATGTCCAATTTCATTTTAACAAGACAACTAATTTACACTATTTTCAGGGAATTTATTTGAGGGACGTGGTTCAAGATACTTATTAGACCTTATCATTGATTTATATGATGATTTTCTGAAAACAATAATTTCTATGCTTGTGATAGCTTTATATGTCATAAATGGGACCTTTTGGTTATTGTTAAAATTAATCCTTCCTGATATCTATGATAAGAGGACACTGGGTCTTTTTCTTCTTTTATTGCTATCATACCTCATTTTTAAGAAATATCACTCTTCATTATCTAGCAACAAAAAATAGGATGCCTTTGCTTTTCAGGGCAGAAGAATGAGGGTTGGACTTAAAAGAGAAGCTAACATTTGTATTTGGTATTTCACAATGAAAAAGACTTATTGAGCATGGCTTTAGCTGCATTTATTTAGCAGCTGCAAAAGCTTCGTCTCTTTAAAAGTCAGCTAGTATGAACTCATTCTGGGGTACATGGGATTCAAATAAATATGAAAGAACTAAGTCCTTGGTTTAATACCTCTTTCATTAAAAAGTTATGTTAAATATCTTCATCTATATTGAACAAAGATAATGATGTCAAAAAGCATTAGCAGAACACAGGCCCACGTGCACTGCTTCTTCAGGGAGCAGTACACGACAGACAGACACAGATTGCTCACACACATGAGCACCACTAATTGCAACGTCTGCAACACTAGAACAGACACAGAAGTGGATTGGAATTTCTGGCATATTTGTCATAAACTACTAAAATCTATGAAACTTGAACAGAAGTTGGATGAAACCTAAATCCTTCAGGAATTAGAGATGACAAAGATGTTTCTCAGCCATAGAACTTCTCAAAACCATAATGATGAGCATTCAAAATGCTTTAATCTCTGGGTGTTTCTGCACTTCATTTGTGCCCACAAGCTGCTGTGCACAGATCAGCGTTGTTTGGCTACCATTTCCTTCTGAGCTTCCTACTAAATCATGGAGAGAATCCTCTGCCATTTCAGCACTCTGACTTACAAGAAGGTTCTCTGGTGTTGGCTCAATAGTGGCTTGTTTCACTAAGCAGCCTGAGCAAGTTGTGGCTCTTGTAACTTTCTCAGTGGCCCATTTATTCCAGCACTTTTCCCTGCCAGCAGGACTGAAGAGCTCCTTTCTTTCCTACATCTACAGATGAAACAGGCAATGCTATGTTGCAAACTTCCAGGACTGCATTTTGTTTAAAGACCCACAGAAGATGAATGAACATACATTTTTATCCCCTGAAAGTCAACTTTAAGATAAGAATAACTGATGTATTTCTGTGACCGAGATTTTTATTGTTAGGCAGGACTTGGCAAAATAACAAGCTACCTAGATCTAGGTTAATTCCCAAAGTTTTTTTCTATATTGACTGATTTACTATATAAAATTTACTTTTCAGTTCAAGGAGGTCACACAAAAGGCTGTGATGTACTTTCTGACATGGAGGAAAGCTGTCCTTTGTACAAGTAATCTTACCTTATCAAATCTGTCTTGCAATAAACCAAGATGCAGAGAGTGATGAAGAATAATTTACTGCCGAGATAACCTTAGCCTGACCGAGCCTTGCAAACTGCAGCTCCAGATTATTGATCAGACTTTACAGAGTTTGTCTTGGATTTGACAAACATAGACACATTAGGCAAAGGTCTAAATGCTATAACTGAAATCCGTAATCACATATATTTATTTTTTGCTTCATCTGTTTTGCATCCTGCTGCCTCTCTGCTGCTTCTGATAAAATGGAAAAGTTTAAAAATTGTGTTACGAAAAGTTTATGTTTTCTGTCTCCTGTCCCTGAGTAGTAAAAGACATCACTGTCTAATCAATGGAAATAAAATTTCATATCCATGATGCTACCAACATTTTCTTAAGCATAGCTCTCTTTTATTCATAAACAATTCCAGTGACAGACAGTTAACATTTCTGATCATTATCTGCCATTGCCTACATTTTCAAACTTGTTTACAGAATTGCTTTTGAAACTTCAAGAAATTGAAATAATATTTTTCCCTATCAACAGAAAGCATGAGGAGTCATCTGTAAGAGAAACATTAAAGCTGGAGCATGACAGAGTAAAACTCAAGCAACTGAGGGCTATAGATGGCTTTAAAATAAATGTAAGTACCTATTTGAATATGAAGAATTGTTTTGCTTGTTTATAGATATTTATAATAAATATGCAAAAACAATTTATCTGAATTAAAATTCAGTAGAATCTGTAGCACATGTATTTTGTGTACAAGACAATAAAAGTCCTTGAAATCTATGCATAACCACACTTAGAAATGTGGCCACATAAACTGTGTTCTGTCAGCAAAGGAAATCATTGCCTGTTCTATTACGCTGCCTGAGATGCAGCAATGTGAATGTTAAATGGGAAATGTCATTCAAGAGGACACAGAAATAGGAATCACAAAGTTCTGATCTTCTCACTACTCATGAAGGCACAAACCTGAGATAACAAAGAAATGTCAAATTTTTGCAAATGTCACCCTTGAAAGGTTTAGGAATCTGTAGTCACACTTCAGGTACAGACTTCACCTCCCCCACATTTTTAAGGACATTAGAGAAGATCGACAAAGTAACACCAGAAAAGTTCAAAGCATATAGGAACACACAGAGAAAATTAATGCTACATGAAGAAAATTCTAAATAGTTGATTCAGAAGGAAGCAATTCAGGTAACATAGCATCAGTAGGAATTACATTCACCCCTAAACCACATAGAGAGTAATGCCATGGCAAGAATGAGATTGACTAAATCAAAGGCTTTGAGATTCTTGGATGGGAAGAGTACAGACCTAAAAAAATTATAAAAATTGTACTGAATTTTCAAATAATTTTTTTTTTTTTTTTTTTTTTTTTAGTTCTGTTAAGTTTGCCTTTGCCAGTAGTAACAGAATTAAGTTTTTCAAGGTCTCTCTTCAATGCATAGATATTTATGGGTTTATAGATACATTTCTATTGAAATGAACTGTACATCAAAGCATCAAAATAGGAATTAAAGTGACCCTTCCTAAACATCCATAATGCACTGATATACTGTTCCCCACTACGTAATTAAATCAAGTGGCTGAAACTAAATCATGCTATAGGGGTGCCACCACTTACCTCATATGCAGTTTAATTTGGGGGAACAATCATTATCTTAAAAGGTTTTCCTGAAAAGTACATCAGACGTTGGCTCAGTTTGATGTCAGTGCTCACCCTCCTGTATCTCTCTTCTTCTTTTCTGGTGTTTTTTTTCTTTATAATAAAGCAGTTATAAATCACTGTCTGCAGTGGAATTAAATCAAATGATGCATAACAAGTAAAAAGATCAGTGCCATAAAAACTGGCAGACTGGAAAAATATTAACATGAGTACATGACACATAGACAAGAAAAAGTAGTTTTGAACTTCATCAAGAATACAAAATATGGCATCATTGTAGCTACATGAATTTGGACCAGCCAAGATACTGGCAGTAATTTCTAAAGGGTGACACTTTGTACTCCTCAGCCATGAAACATTCCTCATGGGAGTGAGACAACGGATCTTAATTGCTAGGTAGAGATAAGGTAAGATTAGTCAAGGAGATTGCTCTGAACAGGCAGGGAAAGGTGGAGTACTGAAAATATCTAATTGTTTCATGGATTATTTTACTAAAGAGTGAGTTAAATGCTGATATATGGGGTCCACTCAAGATAGCCAGTAGATTACCTGTAGCCCTTTGCTTACACTCAAAAAAAAGAGCAAATATTAGCAGGAGTACTATTGCCACGAGGGTTTTTTTTCTGTACTGTAATTTCTATCTATTTTAATATGACGTTTGAGAAGAAATGATCCATAAAAGTAGCAATTATTTAATACTTAGATCACTGCGCTTCAGATACTATTCCCACACAACTTCCCTATGTTCTGATTTGCAACTCAGGTAACTGCACAAAAGACATTAAACACAACTCAAAGTGAAGAGTTTCTTTTTACAAGATCAAGGAAGGAGTACATGCCTAAAATCAAACTTCTGGTTTTAATCGGCCTCCTAGAACTAAGTATCATACAGCCACATAGAAAATAGCCATAAACCTCTGCAAAAGTTAAATGAAGAGTTTTACAGAATGACATTAATTCTGTCTTTGCAAAATGCATCAGAAAATACCAGATTCAGTTTGATTACAGTTTTCTTTCAGATTAAAAGCTTTACAAAAATATTGTCATCCTGTAAAAATACATGCATTTCTCACTTCTGTGTGTGTATAGTGAACATTACTGGATTCTGCACATTCATAGTGGTAATCTTGTGAGGAAACTCCAAGTTATAATTTAATAAAACTCTTTACTGAAAACATTACTGAGAGCTAAAGTCACTACCTTTCTTTGAACTTCATATCACTCCATATTGCTTATATTTAATTTAGCATTTTATTGCCATAAATAAAAACTAATTAATCCATATCTGATTAATTAAAAATGTATTTATCCTTTAAAGTATTAAAACTTACATCTCTCTTCATTATTCTCAACCCATTTTGTAGAGTATTTGGAATGCTTCAGATTACTGTTTTCTTTTTTGAAGATACACAATAAAATTACTGTACTGTACTATAAAATATTCTCATAAGTTATACCTAAGACATAGATGTCAAATAAATTAACACTGAATTGCCCTGCCTTTGGCTTTCAGTTTTTTCCTTATTAGCTTACCAACTGTAATAACTTATAAAGGGTTCCTAAATAATTAGTTTTTAATTAGAATTCTGTTGCCTAACTTTTTGATGAAAATCTTTACAAGTGCATAATAGAAAGTGCACACTCCTGAGAATCCTAGCAGAGCAGGCAGGTAGCTTGTGGGAGAAAAGAACATGTAATTTGAACTGAAAACACAAAACACTGAGACTCAGAAACAAGTGCAGTTCATCTGAGTTAAACAGCCAAACCAGGCCCTAAGCACCAATCTTGGATTTCAAACTTTGGTTATCTCCACATGGAGCACATTTTTATTAAAAGGGATTGATAATTGATTTCTTGAACTCAAGTGCACATTTGGACTATGGAATCACTTCTCTCTTCCAAAGTACCTTTCAACAGCCCATGAAAAGGATAACACAAACATGGCTTTCAGACTAAACCTCATAATGGGTGGAATTTTTCACCATAAGATTAAATAACTGGCTAGACTGAAAAGCATGACTGAGCCTTAGATTTTCTCCCATCTCTGTTTTCTATTGCTAAAGCTACTTTTTTTAATGAGAAGTTATCAAAAGAGATTTTCATCTGGCCATGGCACCCCACACTCCCTGGAGATGGGGAGCTCCACCTGGGACACAAAGAACCTGGAGGTCATCAAACATCCAAGATGTTTGATGAACATCAAACATCAAACATAGAAGACTAAAGGAAACTGCAGACAATATAAAGCAGAAATCACTGGAACTGTATGTGTGTAGCAGAGCTCTACAAAAACTACATTTTAAAAAACCTGGAAATTACATAAATGAGGCATTCTCTCTGACGTTTTTCTTTGTGAGCTCTAACTTTGTTACATTTCACTGATTCATAGCTATGGTTTGCTAATTAATAATTTGCTTCACAAATCTTTTCACTAGGCTTACATGCATGCAATTCATATTGGGCATCCCATCTGCAACTCTGTCTTGAGTTTATTTATGGTCTTAACACAAGAACCAGAAGCTCAACTGCAGAGGGCTGTCAGAGGCTCCATGATTCTCCTAACAAAAGCAGAAATGTACCATGGAGGAAAAAAATCTGACATCTCACACATATTTAGAAGGCAACTGGCCTGCATATTCTGTCAGTGATAAAATCTGTTTCCCTGCCAGGAACCCCTCCACTTTCGGGTAATTCTATGTTTCTGCACTGCCTAAATGAGTAAAATCAATGGGCTAAGGCTCAAAACAACAGTCAGCTCTTCCACCTACATATACATCCTGACTCCAAAGGGAATCAAAGTACCTGTGAGATAATACACAGCTTCTATCCCCAAGGGCTGAAGCCAGGAGCTGCCCAACCAGATTGGTGACAGCAGTCAGCCTTGCCTAGAAGCTCCCTGACAGTGGTATTTTTGATCAGCTGGCCATCAGTACACTGCTGCATTTTTAGAGAGAAGTCCTCATTTCAGTAAATGCTTTATGTCTAGTTACAGTGTGCCATGATAAAACTCCACCTCATCCTGCACATATGGGTGAGGTAGAAAGGCAGTTACCAGATGCTCTCAGAACCAGGCACCGTGTCTGCCTCAGGCACTGATCAGCACTGCTGCCTGCAGAGAAGTGGCAAATGCACAGCAGGAAACATCAGAAATGACAGAGAAAGATAATCAGCTTGAGGAATGCTTAATGACATAAACTAGCTTAATCCCATAAAAACTTCACAACTGTAAGTTGGCAGTAGTCATTAACTATATTAAGGTGATGATGCACTTGAGCAAGCTGAAGTACAACTTATTACTGCTTAAAATACATTAGTACTTTAACACTGTGAGAGTTGTATTATTTTATATTCTATGTCTTTTTTTTTTTTTTTTTCTGAGATCTTAACACACACCAGTCTCTTTACTTTACATGTGTCTGAACTCATCAGCTGATTAAATCCTAGGGTACCACTGTAGACAAGGGATACTCCAAAGGAAGTTCAAATCCGTAAGCTAGAAGTCTGAAATACCTGATTTTTTCAGTCCTGTCTTAGAGGTATAAATACTGTACCTCACATTTGAATTAACACAATCAAAGGCTATGAAATTGCATCAAATTGCTTTCTCAAGCAAAATTTTGCCAAGCTAGTCATTATCAGATCCTAATTGGTAGCAGTTACTTCACATTAGAGGGAAGAGGTGATTTCACCACTTTGAGGTGGCACAGAAAGCTTTTGCCAAGATAGACAGTGCTGGTTAGCTGTGTGGAAATGCTATTGTGAGCATTTTTATATTAAAAATATCCTTGTATTGTACCTCCACTTTAGCAGTGGTGGCCACCCTAATTTTTCAAGCTTTCAAACTGACAAAGGAAAAACTAGACATCATAATAATAATGACATATAACAATCAAAATGCAAGATGACCCTTTGCAAATTGGGAAAGGAGTCAACCACAAAGTTGATGTATTCTCCAATACATTTCCAATAATTCTCAAAATAATCAAAATATCACATCTGTTGTTTTCCTTTCTTGTGCACTGTCCTGGCACCTACATTTTCACTCAATGTGGTAGCACTTCTTCCAAAGCCATATGGGATCTTCCCAATTTCTCCTTAAATTCAATCTTCAGTCTTCAGATTAAACCTAGACCCCAGTCAGACTTAATGTTTCAGCCTTCTTGAAGTATTTTCACCTGTTGGCTACAGCAAAAGGACTCAGCTGGCCGAGGTTGCTTTTTACTTTTTGAAGTGTTCAATTATGCAGCAGGAGAAATAAAATCACTTTCAAGTATAAAGCAGCTTGGAAGGAAAGGAAAATAATCTGAGAAGGAAAAGGTCAGAGTTCAGTTTCTATTTCTTAATAGAAATGCAAAGCGCAAAGAGGTACAAACAGTGGCCAGCAGAACAGGTCAAATATGTGCATAATGAGAGAATGTGATGATGATGTTTCTTATTTCATTTTTAAATGCTCTTAGGATTCTTTTTATGTCAGCATTTTCTTCTCCTTCCTAGCTTGGTAACTCGATAAATTGAACCTTTCCTTCCCTATGGAAAACAGTTTCTGGATCATAACTTGGGGCCCAATTCAAATCAAACAGCTGAAAATCATTTACCTTGAAAGAAAAATTATAGACCTTTGAAATGGTGCTTGTGAGAACCCTGTGCTTTTGTACCTTTGCCACTCCATTTTTAGCATGAACATCATCCACTTGGTATTTGCAATTCCACAGGGATTGGAAAATACAACTGCAAGAGTAGCTAATCTAGAGTAGACTCTACCTTAAATGAGGAATTCAGCCCACTGTTAGACCAAGGTATGTTGCAAGAGCACAAGAGTCTTGATGCTGCTTGCACAGCCACAGCAGGCTGAGGCAGACAGACCCCCAACATGAACAAGGGAATTTCCAGCAGAGGTGTAACAAAATGAAGTATGTCCCTTACTGCTATCCCAATCACCTCTGGGTGATCCCTCCAGCAGAAGGGGAAGAGTACACACAGCCCTTTGCTGCTCCCTTCATGGCCCAGAGGCTGCAGGAGAGAGCTGGTGCTCAGGCCCTGGTGGGAGTGGAAAGGAGAGAGCTCAGTGATCACCTGAAAAACACTCCGTGTTGTGCTGCTGAAAATCACCAACACTGCTCTAAGCTGCATTTCTGAAGTGCCCAAAATATGGGAGTTTCAAGTCACCTCTGCCTGCCCTGCAGCTGTGCCCCACGAGGAGGAGCCCAGCCAGCCTTTACCCTGCCTGCATGCAATGCATCAGGCTCTCCTTTCAGCTCCACTCTGCAAAAACAACTTGTTTTGGATACTGTGCTAAAGTGTGAACACAGCACTCCCCAGCTGGGCAACAGAATACTAGCAAATGAAAATGTAAGGCTGGAACTGGAGAAAAAGCTCCAAAATTCTGCTGCCTCAATGTGAATAATGAGATAATAATTGAAACTCGCACTCCAAATACATTATTTAGATTCTGTTTGTTTGCTTTTCTTAATATGACTGAAGTGATAAAAATCTCTCATTTACAATTTTCAGCTAATCCTTCCACATATGCACTAGACACTGCTATTCTTTTCATAGATGGAGTCTAATACTTCCTTTGTAATTCATGGGCAAGTTTTCTTAATTGAAAAAATTATGATAAATCACTTATGTGGAGTAGCTATTGTCTTAAATAATAATAACTGTGTCTGGATTCCATCGCAATTTATTCTGCTACCAAGCACACTGTTTTCTTCTTATTTTATTGGAAATACCTCTCCCATGGCCTCTGTGGAAACAAGAAAAACAATGCTTTTATAACAAATGCGTTTAGGGGCATATTTTTACAGTTTGTTCTATTCACTCTGCAGCACATTATATTTACTGCAGTTCAGGCCTGATCTGAGAAATCTTGGGGCATATTCATCTGTCTCTGAGAAACAGAGAAACATGTAAAAAAGTGAATCTCCATGTATTTCCATAGAACAGTATAAAATTCTTTGCTTCATTGTTACTTTGCCTGATACAATTCCAGGTAAATAAGTGCACTAATAATTGCATTTGCTGCGTGCTTATACTGAATGCATGTCACATTCTTTGTTTCACTCAGGTAAAGTAGCATGAAGCCCCCTCCCCCTTACAGCCACTAGGCGGGGACAGTAGCTGTGCTCTTTCTGTGAAAATATCACCTCTATTGCCACCAGATCTGTTCATGGTTTTGCCTTCTAAAAGAGGTGTAAATTGTTGAAAGGCAAACATATTATTAGTAAGAGCCAGCTTCATCTGAGACGCAAAGTTTAGCATTCCAGTTCTTCATATATAATCACCTTCAGCAGCTCTGAGCAGGAATGTCTGTGTCTTTGAGATCTTTCTTAATTTTTTAGTATCTTAAATGACACACCTAGACATTTATTAAGGAAAATACAGATATCTAGGAAGCAATAGAACCTCTCCATCCTGTAAAGGTATATTTTAGGCAACTGTAATTGACTACCTCTTTGTATTACAGCTCCTCTCTGCTTACATTAGGCATAATTAAATAAAGATATTTAACAAGTAACAATGCATGTCTTGTATATACAGATTAATAACTCATGTCTTTTAATGACTTTGATTATATTTGGTACAAGAAAGTTGACCTGCAATGTCATTCTTGACTCTGATATGAGAAATTATGTATTTTCCCACTAAAAATTAAGCCCGTTTAGGCTGAGCTAGATGGAATCCGACTGTCTGACCTTTTACTCTGAGCTGAAGAAAATAATCAACATGCTGCTCTACCTTCCCTACTCTTCAATTCCATCAAAAAGGCTCTGTATTCTGAGGAAGATTGCTTGAGGTGCTAAAAGCATGGTTATTTCATATTTACATTAATTCATCTTCATTTAATGACTTTGTAGCAGCTCAATTAGCATGATGAGTATAGTTTGGAAAGGAAAGCTAGTCCTGCAGAAAAGATACTGATGAGAATTTTAAGAGAGATTTCATTTCTAACTGACCTGCTAATTTTTTGCTACACTCAGAAATTCATTCAGATTGTGTCTTTGATCAGTAAAATGAAGATGATTTCATCTTGGCTTCACCTCATTCTACCCTACAAACCATAGGGAAATGGAGCCCCTGGAGCTGCAAGCACTACTGTTGTAAAAACAGTTTTCTTTTAGCTGGTTTATTTTGATGGCAAATAAAAAGCAGTTGGTGTCTGTGGTAATTCTGGATTATACAAATGCTAAAGTCTTTATCAATACCAGGACATTTTTATTATAGCATTAGTAGCAAATAACCAGCTATTGTCTTTACCGCTGTGAAAAGTGATCTCTTTCTCTTTCTGCCTCCCTATTTCTTTGTTTCTCTGTTCACCATTGCAGAGGAAATATTACCCTCCATGCCTAGAGTGTGTAATTTTCCTTCAGTAGTTTCTGCTCTGTAGTATTTTGGCAAATTTGCTAAATACCTTGTTTCATCCTCTCTGTGCAAAGAATACTTTCCCTGTACAAAACTGAACTGAGACAGAGAATTACAGAGCTTTCATCTGCTGACACTGGGAAAAGTGAGATCTTCATCACTTCATCACAAGAAAAGTCCTCTACATCACTCATTTCTTCCATCACATCCTCTGTGAATATTAGCATCTTTCTGGAGGAAGGAAAGTGCTATGTAGCAGGCACTGTAGGAAAGGGTAAAAAGAGTCCAGCTGGGACCTTCTTCCCACTCTCCACCCTGCCAGGCTCTGGGGACCCCTTAACAACCTCCATAAGGATGTAGGATAAGGACCAGTGATAGAGAGGAAGCAGCTAAAGATGCAAATGACAGATAAGGAGAAGAAGATGAACCAAAGAGTCAGGAATATCTGTAGTACTTGCAACAGCCACAGCTGGATTTTGTCTGCCCAGGGCTGGCTGTACATGGATACCTCTGCTCTCTCTCTCACTTGTGAAAATGTCCTTGCAGATGTGCATTTTGCACTAGATCTTTTTTCATCTTTTGCCTGTTCCCCACCATCAGCCAAAAGGCTTAGGCACAGTAAAATAACTCTCTTCACTAGTTCACTTCTACACAGAATTTACAAGCCTTCTATTTGGTTCTTATATGTGCTTTACTCTTACTTCATCCTTTATCCTTTCCTGTTATAATCTGTACTTTACCCACAGGGATTATCTGCACCTCTGTACACAGTGAGATTCTAACACTGGCTGGCTTTCATCATGAACAGATTAAGCACAATGAGTGACATTAAACAGAGTACTGAAGGCTATGGCAAGCTGAGGAGCCGAGTGAGCCAGCTGAGCAGACACTCGTGTGCAGAATGATGAAAGCAGCAGCCTTTCAGCCCAGGGACCTGGGATGTACACTGCCGGGAGAACAGTCAGGAGGACACTGTTGGGCTATCTGTTCTGTCACACCATGCTGACTATTAGAGTGCAAGCCAATAAATGATGGCAGAGCTGAGAGTCGGTAAGTGACCCAGAGGACTACTCTGATGATGTCCATCACAAAAAGCTCTGCTTGTACTGAGCAACTTTACAGCAAAAGAGACATCAAATGTGTCACTTCTGGAGTTAGTCAGTGCTTCCCTAACCAATTCAGGAACAAACTTGAAAACAATCCTGCTGATTCAGTGGCATAGCAATTTGCTCATTGTTCCAAATGCAGATCCCTCACATGCCAACATAAATATACCCACTGGGGTGATTTTTAAAATGTCTACCTCTTCTCTTGAGGGTTCACTTACAAAGTTGGCTGTTATTACTGCATAAACAGAGAGCTGATTCTCTTCTCACACACACTGATTATAGGCAAGAGCAATGCCTTTGTCTTGAATGGATGTATTTCTGAAAATCCATACATTCATTTGAGCGTCCTTAACCCGAGTCTGATAGCTGATGCAACGACAAGACGGCAGAAATATCACAGTTTCCATACAGTAATAGTACTGGATTTCCTCTTACTTCTAAAGGATGAAGATCTGTCTGTGTCTCGTAAGTGTGTGACATCAATGTACTGCAGCATCAGGAAAGGCAAATGAGACCTGGGGAGGTATAAACTGAGGTGTCTTCTTCCTCCAGAGAACATAATTACTCATTATTGTTTTAATGAAATTTCAACTGACATACTGTGTTCTGTTCCCATCACTCATGCACAGAAATTATGAACTCCAACCATAGAAAATGCAGAGCAGAACATTCACATGACATCTTAGGACAGACTGATGAAGAGCACAGCTTGTTCACTTCAGCAAAATGAGGACTAAAGGGAATAATCCCAACCCAGAAACACACCACTATGAGGGAAAATGCTCTTTTAGCTGAAGAACAATGCTGGGAAAAAATCATGTTAATATAGACCTGCTAGAAATAATTTGGGGCTGAAAGCAGAAGTTGGCATCTGACAGTCAAAGAAATGCAGTTGGGCATGACTGGGGCACAGCCCTCCACAAACAAGAGGTGTCAGGGATCAGTGTCATGGCTTTATGCCTGTTCCCCAAGACGTCAGTCAGAGCTCAACAGTGAGCAGCCCTGGCTGCTGTGCTTGAGAACCTTGTAGAAGTGCTTGGAGGTTTGCTTCTTTCAGGTTTGTTATTATTTGTGTTTTCCTGGGCACCGAAACTGTCACAACAATGCAAATCTACCCATACTTATGAATTCCAATAGTTTCAAATTAAAACCCCTGTCTTCTTACACGGTCTAATAAAATCTGCTTCCCCCAAACTGTTTTCACCTGAGGCTCAGGGAGCGAGGAAGAAGACGTGCAGCAAGAACTCTCAGCACCAGCAGCTGAGGGGTTGACAGAGTGGAAGAGAGGGAAGAAACAAAGAAGGAAAAAAAAGAATTAAAAACAAGCAAAAAAACCAAACCAAACAAACAAAAAAAAAAAAAAAAAAAAACCTAAAAAAAAAGAATTAACCAACAAAAAAACAAGCCCAAACCAAAAATTCCCAAACCCAGTCCCACTCCCCGCGTTGTCCGAGGCTCTTTCGGGAACCTGCGTCCGCTGCCCCGGGGAGTGGGGTTACTCCGAGGGGCTGCCGCCAGCCTCGGGGCGCCTTTCCCCATCCCTCACGCCCACCCCCCATGACTCACGCGCTGTCTCATTCCCCGCCCGCCCCCGGTGAAAACTTCCCCCGGTAACTTTCTCGGGGCCGATTCCCCGCTCCCCCCTCCCCGATGGCTGGGGCACACACACCCCCTCATCCCAAACCCCGCTGCAGTCACGGACGGTGGGGCGGTGGTGCCGGGGGGGATGTCGTAGTCGCCGCGTCAACGGGAGCCCGACGGCGATTGGGGGAGGCCGCCTTCTCCCCGCGGTCACGAATTATAAAGTGCCGCCGCCGCCGCCCGCACACGCTCCGCAGCGGCGCGCCCGGCCCCGGCAGCGGGCTCGGCTCGGCGCCCCCCGAGCTGCCCTCGCTGGAGCTGCCAGCAGGTCCCGGCTGTGCCTGCCTGCCTCCACCGGGGCTTCTCCGGAGGCTGCTCGGTCCCGCTATAACAATAGTGGCTCCGACGCCGAAGCTTCAGCAAGGCGCAGCTTCTTCCTCGGCAACTCCCTGGAGCCCCGAGGGCAGGCTGTGTGTGAGTGTGTGAGCGAGTGAGCTGCTCCGCCCGCGGTCGGGACCGAGGGAGGGCCGGGGCGGCTCTGCCGGGGCTGGAGCCCAGCGTCGGGGAGGTTACTCGGGGCATCCCGGTGGGAAACCCTTCCCGGGAGGGGCCGGGATCCCGTCCGTGCCGCTCCGCGGTCCGTCTCCCCCTGTGGTGCCAGATTTCGCAGGCAGGGAGGGATAAAGTGTTTGGGGACGAGCGTTTCACCAAACGGGATCTTTTGGGCGCTTCATCCTCCGGGTCCGAATCCTGTTCCGAACGCAGATCAATTGCCTCGCAGCTGCCAAGCGCTCGTTTTAGTTAAAGCTCCCGCTTACCTCGCAAGCGCGATCACCCCGACTCTAAAAAGCGTGAGTTTAGCGGAGTTGGTTTGAACCCTTTCACGCCGCCTTTTCCTGCTCCGATGCTGAGGGGAGGCCGTGCCGGGGGTGGGAGCGGGAGGAGGCGGCTGCCGGCTGACCTCTCCTTCTTGCAGCCCCATGGCGTTGCTCCTGAGACTCGGCTGCTCGCTGCTGGCCCTCAGCACCTGCCTGCTCCCGAGGGCGCGGGCCGACTGCGGCCGTGACTGCGCCGCCTGCGCCTACCGCCTGGGACCCCGCGCCGCCATCCACCCCCTGGTAAGCGGAGCCGGGGCCGCCCCAGAGCCCCGCAGTGCCCGCGGCCCGGCCGCTTCCCCGACAACTTCTAACCGAGGAGAGGGGGACAGCGGTGAAATGAGGAAAATAAATAGCGGGGGTGGCTTGGAAGACCTGTTTGTGAAGGGGGGACAGAGGGAGAAGCGGACTTGGGGGCGCTGGGCAGAGGGCGAGGAGCGCTGATACAAAGGCGGAGCACCCCGAGGAGCCGCGCGGGGAGCGAGGGAAAGCCCGAATAAGGAGGAAAGGAAATCCGAGCGGAGAGGGCATCTCTTCGGGGGAAGGAGGGGTGGCTGCCGGGCATTCCAGCACCGACAAAAGAAAAAAACGAGAAAAACGTTTCCCGGTCGAGAAAAACGGGAGGGAGGGTCCCGACCGGGTCCCGACCCTTCCAAGCCGCGCAGAACGGGAGGGAGGGTTCTGACCCTTGTCCGCTGGCTCCATGGTAGGGTGAGCTCTCTCCGGCAGGATGGCTGTCGATCTGAAAAGATCTGCCTGAAATCTTACTTTTAAAAAAATGGGTTTAAAGCCTATTTGAGTAGCAGTACCTTCTCTGCACGGTGCTGCACAGCTTTAGGAATGTGCCTGTGAAAGACATTGGCTTTTAAGATAAATCGTGCTAAATCCAGAATGAGGAGGTCTAGGGGGTGGGGGTTATCTGTAATTTCTATGATGTTGAAATAATTTAAAAGAATTGTCACAGAGGTAACTCAGCTTAAAATTTAAAGATCGGGGTCAGTGAAATCCTGGGGTCCCTCAGCCCCTCCTGATGAAGGTGGGAATCTGGCTGCCAAGTACTTTACCAATGGCATCGGTTGTTCCTGACCTCAAATACACACACATTGGGGCATCATGATTTAGGCACACCTAAATAATCTTATAAGTTTGTTCCCATCATGTCACTGGTTACTTGGGATCGTGCAAAAGGAAAGACATGGCTCTCTAGCCTTACACAGAATTAGTAATCACTGAGTACTTCTACTTACTCCAAAAACTCTAGAACTCTTAACCATAGCACATTCAGAAGGGCAGTGTTATTTGAACAGCTGGCAAAACAGTTCCCTTTAATTTTTTTTTTTTTTTTTTTTTTTTTTTTTTTGTCTCCTTTGCTTACATTAGCTTTCAATCAAACTTTAGCTTTAATGTCAACTAGGGTAAAAAAAGTGGTAGTTTACCCTCATGGAGGGAGGGCTTTTCAGAGTGTATGTTCTGCATGTCTATATTGACAGTCTCTCTTGCACTGCCTTCAGTAATCATTAAAGAATCAAAGTCCAATTCTGTAACTATATTTATTAGCTAAATAGGTAAAGAAGCAATGTAGCATACCTTGTATTTGTCAAACATGTATGAACAATTCTTGGATATTATTGTTTCTAGATATTAGAATCTAGTAACATAATAACTGAATTTATCACAATGTATTTGTACCATATGAGACTTTTCATACTGTACCTGGTCACTCACAGTTATGGAGTACATTCATCTGACAATAGGAGGTTATTAGAACTGACTGAGAAAGGGAGTGACCTATTCTTGCTTTGATTTAGTGCCATTACAAAGTCAGACTGAGGCTGAAATTGTATTCTCTTTACAACACGACTATAATATATAGTAACAAGCATGTAGTGCAAATCAAATTATTGTGCTGTGAAATATATACATCCCTTTAATTTTCTTTTGATCATACAAAAAAAAAAAAATTTCAGACTAAAGGGAGGCTTGAGAGAGGTTGTGCAGTGGACAATGAGCTAGCCATCAGAGAGAGCTATGCTTTAAAGTATGTTAGGATCTTTAGAACACATTATCTATAGTCAGAATGAGTGTTTCTCTTACTGAAAATATTGATGATTTTTCTTTACCTATTGTGGTATAAAAATCATGGGCAAGAGGAAAAAATGCTGGAATCACCTTATTTTATAACTGAAAGGTAAGGTTGCACAAGAAGTAAATTCCCCTGACACAGGAGGGATAATAGAAGCTAATATCTATGTTATTATCATCCCAAGACAGATTATGAGATATGCATAAGGTACTGAAAGCTTTTTTTATGTTGTAGCCTGAAAATTTTTCAATACAGTCAGAAACATCACAGCTTAGGAATTTTTTCCCCCTCTTTGGTCACTGCTTTCCAGCTAGCAAAAAAGGAACTTTGATCCTGCCCTGAGAGCCTGTATTTCTAAATTTCTATTGGTACATGTTGGAATGATCTGTTCCACAAAGAGAAACTAAATGGTAACACACAGCCTTTAAAGCTATTCTTCAGTGTACTGAAGATACTGAACAGTACAGTACAGCTGGCTTCTTTGCAATGACCATGCTGTGAAACTTTTTTCTAAAATTTCTGAATTATACTCTTCATTATGAAGATTGAATATGCTTCTACAGTTGCATTATGAAACAAACCACAATTGGTTTTTAGCTTCCCAGTAACAAATTTAAAAAAAAAAAAATCATAACTCACAAAAGTGTAAGGGAGATACAGAAACTGTACTTGTGGCTTCCTTTGAAACAGAAACATAGAGGCAACCTTAACATAGAGGACCCACAATTCATATTATCTGGCAGTCTGTCTCTTAGAGTGGAGACTACCTTGTCCTTCAGGGAGGAATATGAAGAACTTCAAAACAGAGAGGTACCAAATCAGCTGTTCCCAAAAGCATTTCTTCCAAGCCACTCACAAAGAGAGGCTCACTCATGCTTTTTTATAAACAAGTAAATCTACAATAACATCGTAGTGAGGTGATAGTTGCTATCAAATCATTCTCAGTAAACCACATCCATTTTTCAGGCATGTACATTAGAATGTGAAGGAAAACTGCCTTCTGCCAAAGCTTGGGAGACCTGCAAGGAGCTCTTGCAACTTGCAAAGCTGGATCTTTCTGAGGATGGCAACATTGCTCCAGGAGACAAGAAAGAGCTGGATGAGAACCATTTGCTTGCGAAGAAGTACGGAGGCTTCATGAAAAGATATGGGGGGTTCATGAAGAAAATGGATGAGCTCTATCGGGCAGAACCAGGGGATGAAGCTAACGGAGCAGAAATCTTGGCTAAGAGGTATGGCGGGTTTATGAAGAAAGACTCGGATGACGATGCCCTTGCCAACTCCTCTGATCTGCTGAAGGAGCTTCTGGGAACAGGAGATAACCCTGAAGCAGCGCACTATCGAGAGATGAATGAAAACGACGGCGATGTCAGCAAAAGATATGGAGGCTTCATGAGAAGCATAAAGCGCAGCCCTGAATTGGAAGATGAGGCCAAAGAGCTGCAAAAGAGATACGGTGGCTTCATGAGAAGAGTGGGCAGGCCAGAGTGGTGGCTGGATTACCAGAAACGATATGGTGGGTTTCTTAAGCGCTTTGCCGACTCCATTCTCCCTTCAGAAGAAGATGGGGAAACTTATTCCAAAGAAGTCCCAGAAATGGAAAAGAGATACGGTGGTTTTATGAGATTTTAATACCTTTCCCTTTATCCCTTTTGTCCTAAATGAGAAAGACTGCCTTATTTGTCATAACTTATTGTAACGTGTTGCTTGTACTGTACAGTTTTTTACTGTCCTTGGTTAATGATGCAAACTGCGATTTGTTGTTTCAGGTTCTGTGTTCTTTCAAGTCAAATAACTAATTTCTGGTTTAGTCAAGTTTCAGTCTGTATTGTAATTTCCATGCTAGAACTATTTTGATTACTGTACTCGTTTTCTTTAAAGAGGAACTACATCTACAGTAGAGTTGCTTAACTGTACATACAATAAATTCTTCATCCTAACTGCAAAAATTCTGAAGTGCTATTTTTTCTCTCTGTCATTTAATCAAGTATCATCTCAATTTTTCTTTAAGCCATCAGAACAATGCCAACCTTTTTTTCCATAATTACAGAATTTGTAATGCACACACAACATACTTTTGTGTAGTTTTCAGTTTATTAGAACACTAGAATAATAATTTTAATCAGTTAACAGAATAAATATTTAAAGCCTGAATTTATAATCCATAGTGTTCAACAATTGACATTAAAAAAAGAAAAATTGCAAGTGTTTGACTTTAAGCACTAAATAATTTCTCTAGTATAGAACACAGTGATATGTTTGATTAGTTACATCTTTGATATACATCCAATATAGGATTGTACACTTAGCCTTAAAATAATAAACACTAATTTAAAAAGTGGTAAGGTAGTTTGTGCAAAATAAACATGACCCAAAACTGCATAAAAATACCTGATTTTACAGGCCACCTGACAAATGTTTTTACATGGAATACCTTTGCGTTTGATTCCTCAGCTGCTATAAATCACTTTGGCACAACTGAAATGTAGGAAACTGCTGGTCAGACTTCTGTGTTTCAAAATAAGTAAATCTGAGAACCAACAGAAAAGCCAACACTAACACTGTAGATCCTTTGCAATTTACTCAGGTGGTGCTTATGTCAAAGGCCAGATCCCATCCCAGTGTGCAACTCCTTCCATAATTCTGACTGTCCCCCTCTATTCCTTGTCTCTGAGCAGTTTTCCCCCACTTACTCCTACTAGTTATGGGTCAATTCCGACCTAAATTAACATGATGAAAATTGCCTTGACCGCAGCACTGCCTAAAACCCTCCGTGACTCTGCACTCAGTATCTGTATTTCAGTTTTGCACAGTACTTACCTATTTACAAAAAAGGGCATATTAGTGGTCTAATAAAGTGGACTTCTCTTTAATTTCAAGGCAAAGGGATTGTCTAGGTGCTCCCAACTTGTAAAAATTAAGATGTGTTTCAAAACGCACTTGAAGGCCTCATCACATACAATTAGTTATGATGCTTTTAGGCTTGGCCACTAGAGGATGATATGGGTGGTCTGAAGTGGTTCTGTTGAAGGCTTGCTAAAGTGTAAGGCATTCTTTTTCCTTCAGTAAAAATCAGAGCACCTATTTTCCTCTTCCTGCAGCACAGAATTGATAATAGGAAATTTTTAAATCTAGAAAATACAGGTGTCTGAAGAAGCTCCATGGCCTCTTCAGGATTCAGCTGTGTTCCCTGTCACCTTTCTGGCGGATTCTTCAAGATGCCACCAGCCACAGGAAAAGCCTTGCCATTCTTTCCTCCATTGCACTTGCCCATAGTGGCTGGAGAACAGCACATCACCTGAGTGGTTTCATCCACAAGAACTTTGGGTTGTGTGCACTAGGGCTGTTCTGGGGCACAAACCCACCCACGGGGTACAGCCATCAGCAACAGGTTTGCTTAAAACACACACTCCAGGAAGAACTAAAAAGACAATATTTCACTTCAACATTTAGTCACTTCTTTTCCCTAAAAATCTACTCACCTGTAATTTAGAGAGGGACACTTGCTGGCCTTCAAACTAGAACAATCATTGGTGTACCTGGTGATGCAAACAGTTTACCACTTGTTTTTTACCAAACCTTCACAGTTAACAAAAACTTGGTAATTTAACAAGAAATAAAACAAGAGATCTAGTATGCATTTTGAAAAAATGATCAACTAAACCTTTAAATTTATATCAATATGACATCTTTGCCACCATCTTTTGAGCACTTAAATCAAGAGCCAGACAAGGTTAGGTGATAAAATGCAGTTATGATTTTAATGGAGGTCCCTCCTGGTGCACAACCCACTGAAATACACATTGAAAATGCAAAAAGGATGCACGCATGACCTACAGCATGTAGAGTTTTATAAGTTTAGCAAATTAGCATAATTGACAAGAGTCCCCAATTAGAAACAGAGGTGATGAAGTAATTCCCCCTCTTGGTTCGACCCCTTTCTTGCTAGTTGTTTATGCGAAAGTGTCTTGGGAAGGTATCTTGATCTTGAGTCCCATAAGAAGTGAGATTAGAACAGGCCCTCAGGAATTTGTTTGTCTAATAGGAAAAGTCCTGAAGTAGGTAACCGTATAACTGTATAATAACAGTTGACAGAGCTATGAATATATATGAACAATACATAAACTGAAAAATCATTTTGACATCTTCCGTGGCATACTTCTGCAAAAGCTGGCAGCCCACATCTTGGACAGGTGCACTCTTCACTGGGTTAAGAACTGTCTGGCTGGCCAGGTCCAGAATGGTGGTTCTGAATCCAGTTGGCATCTGGTCGTGAGGTCCCCCACGGATCAGTGCTGGGGCCAGTCCTATTTAATATCCTCACTGATGATCTGGAAGAGGGGGTTGAATCTACCATCAGCAAATTCACGGATGACACTGTGTTGGGTGCAAATGTCAATCTGCTGGAGTGCAAGAGGGCTCTGCAGATTCTCCAGAGGTACTGGCTGGATTGATGGGCAGAATCCAACAATATGAGGTTTAACAAGTCCAAGTGCCAGGACCTGCACTTAGGCCACAACAACCCCCTGCAGTGCTACAGGCTGGGGACGGTGTGGCTGGACAGTGCCCAGGCAGGAAGGGGCCTGGGGGTGCTGGTGACAGCAGCTGAACATGAGCCAGCTCTGTGCCCTGGCAGGCAAGAAGGCCAATGGCATCCTGGCCTGGATCAGGAATGGTGTGGCCAGCAGGAGCAGGGCAGTGATTGTCCCTCAGTCCTTGGCACTGGTGAGACCACACCTCAAGTCCTGGGTCCAGCTCTGAGCCTCTCAGTTCAGGAAGGATTTGAGATGCACATTGGGGTGTGTCCAGAGAAGTGCAACAAAGCTGGTGTAGGGTCTGGAGTACAAATCTGATGAGCATCTGAGGAAGCTGGGATTGTTCAGCCTGAAGAAAAGGAGTCTCAGGGAAAAGTTTATTACTCTCTACAACTCCCTGAAAGGAGGTTGTAGCCAGGTGAGGTTCAGCCTCTTCTCCAAAGCAGCAAAAGGACAAAAGAATATAGTCTGAAGGTGCATCAGGGAATGTTTAGGTTGGATGTTAGGAAGAATTTCTTTACAGAAAGAATAATAAGCCATTAGAATGGGTTGCCCAGGAAGGGATGGGAAGACACACTTCCCAGAGGTGTTTAAGGAAATATAGCATGTGGCGCTCTGTTGAACATGTCACAGGTGTTGCATCACAGGTTGGACTCAGTGATTTCAGAGGTCTTTTCCAACCTAATTGATTCTGTGAACTTCTACAGAAAAACAAAAGCACTTGGTACAAACAGCTAACTAGGCATGCAACCCAAAACTGGAATAAGGCCATCCAAAGCAGTTTAAGCCTCTTCCAAGGCTGAACAGGTAGAAGGCAATGTATGTGGAAGGGAGATGTGATTTTGATTCTTAGAATGAAATAGTAAAACTGAATAGTCCCCATTCCTTCCGTTATAATTGAAAATATCTCCAGTCACATACTATCTTGCTTTAATAATTACAATTTAAAAGATGTGAAATTAGAATAAGACCTAATTTCTTCTGTTGATGTGGAACTTCTTATTTTATGACTTTCAGTCATGCCATCATTCAGACACTCTTTAAAGTGTTCTTACACTTCCAATAATTAAACATTTCAAATTAAATCAGTTCAAAATGTGCCAGTGAATCAATCAAGGTTCCCTAAATCACAAATCAAAAATAAGGTAGAAGATAATATCTATTAAGCTGGGAGATGAAAAAAGGCATCTCCCTCTTTGTCCAAGTTCTGAAAGGTTCCACTAATCCTCCTCTTTCAATACATTCCTAGAACTATCACTTCATCAGAAGATTATTGAAATAGCTGTATTGCTGTGTATAAATAAAGGCAGAATAGAGGAAGGCCTGATGTCTAGAAAGAAAATTAATTGCAAGAGTATTCTGAAGAAAGAAATGTCATTCTGAGACCAAAAAAAGGATTCTACATTTCCTTTTTCTGGCTTTTATCATTGTTCCAGAATAGAATCATTGATCTGAATACTGAGTAAGTATTTAAAAAAAAAAAAAAAATATGAACAATGTATGCTGGAAGGATCCAGACCAGTCAAAGAGATTAATGCCTCTGCATTAGGAACAACAGGGAAAAAGAGATAGTCTAATTGAGGTTAGACCAAGATGAGTTGAGCTTTTTAATAGGAACTAATTACAGGAAGGAACAACAAAAAAAAGTATTTCCTGAACTAAATGGAGTTCATATACAGGAGAGAGACAGTAGCTAATGAATATAGCGATTTCTGAATACCAAACTGCTTGCAGCTGAAGCTCTGCCTGAAAACCTAATCTTAAACCTTGGGATAATGAGCAAAGGCCATAATTTCCACATTTCAGCTGAACTTGGCGTATTCTGTGAGCTGAAATATGCAGAGCATAATTTTGAATTTCCTGTTTGTTTATTTCTGGCAAATTAAAACATAGTACGATAGATAATAAATATAAATAACTACAAGGTTATTATTACAATCATTATTTTGTAATTATTTCTAAATAGTTAAAATAATTTACTTTATAATTGTTTATAACTATATCATGAAGACAAATAATTATAACATCTAATGTTGTTAGCTCTTTCAGATAATGTTTCCCAAGATAGAATCTTTAGAACAGAAACATGTTCTAATTTAATGTACTGAAATAAGTATTATTATACAGTGTTCAACAGAGACTCTAAATATGCATTGGATCATTTTAATTCTGATGGGAACTTAATTAAGAAGAGCCTAAATTTTCAGTTTATGGTGTGTAAGGTCTCTCTTAAGAGAGTGGTTTTGGAGGCCTACATGTAAGGCAAAATGACAAAATCATAGCACAGCTCTGTAATTTGTGTATACATCTCAGTGCCTCAGAAAGCTGTCCTTATAGTTTTCTTCCTCAAGCACTACAGTGATCAGCTGGACACAAAAAACAAAATTCCTTTTTATACCAACAAGACAATGCTAGAGTTTTCAATTTAAAAGGCAAACGAATGTTAAAGTTTTCTGACTCTGGGTTGCTGTGAAAAAGAAGAAATTCCTGGAACAGGTTAGCTGGCCCTGAAACCTGCGACACCCCAAGGTGCCTACTGTGTTTCTGGTCCTTTAAAGCAGTAAAGAGGGATCTTAAAAATCACACAGAGAACAGTGAACCACTTCTCTATCAGAGTCATAGTGCTCCCATCCTTCTCTTCAGTTCCCCACAACATGAGAGATTCAAGCATCACCAATGAGACACCTCTACATGACTAAACTTTGCAGCCTGGTCTCTTTTTCTAACAGCAGACTCTTGGGCAGTGCACAGCCTTCATCTCTTCCACTCCCTTTGAAATCCTATTACCTCTTGCAGAAATCCCTTTGTCAGCCTCCACTCACAGCCTCTTGATTTAATTTCACTACTCACCACACTGAGGTTTGCTTTCTGACTCAAACCATAAAAAACTATTTTAATTGGAGAGGGACCAAGCCCTTCAGTTCCAGCTGCTAGCTGTGGAGGTTAGGTGACTGTTCTTAGATCTTTTGTTTTTATCATTTTGATCATAATTCTTTGCTCCCTGCAGTATTAAAAATAGTTCTATGTGTCATCAGGAATATACTGGCTACATCATACCTGTATCATACCTGTATTTCATTCTATCATAACTGTATTACAGTTTCACTATTACACTATTCCATCCACCTGAGAAGGAAAGGGAGTTATCAGGAGCATAGCTGTAAGCAAGGAACAGGGCAGCAAAGCCAGCTGTAAATCATTAATCTGAGCATTCAATTACTAATCCCATCAGCCTCATTTAAAGCATTTAAACTGACAGCTGCATATCCAATTAACTGTTTCTATAGAAAATGAAAATGCTTAGAGGTATTTGACAGACAAATCTTTACTGGCCCAGCAGGGATTTAGACTGAATTTGTTTAATTAGATTGTGACTTTACCTAAATTGATCATTTACTGTAATCCTTGCTGAAACCATGGAATGAAATCTCTCAAGGTTAAATTGTTGTCACAAAAGCACATCACTCACATCTCTAAAAGCTAAAAGATTAGTTAAAAGCTCTGTGCTGTGCTGTACTGCTTCCTCAAGGAGAAGGAAGGCATGGATGGCATTTCCTTATGCACAGATCATGAGTGCTAAACCTTTTCATAGCTGTCCCTGTCAGTCAGGACATACATGACCTTTGCCTCTTGTCTCTCTGGCATTACCCTGTTTCTCAACACAGTCTTCCCCAGCCCACGTGGCTGTGTACAAGACAGCCTGTATTTTTCTACCTTTTAAATGTTTGCACTGTTTAAATGTATTCACCGACTTGCACTCCAGTTGCAGAGAGATTTGTGTGTGTTAGTCTGGTCTGAGCTCATCACAATTCCAATCTATATAAAATTAAATATCAGATTAGGAAAACCCCTGCTACAGTCCTATGAGAATCTGCATCTTAACTTTTAGGTGTCATGCCCTGCAAAAAATTCTAAGGCACTTATTCAGACAATGCTTTTTTCTTGAGCACGAGACAATGGCAGCAACAGCACAAATGATAGGCAATTTTTTCTCATAAAAGCTGTTGAAGCAGATATGCCACATAAGGCTCTCTTGGTTCATATAAACCAGTGTTTTTCAATCATGACCTACAGTATAAATGGGTTTTACAGTGGGACTTTCACATTTCTCTACATTTTCATCTCTGCAAATAACTAGCTGACAAGGGCTGAAATTTCAACTGCACCACATTTCTCTATCTAGAAAAATATTATGTGGAAATATACTTTTTTAATTTTAATTTTTGTTAATACAGCATAGCTGTCATGCTGTGACAGAAATTGACACAGTTAATGTGACAAAGTCATTTTCAGAATATGATTAACTGATTCTTTGCCCATCAACCAGAAGAAAAGCTGTCAGCTTCCATCTGAACAGACACAGTGGAAATTAATCAAGGCAAAGAACTTCTGTGGGAATCATTGCATGCTTAAACTTTGCTAACCAAGGTGTTGATGAGCAGACTGAAGACAGGGGATGTGTTACACTACCAGGTATCCATCATATTGAATTTCTCTGTAGTAACTGACACAAAAATTCTGAAACAAGATTCTAAGGCTAGATGAGTTTCAGAAGTAATATCTTCTTCCTGTGGATTCTTCAGAGATCCTTTGTACTCCAGGAGTTTCACCATTACTGCATAAAACAAATCTGTTCACAGCATCATGACCATTCAGAACACGTGGTGCCTGCAAATGCTTTTTAAACTCATCAATCTCACTGTCCCAGCACCAAACCTTGCAGGCCCTCAAAAAGCTAAAGTCACTGGTGAAGCATGACCAAAGTGGTGAGAGCATGACAAGAAATCTGCTTTACATTCTTTGTGTAAATGTGAATACCACGCTCATTCAGTTTCCCAGTATTGTAATGAGAAGAGCAATTAAATTACTAAATTACCTTAGGCAAAATAAATAGGCAAAATAAACCTGAGGCAAAATAAATAGGCATAGCAGTGATAAAGATAAATTCTTAGAGGAAATCCTTTTCCAAATAGTATCTCTCACTGCTGAAGACATCCCCTTCAGTTCTTGCATTGCTTTGAGGTTTTTTGTGGTTTGCTGGCACTATTAGTGTACTCCAGCTCTTCTGGTCTCCTGGTTGCACTTCTTCCTGAGATAATTATTCTCTGGTTAGTGATTTTCAGACTATTTGATTATTCAAGTTCAGCAGGTGCCCCAAGTCACACCTTGAGGAAGCTTCAGCTATTATAAAACAGCACGTTGTCAGCCTAAGTGCCCAGACATCCATCAGCACATCCCCTTTGTCTTCTGCTCTGTACTGTTCAAAGTGCCTAATTCAACCCATTCCCTGATCTCAGAAAGTGGTCTCAGAAAAGGGATACTTCCTGAGCAGGAATACCATCTTTCTTTCCCCTTACTATCAGTCTCCTCATCACTACTAGGCTCTACAGCTGCACAGTGACAGTGAATATTGTTTAGTCAGGCTAAAGGAGATCAGGTAACCCATTTTTGTAGTCTTTAGTAACACCATCACTTAAATAAGAACTCTTTTTTTTTCAGTATACAAGAAAAAATGTAAATTGTTTATAAGTACATTCAAGTGCCATTATCCCTACATGTAAATAAATAACCCATCACAGTAAAATAGTCTAAATAATTGTAATTCGAATCAAAAAGAGTTAAAGAAGGCTATCTCAGTCTTTCAATTAATTGGGAGGAAGGGCATCCCATTCGACAGGAAGAACTGGTCAGACTACATACAAAATGGCTTTGTATGTATGACTGACTTAAAGAAGACATCATGCTCCTTCCTGTCTTCTTTTGGGGAATATGATATTTCACTCTGGGAAGCAAATTCAGTTTTCTACATATGACAGAAAAGTTCATCATTTTGTCCTCTCTTCATTTGCCTAAAATTGCCCCAAGATAGCTGTTTTTTCCCTTGTGAAGAACACAGTCAACAGCAGTTTTTTCCCAAATGTTTCACATTTCCAAGGATGTGAGGGTCTGCAGCTTAAATCCTTAATAATGACAGGCCCTGTGCACTCTTCCTAGGGAATGTAGCATCAGCTGTGTGTTTTCATTGGAATGAAGCAGCAGACAAGCACTGGTGCCCTGCAGCTGGTGCTCTTACACCAGATATGACTGTAATCTCACAGACACCGCACCTGGATATTGCCAGGTCACCAAACCTGGAGCTGGTGAGGCACATACTCCAAGAACCTTCTCAGTCACAGGGTGGGGTTGCCCTTTGACTGACATGGTAATTACCAACTGGAAAAACATTAAAGCACCTGCAGGGTCAGATGAAGATGCAGATAGGCAACATCTTTGAAAACGGATGCAGCATGCACAGGCCTGCAGAGGGATCCCTGAACATCTCCAAAGCTCTAGAGCTGCAGTGTCTCTGTAGGCTCACTGTAGCTTGGCTTGAATTCATTAGCTAAGGATTTTACAGTACTGAAAGTTTTTCTTACTTGCCTGTGTAAGTACAAACCCTCCCATAGCTGCAGTAGCCTATAGTAATCCCCTGGATCATGCCTCAGCAGTATTACAACAGCTATCTCATACAGCAGCTTTTAATTTTCAGTTCATTAGAGATTAAATTAATTAAGCTAACTAATGTAATATGTAATGAAGTATATTGAACCAACTCAAAGAAAAAAAATGCAACCATAGGAAAGGACATCTTCTGTGCTCCCTGCTATTCCTTGGGAAGCAAGCAACTAATGCTTTGATTCAGGATACAAGGCCCAAGTTTTCTGAGCTGGAACTCCTTTTCTTCTTCATTTACAGAGTGTACAGCCACTTCCTGCCTATCTCTGTTAAACTTCATCTTGAGGTAGGATGACAGGTTCACTGCAGAGTGCATTGCCCAGTGAGTGCTCCATTGTAGTCCTGAGTTTTGCCAAAGCTGTTAGAAAGAATATGCACAGATCCAAGGAATACATTAAATTTGTGCTGAGGAGTTCCTCCTGATGAACTAATAAAAGTATTACGTTGATTTCATTCGACATAAGACATAGCCATCTGGTGAGATTTCAGACTGATGCCTTTGACCTCTAGAGATCAGAACCGTGTTTTGACACAGGAAACAACTGGAGTTTTCCTGCCATTCTGAAAGCTAAAATTAATAAAACTGGAGAGTTAAGGTTGTCACATACATTGTGTAGTAAGGGATTCCCACTTGTCATCTTGTATTCAATATTGGATTACTGTTAAAAGTAAATCACATGATGTAATTCAGTATCACAGACAGACACTATGTGCTTCTACTTTTGTTCTTATAAACACAGACATTTTGTTTTTATGATACCAATTCACTAACTTCAACAAATACGAGTGACCTATAGAGAGGTTCTTTTCCTCACCAGTCTTTAACAGTGCTAAAGTTGAGAAATTTTGTTTACCTGGGAGGTTTTTTGTTTCTTCAAATATATGAATGTAAATTGCCACATGATTCAAACATTAATTGTTAGCACTGATATGATATCAAACCATTTTGGATGTCAAATAAAATTCTTCCACAAATTCAGCAGAGACCTAAGGGACTGTTAGACCCCGCAGAAATGAGTTTTGTCAGAAAATGTTAAAATAGTACTTGTCTGTATTTATCAAATGATTTATTTGTCACACCTGTTTGCAGCATGTGAATGGCTTATATTATGCTTTAAAAAGACAAACCCCAGTCTGCCAGTAAGATAATTATTTATCAAGCAGTTTAAAAAAGTAACCCTATTCTACTAAATCCATATTTTTCTTTTTGGCAGTAGAGTTTTAAGTTTTACATGCTGATAATGCACAAATGACTTATTAATGTATTAATAAATACTTAATAACCACTTATTAAAAGCTTTGGGATATAATAATTACCAGTCATTAATAACATATATTTAAAGCACCTATTGCAGCTCAGCAGTGAAGATACTTTTCATTACCATTCATCTCATCACCTTGCAAGTAAGTGTCTCCACATTTTCAGTAACAAAAATTATTGGTCAATGTATAATCCACCAGAAATATTCAAAATGTCCAGCTGGCTTAAGGACAAGAATAATTCTCTAACCCTAATCTTACTACCAATCAAAAGGCCAAAAAATGAATTATACTTACAATTACTATGCATGGTTGTCAGCAGTCATGACAATCTCATGCATCAAACAAGCATATACTCACTGAAATACTGCCAACTTTATCACCTTGACAATTGCAAGTACACCAGAGGATTTACACTGTGAGAAAACCTCAGCCAAATCCCTCACTATATGGGTAGATTTTAGCATGTGTCTGACTGATTCTTAGGCACATAAAAAAAGGATAGTGTATTATTTTAATAGACTTGCTTGATAGACTTGATAGGCTTAATTTGACACTCCTCTGTGTTGGTTTTGGCTGGAGGGGTTTTCTTCACAGTGATTGATTTGGGCCTCGGTTTTGGATTTTTGTGCTGAGCATGGGGTTGATAACATAGAGATGCTTTTGTTGCTGCTGATCAGGGCTTACACAAAGCCAAGGCATTTTCTGGTTCTCCTGCTGCCATGTGTATGGGGGTGCAAGGGAGGCTGGGAGAAGACACAGCCAGGACAGGTGACCCCAACTGACCAAAGAGATATTCCAGACCTTATGGCATTGTGTCCAGTACACAATGAGAAGGGAAGAAGGAGGAAAGGGGCCTTTGGAGTGATGATGTTTGTCTTCCCAAGTACCCATTACACACAATGGGGCCCTGCTCTCCTAGAGATGGCCAAACACCTGCTTGCTCATGGGAAACTCAATTAATTCCTTGTTTTGCTTTGCTTGTGTGCATAGCTTTTGCTTTTCTGTATTAAACTGTTTATCACGTGAGTTTTCCAGTTTTTGCACTACCAGCTCTCTCCCTGATCCCACTGGTGGGAAGTGAGCAAAGAGCTGCATGGGGCTTGGTGGATGTCTGGGGTTAAATCACAACAGACTCTCTTAACCTCTCATAACATGGAGTATATACAAAGTGTACAGAGGTGAATAAACATCCTGCTGAGCTGTCATTTTTAGGCATTCTTGGTTGTGTGGTTACCCCTGCTCTTGATATTGTTAGTTATGTACTTTTAACTTTTACATTGATCTATTTGTGCATTTGCCCTGTTTCCTATGTTTAATAGATTGGTTATGATTAAAACAAATGCCAGACATGTGAAGGTTTGTTACTGAAAGGTCAATAATAAAAATATCACTCACAGAACTGTTTCTGTGGCTCCTCTAGCTGAAGCAGGTTTTTTGTTTGGGTTTTTTTTCAATGCAGTCCAATGTGGACATTTTCATTTCTGTGTTCTTACTATCACTTAGGAAATGGAGTTCCTGGTACAAATTCAAAGTTAATTGCAGAGAAAGTAAGTCTGGGGCTAGTGACCAGTTACAGTGGATGAATCAGTCAGGAGAATAAGTTTCTGTTTCACAAAAAAATTCAACATTTTGAAACTCTGGGACAAAACTGAGACAAAAAGTCAAACAAATACTTAATTTCTAAATGCTAAACAATTCTCTAAAGAAACCATCAAATCTAGCTGGCAGTGAGCAGAATGTAAGCTATCCCAAATCACTCTGTGTTCCCCAAGACCCTTGTCACTTACCACATCCCCTCTTTACCTCAAGATAGCAGTAAGCTGTAACATTCCACTACTACACCAAAGCATTTAATTTAGGTATATAAATTATTAATCATCATTATCATTTTCACCACTTATAGAATGATAGTTGGCTGTTCCTTCAGACAGCTCAGCATAAGAACAAGGAAGTCGTGTTTTCATACTTGCATAAGCACGTGCTTTAGAAACAGGCTCCTCCTGTTAACTTACGGCTTACGAAGTTCTGGTTGCAACACCATTCCTTACCGATGTTGTTCACATTGAAATGTCATCATAATAAACAAGCATCTTCCCTGGTTTGTTTCATAACCAGGAATCCATTGCTGAATCATTTCAGCTTCCCTTCAGCATAATCTGCTGCTTTTGCCACATAATTGTTGATTACAGCATGGGACACTTGGAGTTATACTACCCATCCATTCTGCACTTCTTGGCACCTTGTTTGGAGCCACAGCTCACTGAGGCTTTGAGATCTGCCTTCATCCTCAGTGGGGGTATTCCAGCTTCCCCTTTTGCTGTCACCTAAATGGAATATTCAACAGTTAACGGGCCGGCCGTGCGCGGGACGGCCACTGAGGTGGCGGTGGCAGCAGCAGCAGCGGCGGGATGTCCCTTCGTGTCGGAGGGCGCTGCCGCCCAACAGGTGCCCTCGGGAAGCCCCCCAGGCTTGGTACCCTGTGCCAAGAGCCGGGCCACCCTGCCGGCATCCCGCACCCGCCCAGCCGGGAAGAGCCGCCTGCCCTGGCCCGCACCCCGCACCTCCCCGGGCCGCCCCCGCACGGAGCCAAGCCCTCGGGGCGGGCTGGGCAGGGCCAGGCTGGCTCGGTCCCGGGAGGTGCGGGACAGTCGGGAGCCGGCGGTGAGTGCGGGGACACCGGGCGTAGGGAGGAGGAGAAGATGTGACTGCAGGGGAGGGGCCGGGAGGGGGCCAAGGGGCCGCAGCCGCGGGGGGACGGGATGGGATGGGATGAGACGGGATGGGACGGGATGGGAGGGGACGGGATGGGACGGAATGGGACGGGATAGGAGGGGACGGCATGGGACGAGACGGGACGGGACGGGACTGGACGGGACGGGTCCGATCCGCCGAGATGGTGCGGATGCTTCTTCTGCGCCTCTCTTGTCCCGTCCCAAACACTGCAAAGGGAGTGGCGCTGCCTAATGCGAGATGAAAACCAATGCTCGTAAGTGCCAGGGCCAGGCTTCTCCCTGTCAATTGCTGCCAAATGGGAATACGTGGTGTGATTTCGGCAGCACGGCACTGGAAAATACACACGGTGTGGGAACGTTCCAATTGCCTGGCCTCCCAAAACAAGTTACGTTTCCTGCTAAGGAGAAT
Source organism: Certhia americana (assembly GCA_018697195.1). NCBI lineage: Eukaryota > Metazoa > Chordata > Aves > Passeriformes > Certhiidae > Certhia > Certhia americana. The sequence continues at coordinate 115,016,978 of CM031858.1, read as the reverse complement.
GCCTTCTTTCCTAAGGTTGATATTGCCACCAGTGTGCTCAGTACATTTTTGTTCAGCTAGCATCACCTTGCTGTGAAAACAAAGTGCTCTATAGCTATTGCTGCAACGTACCTGCCTAAAATGTATGTTACTAAACGTTTTTAAAAACAGAGCTGGAAGCTGAGGAACCCGGGCTGGAACACATCTGTAGGATCTAGAGAAGACATTTGCTTTAATCCTACTAGTAAGGCAGCTTACATGAAACAAGTCTTTAATAATATATTTTGTATCCACATAGAAGAACACTGCAAAAGACCTTTACTGTTTAAAGGTCAACCTCTTCTCTTTTTTTTTCAGTCAATTCCCACTATTGTAGTGCATTGTGTTTCTGGGTTTGCACAACAGAAGAGTGGTGCTCGTACCTGAGAAATCATGTTCAACTTCAGATGCATCCAGACGTTACTACAGTACCTGAAATTTTTTGTCTTTTTACTTATCGAGAACACCTTCTGTATATTTTCTCCACGCAAAAAATATTTTGCTGGTGAAATAGTACTTATTACTGGCTCTGCAAATGGGATTGGAAGGCAAGTTGCCTTAAAATTGGCTCCTTTGGGAGTAACCTTGGTTCTTTGGGACATCGATGATGAAGGTAACAAAGAAACAAGCAGATTAGCCCAGCAAAATGGAGCCAACCGGGTGTTTGTCTACCACTGTGACTGCAGCAGTAGGGAAGATGTCTATGAACAGGCAGACAAGGTAAGATCTGCATTTTTGCTTCTTTTTAATAGAATATCCTATTGAATTTATTGTTTTTTAAGAAACCATACTATTCTCTAGAGGGAAGTAATCATGTAGGACAATGACTTTCTCCTTTTGAATAGTTTCTAGATGGAATTTATACTATTGTTGCAAAAAAGTAACTGGGCTTAATCCATTCTGTTGAGATTTTTCTGTTTCTATTCTTCATTGTGAGATGGGAATGTTTAGATTAAGAGTATGGTAAAACATTCAGCAGAGATTATCTCCATATATTAACCTATTTAGGCTTTATAATTTCTTTAAGATATCAATAAATAATTTAAAAAGAAAAGAACAATCAGTGGATATTGTAAAAGGGGGATTCTTTTTGTATATTTGTTTAGGAAACTATAGTTCTTTAAGGATGATGTAGGATGTAAGGTTTTCAGACATGCCATTAGGATGTGGCTGGTCTCCAGTCAAACTGATGATTCTGCTTCAGTTCCTTTTTTGATCAATACAGGTGGAAAATAAGGTAAAAAAGAGCTCCATTTTCAAGTAAACTCTTCTGCTTTGCTGACCTACACTTTGTAATCTATTACCTTATCATTATTATTATTATTATTGTCAGAGTTCAGAAATTGGACATCAAATTAACATGATTAATTTTTACTTTTAAGTTGCCTGAAAATGCTTCTCATTGTAACTTCACTTATAATCCAGTTAGCCACTCTGCAACTTCCTCCAAGTGTAAACGTCTGTTAAATTCTCAATGTATGTGCTTATATACATGACTCTCAAGTCACATCTTTGACCTTCTGTATCTGAAGGCATGCATCAGAGAAATTAGCTAAATTATTTTATGATGTGAATGTTGATCGATTGTTTCAGAATAGACTTGAAATGTAACATTAATTTTCTATGAGTTGTGGGTAGAAAGGTGGGGACATGGGGGGCTTAGCTCTTTGTTTTGTAGTTGTTTTTAATTTTAACCAAATCAGATTAAGTCTTTCTGAGCAAGGTTATGAAAGTTTGAAACACCTTTTTTCCTCAAGAAATGTTCTTGAGGAAAAGTGTTTCTAAAAGGTAAGTTGGATTCTGGATCTGTAAATATCTGGAACTACAATTCTTATACTTGCAAATCAACAAGTATAAGAATTCTTTTGCCCATACTTGTAAGTAGCATGTGGGCCACAACTCACACTGTAGAGAAAAAAAAAAATGAATGTTTTGAAATTATTTGCTCTTATTTTAGCAGAGTCTCAAAAGGTTTGTTTTGTGCCCCCCCCAAGTCATTTTCAATCCCCAAACATATTAACCAAATCAGCCACAGGACTCCAGCCTGCAGAATCTGCTGTGCCCAAATCAGCAAACACTATTGTGAAGTGCACACACTGACCTGCCAACAGAAACTTAAAGAGCAGTTCAAAATTTTAAAATTGCTGTTAAGGTGTCAAATTATTGTTAACAATGCCAACATACTCACAGGTATTTGCATGTATTGTTCAGTCCTGATGGAGACATAAATTTTCTTAGATGAAGAGTTTTTCAACTATGGGCCTCCTCTAATCTTGGAAACACCTGCAAATTTTTGATTGGTAATATGAAAAGTCTTGAGCTCAGACACAGAAGAGAAAGCAAGAAAGTTAAATTAATTGGGTTTATTTGGTGTACTCACTGCCAAAAAGCATAAGTATTTTCCCATAATGCAAGTTTTGTTTCTAGGAAACAAAAGAGACTGTTGGAGTCTCTAAAGAAGAGGTTTTAGAACAAACTGGTCAAGTGAACAACAACTAATTTTCAGGAACAAGAGGTGTCCACCTGGGAATTCTGAAGGACATGAGACATGGATCTGGTGGGCTAGAAATGCAGAATGTGTTTTGCTATAACTGATGTTCAAGGAACAAATCAAAGTAAATATTCCAGTTTTAAAGGGCACTTGAGAGAACACACACTGTGAACCTGTCTTACAGAAAACTAATAGAAATTATGTTGGCAGAAGAATTAGCAGACACCTAAAAAATACATAATGTAGAACAAGAAGCTTGACTTTTTCAAAATGGAAGCCAACTTCACACATATTTTGTAGTAGCAAGTAAACAGGACAACCGATGCCATGGTGAATAAAATGCTGCCATTGGTGAAGAGATGTTGTCTTGTTAAGAAAAAGAGGATCATCATATGGACTGACACAGCAGTGAAAAGAGTGGGGAGAAAGTACAGATACGTTCTTCAATGGAAGAATTGTGTATTCCTGCTGTACTGATCAGTGTCTAGATTTGCATTTATTTATGCAGGTGGAAAGGTGCAAGTATCTGAGCCCTACCTGTTGTCATTGAGAAGGCCTAAACTTGACACAGCTGGAGAAATGTCAAAAAAATCTTCACTGAATGCTAAAGTTCCTTGAGAAAGCCAAAGGAAGGTCATATGTTGGGGAACCAGATCCAATCACCTGTTTCCAAATTGCCCGACAGCAGCACATGTGGGATTTTAACAATTTTGTAGTCATAACATAATTTTTGAGACCCCAGATAATCGTCCACCTTTAGCAGAGAAATCTGTGAAATTGATTCTTCATTATGTAAATAAATCTTGGCCATCTGCTTTGATATAAATCCAAATCGTGGCACCAAATCTTTTGAAAACAAACCCAAATGGAACTAATGTTAGAACTACCTATTTTTTGGTAGGTGCTATTGTGCTCAAAGGACTGGTATCCCCCAGTTATCTGAGCTGAATTCTTTTCAATTCAGAAGAAATTACATGGAAAAGGGGTTGAGCAGATTTTGCAGAGGAATGCAGGTTCTCACAATACCAAAAACAGGGGACTGGAAATGTTCTGACTGCACTGAAAGAGTGCTCATGGTGCACACTAAAGCTTTATAACATTTTACCTTTGGTTTTTGTGGAAGCCAAAAGTATTCTGGAGTTCAGGGAGTGATTAGAATCACTGGATATATGGATGGCGAATCACTGGGTTATATTAAAGACAACGATATCAATATCTTATACCAATCAAAAGATCCTAAGTTGGAGCAGTGAAAAGTTGAGTACATGGGAGACCTTAGAGCCCGGGTCCTTTTTTCATTGCTTTCCACCATAAGGGGGGCTTAGATGGACCTTCGATCTGATGCAGTACAACTTATGTTTTCATACATATAAATTATTGCAAATATTACTGAACATTTTCATAAATTAAGCACAAGAGGCAGGGATAGTTTCTAAAGCTTTCTGTTTACTTTTTTTTTTTTTTTTTTTTTTTTTTTTTTTTTGTTAAAAAAGAAGTGGGGGATTTTTTTTTTTTTATCAATAATGCTGGCATACTGATTGGGAAAAAGTTCTGTGAGCTTACAGATGAAGATTTTGAAAAGACCTTCAGAATCAACTTCTTTGCTCAAGTCTGGGTAAAGTTTTTCGGGTTTTTTTCACTCCTGAGTGTCCAAAAGGTGCAGACAAGTTTTTTGGTGTGAAAACCATAATGGTGGCATCTACCTTAAATACTCAGCTTGGAATAGGAATGTGAAGGACCTTGATTGGAGGAATGTATGTTTTCATGATCATCCTGTAATTGGAGACCGTCTCCCCAGTATGTCTCATAAGGTTAACACAAACCTGCCTGGGCACTCTGGTAAATCAAAGTTTGTGCAGCTGTATCATGAGATACGCCCTACCTGTAACAGCTGTGGTTGAAGGGAGTGCTGACATGATGGCATGTGGCTTCCCTGCTCCTGATATTTCCTGGCATCTGAAGGCTTTGCCTAAGAGTCTTGCAGCATTCAGGGAGACACAACCGTGGTTTTCTGGCAGACTGAGCAACGTTACATTTAGAGCTGGACTCAGTGATTTTAAAGGTCTCTTCCAGCCTAAAGGATTCCATGATTTTTTGCTGCACATGTTGGTCTTCAGTCTGTATTTTCATTCCTAGTCACCATCTGATTGAAGTACATAGAAAACTATCTGGCTAGTAGGAACTTGTTCTGGGGTTTTTTTACCTCTGAAGGAATTTGCAGTTATTTGGGGTCTCATTAGTTTTAAGATGTTTTTTTGTGAGAGAGTGCTACTATTGCCCTCCCTTGCACTTTTTGTTTATATACCTGAGTGAACAGCCTGCCTCAGGGAACAATATAGCATTGTAACTCCTTTGTTAAAAGTCAAAATCATTGCAGATAGAAGTCCCCTAAGTATTCCCCAGCCACACTTTCTTTCTGTGCATTATTCTTTCAAATACTTGAGGAAAATGGACTGGGAGAGGTGTTCCCCCTGACAGGTCTGAAGAAACCCTGGACAAGAGGATAGTTATGTGCTAGGCATTCACATCTGGAGTCTAATAGGATTCCTCAGCTATTGAAAAAAAAAATTGTTACTGTTCACATGTCTTTATCTTATCTCCCCCTTTGTAAAACACTAGCATTCTCCCCAGTTAGTGCCACCCACAGTGGTGTCCTGGATTGCTGGAATTGTCAGGCAGTTCCGGCTTGTAACGAAAGGGTCCCACAGGCAGCTGAACTCTCCTCCATATGTTGACTTCTAGCTCCCTCTTGTGTACCAAACCTTTGGCATTAGACAAATTGTGAGGAACCAAGTAAGCAGAGAAAATACAAACTTTGCTGCTTTTAATAAGATTATTTTAATTCTGTTAGATCTTCAGATAGAGGGCACTAATTCAAGGAAATTTTGTATCTCATTTAAAAATTGCTACAGAGATAAAATTTTATTTGGGCTTCTTGTATATTAAAGACCCAGAAAGCAAGTCAGGCTGTATTGCCTAATTTGGGAATGAAACGTTTTTGTTATGCCTATTTATAAAGGGGATTTTAAAATAAATATATTTGTATTCTTTTAGACTTGCAAGGCTTTTCTTCCAGCCATGGTGGCTTGTAACCGTGGGCACCTGATTAGCACAGCCAGTGGAGCTGGATTACTGGGTCTCTACATGCAGTCAGGTAATTATTGTCAGTTGCCATTACAAATTAGATCTACACACTAATCACTTTTCTTGGACACATCTAAATGCTTGGCTTAAACAGCCTGTACTGACCAGATCTGTGCTTGCCAAAGGTGATGGTGTGCTGGAGTGTGATGGTGCCACGTGTCTGAGCAGCACAGGGAGCTCTCTGCAGATTTTATCTGCTTACAGACAGTCTTTTTTCCACATAAGAAGGACAATTCAGCTTGTACACGAGCTGTGGGAGGGAGCCCTGCACACAGGTTGTCTAATGTTTTCTCATGACAGCTTTTCTGCAGGTGAATGTTCAGCGATCTGAGACACACAAGGGTTATAAATGGAACTACACATTCAGTTAGAATATGGTTTTTCAAGTGGAGGAGACATTTTGGCAGAATTTTCAATAAAATTAATTTGAATGAAGTGTGGTTTAAGCTGTTTAAAGCTCAGTATTCTCAGCTGTTTCTCTCAGGAGAACAGTCTACTAGTCTAGGCTATTTCATCAGTCTGGGTCTGCTGTCCAGTTTCTTCCCCAAGCCTCTCTTATATGTTGATTGTATCCCTGAAGTCAGGGATAGGGAACATCAAGTTCCCTATGAGAACTTGAACTTCAGTGTAATAAGGATCTCTTGTTTCTTCTGCTGATTGATGGTGTTACTGTAGTGTTTATTTGCCACCTCTTACCTAGAGGTTACCTCGAAACATTATCCATATTTGGTATTGATAATATAAGTCTCGTTCAGCTTTCATCATATAACTGTAAGGCTTATGGGAGTGGGCCTGCCCATCCATGAATTATAACCTTTTAGACCTTAGATATTTATTTTTAGGCTGTGTAGTTTCATCGTTCACTGCAAGTGAACTCCTGAAGAATAGCAAACTACCACTGAAGCCAGTCTTTGGAGACAGTCTTTTAGCAAAACTGGATTTCATTGTACCTAACAACTATTTTCACACACATTTGAATTTCATGCACATTGTACTTCACAAACATTTAGGAAATTACATGTAAGGCACTATATTAAATTGTTTTCCAACAATTGGAAAACTGTAGAATAATTTGTGCGGGAAGCAATCTCTGAAGGTCACTTGCTCCATATCCCCAGATAAAAACAGGCCCAGCTTAGGTCAGGGTGCACAGGGCTGTGTGAGGGCAAGTTTTCATTATCACCAAGGATGGGGTTCCATACATTCACCAAACAATAAAAATCAGATGAGTTTCAGTCTTCCTGGGCAAACAAAATGGTATTGTAGTTGCAAGGCAAATCAGAAGTAATAGGCTGAAGCAGCATTTATAAGTAGGGTATTTTTATTTTACCATTAGAAATAGTTCTTTCTGAAATGTAACCTGTGATATTAAAAGTTGAAGACATTCTGAACTGCAAGAATGTTTGGTTGGTATATGAGTGTCTGGAAATTTACAGAAAATGCTGAATAAGCTCATTTGCCTACATCTTTCTATAGTGCACTGAAAAAGAACTCCTCTGAAAAGGATTAATTTTATCCTTAGGCAACTGTGCATTTATTCATGGGAAGAGCCATTAATCTCTGGAGTTAGGATCACCAATATGCTTTAAATATTAATTGCAAGACTGCCAATTATAGATTAAATAATATTGTGGCTTAAATAGTATTACAAAGAATTCAGTTCTGTATATAGCTTTTACTGTGGTGCTTTTAAAATTTTGGATATTTCTCATTTCTTCACATTCTAGATTATTCTGCAAGTAAGAGTGCAGTCATTGGAATGATGGAAGCCATAAATTCTGAACTGTATCATGGAGGAAAACATGGCATAAAAACCACAATCATTTGCCCTTATTTTATCAGTACTGGGTTAAACAAAGGCTTCAAAAGCGCGTAAGTAAAGCTCATATTTGGACTATTTCATATATATATATTTCATATATAAAAATAATGCTACTCACCAAGTATATCATATTCAGTTTTTGGTTGGTTGATTTGATTTTCAAGTCAGTATTTTTGCCCTGTTGGCACAGACAACTATGTCTTTTGACATAAAGAGATGCAAGTCTTGCATACAGTCAATTACAAGGACTGTACAATAACCTTACAGTCAAGCAACAGCTGGGGATACACAGTAGTATGTAATCATTAAGGGAATCCTGTTTGTCAGGAGGGTGCTGATGTTCTCTGCCCCAAGTAATTTTGGCAGTGTAATTACAGTCATGGCCATCAGGATGCCCATGACCTGTCCTTATTAACTGTGCCCCACCATCTGTACTGGCAGGCATTGTACTTCTGAGTGAGAACAGCTGTGGTGATGATATCTGGTGGGTGGCTCTGTGGCTGCAGTGATGGGAGAGGCTGAAAGCACTGAATGAACAGGGGTGCAGTCCCAGGGATCTTGCTTTCTCAGTGCTCAGCTCCTGCTTGCACCACTCATCACCATGCAGCAGTGAATGTATGCAGAACAGAGCCTTTCTCCTGGCTGGTGACAAACCTGGTCCTGGTCTATTTAGCTGTCACCTCAGCATTTACAGCAGAAAAGGACTGCTGGAGAGCAATGATGTGTTGAACAGTACATAGGATGGCTGAGCTTGGAAGTTGCCAAAGCTACGGTCAATGTGGGCATCAACTTCATTGTGGTCAGCTTACAAAAAAGTCATTAAATTCTCAACATCATCAAAGTGTTTTCAATTTATTTTAATGATAGCAAGAATAAAAAGGTTTGGAAATTCCCTTTCAAGACTACTTGAGGGGAAGGGGGAAATTGCATGAATTATTTGATTATGTATGTGTGTGTATTTGTCTCAAAAGTAAAGTTTTAAAATTTCATAACCCTTTTTTCTTGTTTTACAGAAAACCCTGTTTGCTTCCTGTTTATGATCCAGAGTATGCAGCCAGCAGGATTGTGGATGCAATTAAAAAGGAAAAAAATTATCTGGTCATGCCTCCAGCTGTATACCTACTTGGTCTCAAAATGTAAGCATGTGACTTGTCTTCTAGTATTACCTTCTTTTCTTTGACATATGCCTGTAAAATCAGCAGGAAAGTTTAATTGAAACAGTCCCTTAGTTAATATTCCTGCAGTCAATCCAGTTATATGTACCAAATTTTAAAGAAGCAGTGGGTTTGATTTTCTAATAATCTAGGTGAATTACATTCCTCTGGCCTCTCTGTTTCTAATAAATTTTTAAGCTGCAGTTGGGTATAGAAACTTCAAAATTTTTTCTGAGATGGTACATTGGGAGCAATGCCAGGTCTAGCACCAGTCTGCTTCCAGTCCCTTCCACCACTGCAGGCTGGGCTTTCACAAAATGTCTTGGTCTGTCATTCATTTTCCTGACTTATAACATTGAAGAACCAAATATGTTACTGCCAGACATTAGAAGTACTGAGCACATATAATGTATTTGTCATTTCTTTATTTATAGAGTACCTTTTAAAAAGAAAATAGACTAATTCAATGTTTGTCTCATCAGTTTGCTTCCTAGAAAAGCAGTGCTATTCCTTGAGTCTTACGTTAAGTTCCCTGAGAGCATGGAAGAAGCCTTCAGTCGGAAGAAAAAGGATTGAAGCAAAAGTATTCTGAATACCTCAAGTGCCATCTAATTGAACATTTTCAGTAAAAAATAATTTTAAATCATATTTATTCCTTGAAAAAAATGTTACTTCTTTTATGCTATTTTACATTGGTTAGCATGCCATTTACTTCTTCACAACTGTCTCTTAAATCTTTATGGTTGACAATTTTTTGAGAAACTTGAAAAACCACTAAAACCTAAAATTAATTAGGTACTATGTCAAGTGACCAAGCAAGAACTTTGCATGGACTGTACTGTTTTCAGACTGAAACTTCAATGAGGTATTGTTAGTGTGGAACACAATTCTGTTGTAAATGATGGGAAAATGAAGACAGGAGGAATACCTCATGTATTCTTGGAAAATTATGGGCAAAATACCTCCTTGTATTTGAAGAGAAGTCACACCCATGTTCTTCAACTGTCTCCAAATAAAATTACAACCTAAAGGTCCTAAAGAAAAAAATGCCCCAATAGCAGAAGCTGGAAATTAGTTACACAAAATATGTGTTGATACTTAATTGTTAAAAATCAATCCTCGTGTAAATTTTCAGAAAATGCTAACATAAAGTGTTCATAATTGGCTTAATTTAAAAGCAAATAAATAAACTGCACAGCAGAACAGTAAATCTACAAAGCCTAGTTTATAAAACCCTAAGGAATTACAGTCATCTATTTACCACATTTGCCATCATAATTCAATTGTACTTAACTAAACTCACACTTACAAGCTTCCAAATACAAGGAGTTATAAGAGTACACACTATTGAAATCCCTGTGTTTCCAAAAAATGCATGCATTTATTAAATTGTTTCATATACCAGTAGATGTTACAGGGAAACTTTTCCCTGAGAGAAGGAAAAAGATATCTGAAGTTTGGCTCTTCAGAGTTTCGCTTTGGAAAGCAAGGTTTATTGATTTTTATTGTTAAAAACTCTCTAGGTGATCAGTAATTAGATATTATTTTCTTCTTATTATTGATACGGCAAAGTCTAAATTACTTCCTGTAAGCACCAATCATTTTCTCAATTGCAGGCAATTACATTGAGTATTGGGATTCCCTTGTTCTGCATGAATGTTACAATTTGTCTCTGCATCTGTGATCATTTTTTAAGTAAGATTACAGGAGTCAATTAAAATTGAAATAACATTATGTTTGTGAATATATTGTGGACCTGAACAACTTAATGGTTAATTTCATTGCTGGTGCTTCAGAGCTTAAGAGCAGGGGTCATGAGGTGAGAAAAATATATTTAAAAATGATTTGTGAAACGAGACTCCCATTTGAAGTAGTGTCACATGGTAAACATTAACATGTCAGACATCAATATATGGTGGACTATCCATCATTTGAATGTAAAATGTTTCAGGATGAAATATTTGCAGGCAAGAAGTTTATTGTAAGGGCTCACTTTTCAGGATGCCTTGCTTGTTTTCAGTTTTTTTAACTAAAATATATCGACCTCCGTCTGCAGTTGTAAGTTCACCAATCTTATAGGCAGGATATGAGTAGGTTAAGAATAACATAAAGGAAATAATACCCTATTTTCTAAACTATATTTCACCTATTCTGCACAGTCACCCTGCAAAACTTTATTCTGTATTGCTGCAACCTCAGCCAAGGGTGCTTTTGGCTCCATATTCTTTTCAGGCTAATCTGCTTGTCTCAAGAAGGAATTTGTAAATACTTCTTAGTATTTACTTAGTTTTTTTTTAAGTAATTAATACTTACTTATTAAATACAGTATTTACTTACTTATACTTTCTAAGTCTCACAGTGATCTGTTAGATCTTCTTATCAGTCCTATAAATCAGTAACTCACTCTTTTCCAGGAAAATACCAGGAAAATAGATTCAGGGTTTGGGGTTGGGTGGTGGTGGTGGTGTTTTGGGGGAGTAGTTCTCTTTTTCATACAGAAAAGAAGTGTGATAAATCCAGTAATACCATTCTAAAACTGTAAGCCAAAAACCTTCCTATTAAAGCTCAGAAGATGCATTTAAATGGTCTTCCTGTTTTTACTAGAAAATTATCTTCAAATTTTGAAATAGTGTGCCACTTAAGAAGTACCTCAGAGTTATCAACAACTCCTGAGAATCATGTCCTGTCTTTCTTTGAGGCTTTCATCTTAATTGTAATTTCTCCACACCAAAAACGTTTTTACACGAGAAATTCTGTTACTACAGAAGCTGCAAATGACTGGAATACAGTCTGTCTTAATCTTTTCTCAATTTTTCTCTCTCCTTATTATCTTCAAATCTGACAAAGAAAGGCCTGTGTTGCTGCACCAATAGTGAGATGCTCTGTGATGTCAGTTTCTTGCTCTTGTTTTATGCCCATTGGTACAGCATAGCTCTTCAGAGCACATTTTTCATGTAAAGGAAGTTGCAGTATTGAGCATCTTTTGAAGAATATTAATCATATTCAGATTAGAAGCATTTTGAGAAAGAAGCATTTGAATTATTGTGGGTCACTTTATAATCTAAATCTTTGAATAAACCTTAGAGGCTTGATATGCAACTTTGATTTCTCATTAATTTCATTCTTCTACATTACTTAGTTCCTCTTTTAATTCAGAATTTAATGTTTCCACCCAAATTCATTATATGTTCCCTGTAAGTCATTATTACAGTTTTTGGTAGATGCTCAAGTTCTTCATTTATATACCTAAGCCTATAATAAAAGTCCAGAGACACTGAGATGCAACTTGTATCATAGAAACATCCTAGAAATCATAGAAAAACTGGACTTTCCCAGAAATTCTGATAGCCTGTTCTGCTTTATCACCTGAATTGGCATTGCCCCATTAAATTTGAAAACATTCCCATAGAAACCTTTGTCTTTCTAAAGACCTGATCACCCTCTATTACTTTAGAAAAATGGCTTTTATAGAAGACACTCTAAGAATACTCAAAGCTAATTTGAGGCTAGTTTCATATATTAAAATGAAAAATATATTTCCAAATCCTGCAATATTTGAAGTCTTTTTCATGAGCAAGTCGTATCTTCTCAGCCTCTCTCTAGAAAGAAGTTTAGTTCACAGTTCCCACAGGTTATGGGACAATTGTGGAGGGATAGATTTGGCACTGGAAGTCAGGAAATTCCCTGTTCCTCTGTCACTACCTTTGTTTTGACCTTACTTGTACTTGTACCCTGAGAAACACAAAATATAGTGACAGCTGCAAAAACTATGTATAGGTGTACTGTCCCTGTCTTTCATAATTACCAGTCCTGGGAAAAAGGAGCTTCATGTTTGTACAATTTTTCATGGTAACTAGGAAAAGAATTTTCATCTCTTTCCTTTTACACCTAGAGAAATGTTATTACTTTCTATATTGTCGGATGATTTTCAATATTTCATATAATTTCATGAGGAAGAAAGATCTGAATCAATCCAAGGAGCACAGTTATTAACAGATCAAAATTCTACATTGATTACTATTATGGATTTTTCTAGTTTCTTTCTGCAGTCAATACAATGCCTCTGTTCAATGCTTCAGATTCTTCAGGATGTTACAGACTGCTAATAAAGAATGACTGTTTAATTTTAAAAAAGAATTAATGCAGCTCTATTTGCCTTCTACCATTGCACAGAACAGTTGCTGAAGCCAAATAAACGGTCAGGTGGCCTCCCACTTCATTAACTAATCTCAGCTGGCAGCAGTGCCTGAGGCAGCAGTGATTTAAAGAGTCAGGAGGCACTGCTCCATGCTTTCATAAACTCCACACTTCCGTGGTGCTCATTGATCAAGTGCACTGTGTTGGTGGAAGGGGCATTCCAGCAGTTGCTCTGTTGCCTCCTCCTCTTTCTCAGAAATATAGTTAACAAATGAAACATTAATAGTTTCAATATCCATTTTGAGTGCATTTACACACTTAAAAGATACTTTCTTTTCTGCAACTGAATGGGCTGAGTAGAGCTGGTCTCAAGAGTCCATCATGCTGCCTGTCTGCCTGGGATGATATGCTAGGAGGTAACAGGAAATAAGGAATTAGATACCCCTACAGAACAGGAAAAGAAGCCAGAGAGTGTGATAGTCCTGAAAAGATCTTTGAAAACTACTTAGAGCGTGACAGCAAATAAATTAAAAGTAGGAAATCAGGCTAGACCTGATGTCTGCCTTGTTATCTAAAGCCCTTCATTATCTATAGCTTGAATTTCCCTGGAAGCTGAAGGAATACCAGTGCCCTGACTGCTAAACTGGCAAATCTGAGAGTCCCCACACAAATTATGAGAAGATCCATGATTCTAACCATATCTTCAAAAGCAGGAGATGACAGATGCGTTGGGACTATGCATGAATGGAAATCAGAAGAAAATTCAATATTTAAGCTATGTTACATAGGACTCTGCTTGCCTTACACACATCTGTTTATCACCTGGTAAACTGGTGTTTATTTAATATACATAATTCTTTAATATATAATTTCATGGCAGCTGATTTCCTGTTTTGCAAAGGTTTTACAATGACTTTCTAATCAATTATTTCCTTCCATTTGCATTTTTACAATCTGCTTTCCAAGGAAGTAACATACTTTTACACAAAAGTCAGAAGCCACTGTAATAACTAAAGCAAGAATCAGGAAAATAAATACCACTTCTTTTATATAAGGAACAAGGTTTTTATAAACCAGCAGAGGCAACACACAGAATTCCAACATAAGGAACAACCTCCATAACTTGAGAATCATGGTACACATGTCACAATGGAAAACTTAAATTATTTCAACCACACATAATAGCAGCTGATGTATTGTTGGGGTAAATTCTCATCAGGCATGCTCTGTAAATAAAGGCATTTCCACCTTGGAGATGGAATCATACCTAGTGAAGCTGATGACAACAAATACTTTTGGCGGTTTGTATTCCACCACATGCAAAATACATTTAAAGTAACTCCTTCAATACTATTGCAATAAAAATGCATTCAGATACTTCTTAACATAACCTGATAAAATAACTAAAAGGGAAGTGCAAAGGCTGCCATTAGAAGAACTTGATAATACTACACTTGCAGCATTGTGTTGCTCTTGTACTTTTAATAGGAAATGTCTTTCTGGAGAAATAGGAAAAAGAAGTATTTAAAATTAGGTGGTATTGCATGCAAGAAAGAGGTTGTACATATTTAATTCTTAAGTGCACAAGCCTTCTTTTGTCTTAGGATTTTTATGTTTCCAGCTTTTTGCTTCTGGTTTCTTTGCTTTCTTGTTAGAAAATTTTCCTTAGTATTTTTCATGTGCAGCTTTAAAATTATCTCAGAGACAGTTCAGTCACTGGTAATCTTTGAAGCTTTTGTACCATTCTTATCACAGAATCACAGAATCACTACATTGGAAGAGACCTCCAAGGTCATCAAGTCCAACCCATGCCCTAACACCTCAATTAAACCATGGCACCAAGTGCTTAGGATTGTGATTGGAAAGTTTAATCTTTTTTTAAACACATCCAGGGATGGTGACTCCAACACCTTCCTGGGCAGGCCACTCCAGTACTTTATCACTCTTTCCGTAAAAAACTTTTTCCTAATATCCAACCTATATTTCCTTGGTGCAGCTTGAGACTGTGTACTCTCGTTCTGTCAGTTGCTGCCTGGTGAAAGAGATCAACCCCCACCTGACTGCAGCCACATTTCAGGAAGTTGTAGAGGATGATAAGATCACCCCTGAGTCTCCTTTTCTCCAGGGTAAACATCCCCAGCTCCCTCAGTCATTCCTCATAGGGTTTGTGTTCCCAGCCCCTCACCAGCCTTGTTGCCTCCTTTGGATGCACTCCAGCATCTCAACGTCCTTCCCAAACTGAGGGGCCAGAACTGGACACAGCACTCAAGGTGTGGCCTCACCAGTGCCCGGAACAGGGGCAGAATGACCTCCCTGCTCCTGCTGGCCACACCATTCCTGATCCAGGCCAGGATGCCCTTGGCCTCCCTGGCCACCAGGGCACAGAGCTGGCTCATGTTCAGCTGCTGTCACCAGCACCCCCAGGTCCCTTTCTGCCTGGGCACTGTCCAGCCACACTGTCCTCAGCCTGTAGTGCTGCAGGGGTTATTGTGGCCAAAATGCAGGACCCAGCACTTGGACTTGTTAAACTTCATCCTATTGGACTCTGCCCATCCATCCAAACATTCCAGGTCTCTCTGCAGAGCCCTCCTACCTTCCAACAGATTGACACACACTCCCAGCTTAGTGTCATCTGCAAATTTACTGATGAAAGACTCAATATGCTCATCCATGTCATCAATAAAAATATTGAACAGGACTGTTCCCAGCACAGACCCCTGGGGGACACCACTAGTGACAGAGTGACAGGCTCCCAGCTGGATGCAGCACTGCTCACCACCACTCTCCAGGCCCAGACATTCAGTCAGTCCTAACCCAACAGAGAGTGCTCCTGTCCAAGCCAGAGGAAAAGCAAATTTTTCCAGGAGGATGCTGTGGGAGACAGTGTCAAAGGCCTTACTGAAGTCCAGGTAGACAACATCCACAGCCTTTCTGCAAAAAAATAAAATCAGGACTTCAGATTGTATGAAAGGCAGTTTGTCTTAAACTGAGACACAGCTGGAGCTACCCAAGTGCTCTAGGCCACTGACAGAGAAAGCAAAAGGAGCAGCTTAGGTTATCTGCAGAAAACAATGTGTAAGGAGTGCTTGCCTACTAAGAGAGCTGCAGGGGTAAGGAGAAAGACCACAGGGGAAGGACACAATTTCTTTCTTATGTGTTGTTATTCATTAAAGGAGTAAATCTTCCAAAATCATGTTTATTAAATTGTAACATTTTGGAAAGGGGATTAAACAAACAGGTCTGTAATCTTTTTTCTAATTCAACAAAGAAGTTGTAAAAAAAAGCTTAAACTGTGTCTGTAATAAATAGCCTTAGAGTGTACTTCATTTTAAGCTTTCCCATAAACCACACTAGCTGCTCTGGTCAAAGATCAGAATTAGCTGAAAAAATTGAAGTTTTTCTCTTTGTCTGGCTAAGGCTCAGAGTTTCCAAAGGGTACCAAGAAAAAAAATTTTTAAAAAGAGCAGGAAACTTCTGGGTTTGCCCTTTATGTATAGTCAAATGTGTATGAGCAGCAGTGCCTGGTTCACTGTGGTTTCAGGGTACATCTAGGATCCAGGACAGTGTTAGGTTCTCACAGACCCTCAGCCTTGCTGCTGCCTTCTGCCTGGGTGGGTAAAGCTCTGCTTGTAGTGCTCACTGGAGCTACAGCACAAAGACCCAGCATGCTCTGCCTTCACTTGACTCTTCTACCACACATCGGCTTTGCTGTCTGGCACCTAAACATTGCTGAAATCTAACAGCCAAACAATATTCCGCTGATTGCAAAAATGAGAAAAATCCATTTTCGAACTCTCATGGCATGTACATGATTCCCATTTACAAGAGACAAAAACTTCAAAGACTTCTTCTTGTAAGAAACACAAGTAAGATAATACTTATCTCCAGATATATTTATTTCAGCCTGTTACAGTCAGAAAGAACTAACCCCTTTGTCTAAAACCATAAGTCACAACAAGATCAATGAAAAACAACAAAATATAAAGCTAAATGGAAAAATATTTTTAGCACCTTTGCAAAATCAGTGTGCAAACTCTCAGGTATGGAAGGACATTTTTGTTTGCTTCCCTAGAATATGTTTCTAAGCAAAGGACAGCAAGGAATTACTGACATGAGTCACAGTTTTGGTAGAAAGAGCCAACAATTTGGCAGAAAGGGGATTTATGCTGAGTAGAAATTGGCAGAACAAATTACATCTGTGATACCAGCAACCTCCCACTTCCGCATGAGTGTGGGAGAAGAAAACATCAAAGTTTGCAGTCATTTTGAGAAACATGTATCAGAAAGCATTGTACTGGATAGCAATGTGTCTCCAAGCAATGTAATGCTCAGTAGAAATATTCTGTTAAAAAATGGCTATTTCACTAATCATACACATTTCCATTTAAGCAAAGTCTGATAAATGCCAAACTGACTGCTGGTCCACAGCTTAACTTTTCCCATGCTGAAAAAAGGAACCAAGGAAAGAGCAAGTAACTCAGAAAAAGTGTATTTGAAGTTGGCTGCCACCATTCTTAGCACAAATGGGATAGGCTTGTGCTTAGAAGCAAGGACAATTTCTCTGAAAAATACTGCTTCACAATACTAACACACTACAGCATTTTTCTAGATGTCCTATTTTTCCTCACAGAAAAACCACAGAATAAACAATGCTAATTAAATCTATTTGAATCTTTCCTAATTTTTCACTTCTTAATAACATTATGGCATTTGCTTTCCTTACACATGAACATCTTTCTTTTAATCACCAACTGTCATGTAAGGTATGTAAGGTCCCCCCAGAGCCTAAACAGCAGAATGAATATTCCTGATGGTGCTAGTTTGAATTCCAAGTACATTACGTAGAATTGCAGCACACTTTAAACTGAAGATCGAACTGTGCAGCATTTCCTTATTTAAGCTAAAATGTATTTGGTCACCTGAATGATCCTGCAGCAGTAAGTAAGTAATTTGTCTCATTTAATTTTAGTTATCTGGAGGTAAGGTGGCAGGTGCAAACTGCCCATTTCACTGCCTGATTTCCTTCTGACAGCAGCAATTTATTTCCACCAACAGATGAGGAAGTTTGGATGGAATTCCTATCCTGAGATGTCCACTTAATTGTTTAAAAATGGGGTAAAGGAATTTCAACCTATATTCTTAGTGATATCAGCCCAAATATTTGGACGCTTTATATGGATCACAAAACAGACAGGAAGGATATAGCTAATTTATATCCAAGTCTAAACATATTAAAAATAACATATATACCATAACCACATGTAATGCCAAAACATCACCACACTCTTGATATGATTATTCCCTCTTTCTTCACTTCATAGATTAGCAATTACTTATAAACTAATAAACTTGTTCTGATTGAGCAAGCTGGAAACAATGGATTCTGAGTTAAGTGCAGCAGACAATTGAAACACCAGATGTCTTCCCTATGGCTATTGAATTAGCTAATAGGTATTTTAGGTAAAAGCCTTCTTCTGGTAAAATCTGGTTCATATCACTCATTCCCTATGGAGATCAATGTGGAGTGAAATGTTTTTACACTTTGGAGGATATTATCCTCAAAAATGCTGCTGAGGTTAAGAATGAGCACTTTCTATTTCCAAAGAAGCTTTGGCGAATGTGGTCCTGGCTAAAAGGTTTGCTTGCCCTTTCTTATTCACAGTTTCAGAAAGGAAGCCATGTCCCAGAAGGCACTGATGTAGAAATGAATTTTGAGTTCAAGTTCCGATTTTATTTTTTTTTATCTCTTTATTATCATGCAAATTTCCAGGGTGCCTTTTAAGATTTTATATTAATTAGAAATGCTTGTTTTCACTTATGAAAACTAAGCTGCTATAAACCAGAAAATTAAGGCGATTGTATAGGTAAACAAGGTAGCTTAATATGGAAGGACAACTAGGAATTGTAAAGAGTTGATTTCCAGAGTGTGGGTGGGCTGTTTGGGAAACCCCAGAGAAACCTGTGCTGCGGGCTATGCTCATTTCATGTATTTGTTACTGACCTGGAATGGAGGATGAAGTAGCACAATCATCTGATGATATTAAGGACACTTGAAATATTTATTTCACTCCCTTCTTCATTTGGCACCTTTGTGTCCCAGACATCTCGAAAGCAGATGCTACAGCTAGCTACCAGCTAAACTAAGGCAAATCTCAGTTTCATTTTTTCCCCCAAATGAAAACTTGTCAATATTTTCAGGTTAGTTCACAGAAGGCATGACTCTGTGGGGATGGTAAACTGCACTATGGCCAGAACAGGAGAGAAGAGGAACCAAATGACCCATTACAAGTCTGAAAGAGACTTGAGCAAGAGGGAAAGGTGTCATGGTCCCTGTGAGCCTGGCCCTTGGACATAGACAGAACTCAGCTTTACGTACCATCAGGTGCACTAAACTTCAAAGAGCACTCTGGCACGATGGCATTCCATCACACACACATGGATTCCTTTATGTTGGAAAAGACTAAGATCAGTGAGTCCAATGATTAACCTAGCACTGCCAAGTCCACCCTAAACCATGTCCCCAAGGGCCACATGGACATCTTTAAATACCTCCAGGGATGGTGACTCTACCACTTCTCTGGGATGCCTGATCCAATGCTTGACTACTTATTCAGAGATTTTTTTCTTAATCTCCAGTCTAAACCTCCACCGGTACAATCTGTGGCACTCTTCCAATGTCATCTTGCCCCTGGTTTCTCCCCCGTACAGTACAGTTCTCGCTGAATTTTTCTTCATCTCATCAGCTTCTCCCGAAATTACGGAGAGCAGGAGAGACCACCGTCCTGCAAGAAAATAAATCTGCCCTAAACCTGCTCCCTCCTCCCATTCCTAGCGGGGACGGGATGTTCCAGACGGGATGCCCGCCCGTATCCCACTCCCCGCCGTGTTCCCGCAGGCTCTGCGGGCTCCCGGCACCCCCGGCACCCCCCGGTCCCCGGCTGCTGCTGGGGGCGACTCGCCCTGTGCTCCTCTGTGCCCGGGCTGCCTCGCCACCCCTCCCTGCTTTCAGCATCGGGAGTCTCTCTGTTATTAGCCACCCACACACTCATGGTATATTCATGGCTATTTAATCCTGTTAAACTGGAATCTTCCACGCCAAGAACTTTACCTATTGATGAAACACCATATAAGCGCTTAATCTTTGGTTGTTTGTTTTTTTTCCCTCCGAACATATGATCTTTAATGATGCTTGTCCCGTGATAGCAGAGGGCGGCAGGCGGGACAAAGGCCCCGCTGCCGGGGCGGCCGCGGTCGCCTCCCCGATTGGAACCCCCCGGCCAGGGCGGAGCATCGGCAGCTCCGTTCTGCATCTCTAAGAGCAATTTCACAGACTCCTCGCTCGCTCCTCGAATCCTGTCGGCAAAACTTTAAAGACAGAAGGGTACTTGTGCTTAATTCTTTACCTTTTTTCCAGATGGTGACGATTTATATCTCCCGCTCGCTCTGCGGCGTGCGATTTACAGCGATTTACCACTGGAGAAGACTGAGGAGTCAGTCCTTCTTTTCACTCCCTTCTTCTATATCTGACCTTCACAAGCCCCCAGAATGAGAAATTCGCCTTTCAGTGACAAAATGGGATTGGACAAGAAATCAACATGAAGGAAATAAGTTCACAAACCACTGTTAGAAAAGCGCGATCCTAAACCCAGCTGATCTTGCCTGACTGTACTGTGCCATGTCAGCTTTGTGCACACAGGAGTGCCCTCTACTGAATAACAATATCTGTATATTGAAAGCAACATTTTGCCGTGAGCATTTCGAAGTTAAGAGGAATTGTCACAGTTTTGAACTGCAAATAATTTTTTGTCTTTTCTTAAGAAAACGGTCCCTTGTATGAGAAAATCCATATATGCCTCCCAAAACATCTTGTAGTCTTTCATATGCAAGGGGCACTTCTTTATGGTTTTTGTCAAGAGCATTTAAAATACCTTAATAATTGAAAGCCTGGCAACTAGAAAAGACAGGACACAAGAGTGAAATTTGTGCAGCAAATTTTCATGGAAGTACAACAAGCTATTTTAAAAGAGATGTGCAGAAGACTGCTGTATCCAAAAGACTAGACATGAGACAGAGCCAAATTTGGAAACCCTTAGAAACATGAAAAACAGAAGCCAATGATGTTGCCCAACGTTTATGAGGAAAGAGAAGGATGAACACTGAAAAATGCCAAAGAGTTGGGGAAGGAGAGCCATAGCCCCCTGCACATGGGGTATGCCAAGGGTAGTGAAGACACAGTTATAAGCATGGAATAGCAATAATGTCCTCCAGATCCTGATAAAGAGGCAAATAAATCACTGGCCTAATTTACAAAGAAAAGTCATGTATTTGCAGGTTGCTGCAGGAGATAGCTGCCCTCGTTCACAATCCATTACATGGATTTGTCATTACATGGCCAAGATGTCCTTAATGGAGGTTTTTCACTTGCTATAAACATGAGGATATCCAGGATGAAAAAGCAGTGTCAAAAAAGTGATGTCCTTGTCATGCAGGTCTAGCACTCAGGAAGATCTAGTCCTCCTTCTCATGAAGGAGATGAAGAACAGGTACTCAGCAAGTATCCTCAAAAACGAACAAAAAATTTTTGTCCTAGTGTAGACAGCATAAAAATCTTGTAAAACCCACAAGCTCTCTCACTGGCTCTGCAAAGCCTGCACATCATGTGGATATGTTTTACTGGCACATCCAAACCAGAGTGACCAGGCAGATAATCTGCAGCTCTCTGAGGCACAGACACCCACTGCATGGCTACACATATTCGTGATAAAATCTTTGTATGCTCCTGATACACTTAAGTTTTGAAAAATAATTGCTTTCTCCCCAGCAAGTTTAGATTTGGTTTGAAAATGCCATCAAATAACATCGCAATTCTTCATGCTTTTCCTTCCATTTCCATTGGAAAGCACAGTATTTCACAGTATGTTATAGCTCCTGAAGGGTAACAGAGCACAGGAAAGAAAAAATTGCTTTCCCAGAAACGCTGGCATCATTTTTAGTTACCTAGACAGATGATATCCCAAGAAATGTTGATAAGGTTTGTCCAAGAGTACAGCTCATCAGCCATGAGCTTCAGCTTTTAACACATTCTATTTGATGAATTGCTGAAACTGTAACCAGAATTGCTGGCACATATTCCCCTTGCAGCCAGAGAAAAGATCAAGAAAAGGAGGCTAAAGGCAGGTAAGTAGTTTGAAGTACCATGGAGATTTTGAGCCCACTTTGTGCATGTGAGTGTGTGAATTAGTCTGCCTTCCCAGAAACGGGTCCACAATACTGCAGGAAACTGCATTTGCCTTCAGCTAGCCCTGATTAGGCATGCATTTACAGGCACGGAACCCTGAATATTTATACTTAGCATGAATTAGTAAACATTTGAACAAGTCAGTAACTGTGGGAAAAAGTCCTATAAATTTCACTAGGCTCTGGAAGAAGTGTTATTTATTCATTGTTAAAATCTCACAATGTCTGCAGCTGTTCTTATGGATTTTATTGAGAGGTAACTCTGTGAGACTGGAGAATCGATACTGAAATAATTTGCTTTAAAATAAGAAAAGCTGAAAGTGAAACTTTACACTTTTTTTAAATCCCTATTTCTTATTTTATCAGGTGCACATTTTCATTTTCTACTTAGACATAAGTTTCGCTGTCAGAAAGATCAGGCTTGAAGTTCAAGTGGAAAAACTCAAGCACATTCTTACTTAAGCACTTAAGGATGTGTCTTTCCTCTTTATGGTCTCTTTCTTCTCTTTGCCAAATATTGATTAGCAAATATCCATTGCTACAAACCTGGTAAAACCATGCAATAAAATAGACTGTCATGCTCGTGGTCATTTTCAATCTGAGTCACAAAGAAAATGTGTTTTCAAATTTTATGCTTTAGATGTATAGAGACACATGCTTCAGATATATTTTTCCAGTCCCATGCATGCATATATTTAGTCCAAGAGTTTCCATTCGTCTACAGCAGAATGCTCTGGCAAAATGCCCTCTGCAGGAGGAATCAACAATTCCCAGTTTCTGTGTTACTGACTGGTCTCTCAGCTACAGAGGACAATTTAAGTAAAGGTCCTTCTTCATCTGCAGCCTGAAAAGGTCAGCCAGGTCATGAATAACACTGTTGGAAATGTAAATGCAAGAGGGTATTTCTGTAATAGTTAAACAAAGTTTAACTTATATTTTCAGGCCAACTAGAAACGTTTCCTTGGTTTGGCACCTCCAAAACTGATGCTCACATTGTTCATTTACCTCACAGTCTTTCACTGGGTGAAATTACTCAGTTTGTTGAAGGCTCATGTGATGAAAAAGAAATGATGAAAGAAAATGGCTCTGAAGATATTAAATGCCATCAATTTAGCAATTTCTATTACTGCATTTACCCCTTGTTCTTGACCACGTGTTTTGTTGCCTCTTGAGAAACTTTGCAAATACGACATTAATAAAAAAACCCCAGAGACTTAAAGAAATACCATGCACCATGACTTAACCACATTTATTTTAGATTGGTTTATTGGAATGAGGAAGAAGATGACTTTCACAGTATCTTGGGCTAAGACAAAGTTTGCATTGCCACCTCACTTTTGCACCAAGGAAAACAATAATATTTCTATTTAATCACTTTCAGATTTTCAACAGCCTAAATAACATCATTGTTCAGAAAAGGAAAGACTGCAACCAGACAGCTTTAACATATTGCTACTAGTAAATAAAACTTCTTCTTTAGTCACTTGCTGAATTAATAAATTATTTATTTTTAATCTTCCTTTAGGTCATATTTTCTGTATGACACTGAAGATTTTTCAGGATGTTATTCTTAACACCTGTTCAAACAAAAAGATGCTGTGAAATTGCTCTTTATTGTTTCACACATAGAGTTCTGTTTATTATTTTTTAAAAAGCACATAACACATTGAGTTTCAAAATAAATCTAGCTGGACAATCTTTTCCTTCTTATAAAGCATTAAAAGAAAGAAGCTATTTTAGTATATATTTACACACTGCAGGTAAAGCAGGAATGGAAGTACTTTCACACAAGATTATTTTTCATTATCTGTTGTAAACTCTGTAAATTGTGCTTTATTCATCAGTAAATAGTTGGGAAGTTGTTGTTTGTAATTCCTAACCTTCAGTTTGATGACATATGGGGCTGTGAAGAGTGTGAGATAACTTCAAACAATAGGTCATGAAAATATTTTAATACAAACAAGATTATAATTAATGAGGATTTTTTTTAAAGGATATGCTACTATGGAGCAGATCTAATTTCTTTCCTCTCTAAAAATTAGTTTTCTTAATAGATTTATGTATAAAATGAATTTTAAAAAAAGAAAGTCATCAATTATTGCCTTGAAGTTTCCTGGCTTTAGCCATATTTTTTTTATTTTGAACGAACATTTCAAAAATGTCTTTTTTTTTTTCCTAATTACTTGTAATTTCTTGAATTACAGTGTGGTACAAACAAATCACAAAAAAAAATTCCTTGCATTATGGCATTCAGCTGCAAATTCCATATTATCATGTGCAGATCTTTACAAGTTTAAGCACACAGTCGGATAACATGCACATTGAATTCACATTTAAATCCAGAGAATGATAATTCCTCTCACAGAGTACTCTGGATGCATAAATGTAACTGAACACAATCCCAATGCAATGCACAGTTCATCCCAGAAAAAAGAACCAGTGTCCCAGATAACTTCTGAAATATATTTGCAATTTCTCAGTACTTTATTGATCTCCTAAAGACAGTAGCAGTGGATGTCTGGAGAAAATGGTCCTTGTAAAAGCAAAATCTTGCTTCTGTGAAGGGCAGCAGGCACCCTTTCAGCTGTACTTGCCTTTTGCTAACATGCCTCTCAGTTTCTCCATCCCAAACTTGGTCCCACACCTGAAGAGTCTGGGAAGCCAAGATGACAAGCAAACATAGTGGATTGGGTCAGTAAGGGACAGTAGCTCCAAGAACATCAGGCAACTGCAGGCTTCATAACGAGACCTGCTGAGAAAGAACAAGAACACATAAAGTAAAAAAAACATTCAGAGGAGGCTCTGGAAGTTACAAGGAGTCTAAATGAAAACAAGCTTCAATTAATAGTGGCTAAACTTAAATGTAATTTTTTTTAGAGAAAATGTGATGTCCTTTTAATTGGTGTTTGCTTGGCACCGTCTGCAGTGGTCAAAATTACCTATGACCTCTAAACAAAGTGTCCCTGTAGAGGTAAAGTTCATACTTATTTATATATTATGGAAAATGAGATGTGGAAATTAATTTAGTCTCATGTCTTCCATAAAACTTTGACACGAATCTCTTCCACAGGGTTTCCAAGATGCTGGTTCCACTGCAAGTATTTCTTTTGAGGGCATATAACTCTATTTGTCAATAAAATGTCTTACAATTGAAGTGTAACTTTCAAATTTAAGCATTTTTAGGTTTCTGCTGAATTCTCAAGAGGTAGAAGATGAAGGAAGATGAATTCTCATAAAGGCAGAACACAAATACATGGGCACTACCTCCATTTAGTTTCACTCCTCTATTGGTACTTGGTTTTGCACTTTCCTACCAGTACGAGAATCACTTTTTTAGCTTGTGTGCTTATATGTTTGTTAAGTCGGCCTAAGAGCTCTCGTCATGGGTAGGAAAGCTTTAAGCTTAACAAAAGATTTGACAGCTGGGAGAGGGAGTAAAAGGTGGAACTCAGGGGGTTGGGAGTCTGGGGCTGAACACAGAGTACTCAGGGTGTTTTTGCAGGGTCTGGGTCTCAATCACTGAAACTTTAAGAGAAAAATGCCAACTTTGCATGTCATGTCCCATGACAGTATTGCAGAATGTTCAAGTAGCAGAACCATATGCATTTGAAGAGAAGGGTGTGCTTACTTCCTCAATGCCACTTACAAGTTGCCCAAAAAAGCAGGTATCAAGGCTGTACCAAAAAAACAAACAAACAAACAAACAAACAAACAAACAAAAACACCTAACAGCATGGGAACTAGGCTGTGAGCAACTTTCTGCTCAGTTTTGCAAGAGTTCTTTATACCTCACTAGCATGGCAATGGCATTGGAAAGTCATTCTAAAACACATTAAGCAGCATGACTTCCTGCTTCCTGCATGCTGTCTGTTCTCTCCTCTTCTTCCCAAGGGAAGATGCTTGGGCAGTGAAGTCTCGTCTATTTGGTAGAGTTGGTTTGATTATAAACAATTATGTTGCATCAGTGATTTGCTAGAAGTCAAATAAACATGCCTTGAATTTTGAATGGAAGGTCAGGTTTGTGACTGTCCTTATATCCCAGGATATTCATTTCACTGTCTCAGACTGGTCTCCAAGAACATTCTGTCTCCTAGACAGACAACTTTTATGACAGCACTTACCCCTACCGAGTTGGAGATAGGGAGAAAAGGGAATGGTCTGCGTGGACAGATGCATGCAGTTGTCAACACCAAACTCTAGACACTTTTTGGCCACAATGGAAAAAACCCACTGCGATGAGAAGAACCATCTTCTTGTTGGGAGAGATTGTAGACAGCTGAGGACAGGTCTGATGATACACTCAAAGTAAACAGAATGGCTGAGGGCTTTTTATTGTAGGTGAATTGTTCTAAGTGCTGAAAGCCTGGTGACCAAACACATCAGACTCTTGTAGTCCAGCCAGGAAGCAAGTGAAGCATGAATAACTGAGTAACATGTCATCGCCTGCCAGCATGGGATGGGGTCTTCTAGCCAATCAAAGCTTATAGAAAGCATTACTCATGGGTAAAGTTATGTCCAAACTTAGCACAATCAAGGAATGCAAAAGGACTTCTAAATTATAGATTCAGCTGATCAATTACAGATGTGCAACGACTAACTCCAAAGTAGACTGCACCCTTCAGAACGGCTTTCCTCACATTATGACTCTTGCATGGGTTCAGTTTCACACAGATGTTTTTCATCCTTGGGCTAACTTTGTCCAACTACAGAGCCGAGAAGGCAGAAACAGCAGCTTGGTTGTATGAAGTAACAGAGCAGCGTCTCATCTACCTTTTTCTAGTATTTGAGTTTATGTCACCTGATGAGTTTCACTTGATGATAAAAAAGACCCAAGAGACAACTTGAACATCAAATGTGAGCAGCCTGATAGTATCTAGCAATTATTCATTAGTGCAAGCCTGCAGCAAGGACTCAAAGCAACTTAATACATTCCCCAGCATCCTTCCCTTTCAGAGGAAACAGCTCATTTTCATGGCTCACCATCCTGAGTGCTGTGAATATGGAAAGGATATGAGAGTTTATGAACATCCTAGCTCTGTCTAAGTAGTCCTTTCTCTTCATGTTAGTGACATTCAGCCACAAGCTCAATGGTCAGTGTCCAGACCTGAGATCAAGTAACCTATTTCTTCTGTAGAATAAGTACTTGCTTGTGGGAACTCAGTGGGGGCTGAGATGTCATCCATGCCTTAGCTCGTAATGCCTGACATTTCATTTTCTTTAGTTAATTGATCATAATGAAGACTGAAGGTTTAGTATTTAAATTCAATGAGTCTGTCAGTATTCTCTTCCTAATTCTTTTCCAGTCATGACAGTACTTTACTTTCTTATTCACACCACAGAACAAACTAGTGCTTAGTCAAAACAGACTTTCTGTAGTATTGCTTTATATGTTCCACATCTTCATTGCAACCAAGTAGGAAAAGAAGTAATAACATCTCTTTACTAATGGGTAGTTGCCTCTGCATAAGAACTTGGGAAATTTTTGATGGTAAAATATAACTTCCATCAGCAATATTTTTTGACTGAGGAAATTGTGAATGGTAGATCTGCAATGCATATATTGCTGCAACTCTATCAGAAGATCACTAAAGCAGTGCAAACAAAGTAAATTATATATTCCAGAAATATATCTTCTTCTGCATGGTTTCAGGTGTCCATTTCCATTCATATCATCCAACGTATCTCTAGTTATACTTAGTAGAGGCAATCAACTGTTTTCTGCCAATGATTGACACCAGAATAAATGTGGAATTTAATACACTTTAGGAAAGCTACTGCAATTGCCTCACAGATCTATCTCTGAAGTAACCAAGAAGCCTACAGAGTAGGGAGAAAAATTTAATATAGTGTATACAGATTCAAAGAGACATTTGACAAGATTTTTTAAAATTACATTGACAAGGGCTAGCAGGAAAACCCCTTGTCCTATTACAGTTGTCAAAAAAAAAAAAAAAAAAAAAATAGGAGTAAATGCCAACTGACCCAAACTGCATGGTGTTCTGATCCAAAGTGTTCATCATATCCGAAATGACCACAAAAAGGTGTGACTCAGAAGGGGACATGGTGTGCTGCTGATGTGGTTATTCAGCATCATGAGGCCTGAAAATGAACCACAGAAAAGCCTCAGGAGATTGAGTGACTAAGTACAAAAGTACCAGAGGAAATCACTTTTATGTAAACAAATATAAAATGACACATGAAAACACAATCCTAACTTTGCAAACAAATCTAATTATGGCCCCGACTTGGCTATTACTACTAGAGAGTAAGATTTTATAGATATAATACATGGTTACATAAAAATATCAACACAAACATCAGATACCACTGTTGAATGAAGATTTTTTTAATAAAAACTCAGGAAAGTGCTATGAATTATTAGGAAATGAGTACTGAAAAAGACAAAAAATGTCATTATGCCACTGGGTAAAATCAATTATGTGTATTATGAATACTAAGACCATGACTGAAAGGGCATAGCAGAAACAAAAAGGTAGAGAGAAACCTAGCAAGGGCAATTTTGAACCACAAAGTGGCCTTCCTATAAGGAAGAGGTAAAATAGATTAGGGTTAACAAAGCTGTTGAGTAGACAGCTGAGAATATAAGAGGTCAAAAAATTAAGGGTGGCATGAAAACATTGAATAGAGAATCTATACTAAAACATCTGGGAAACATCAAATGGTTCTAGCAACAAAATCCACCGTAGATACAAATGTGTAAATCATTACAGTTTCTTTTCATCAGAAGAACAGCTGCAAGCTCTTAAATAATCTTAAACACTAGATGAGCAGTTTTTATGGTACTTGAATTTACTAGCAACACTTCAATGTTTGCCACTGACTGAATCTTATGTCTAGTGAGACACCTGAGAAACTTCAATTTCTTATTTGACTCCTCACAGATAAATAAAATCTTTGACAATTTTACGTTGCAATAAATAGTAAGTAGGATGTCTAGTCACAGAAGTCTACAAACCTAAATTCTCTTCTCAAAAGTGGGTTTGTCTCAGTGATCCTCAAAACCATGACCATGCACTGTTGAGGGGAGGGCTGACTGATAAAGACAAAACCCATTAATAATGCCAAAGCATAGATAAATATGGGAGAGTGGTCAGGATCTGATGCTGTTTTCTTTACTAATACAGATGACAGACACTGATGGATGAAGATGAAAACCAAGGATATGATGAATCTTCTCACAATCCCAAGGGAGTCCAGGAAGTCCGTGGTGACTGATCACTTCTTTCTTGTGACTCATGGGCTGCTTGCTGCAGAACCTTTCTAAAAACTCACAGTACAGAGGTGCTCTCTATTCTTATAGAGCACACATCTGCATATAATGCATTCAAAAAAAAGGGTGTGCTTACTTCCTTAGGTGGGGAAGTAAGATGGGATGAGGACTGCAGGGGCATCATAAATTTTTTTGTTATCAATTTGTGCCATACAGACATATATCGACAGCCAAAGAATGATAGCAGAGATTCTGTGTAACCATCGTACAATCCAGAGCTGTGTGAATGATGTCACTGTGTTTGGAATAATTCCTAAATCACATGAAAAATACTCATGGTCTGTACTAAGCAGAGTTGAACTTTGCCAGCTTTCATTTCAGGCAGGCAGAATTTTCTTTTTCATAAGACTTATCACAGAATCATAAGCACATCAACTGGAAGCTGTCTCTGGGGGTTTCTAACCCAGCTTTCCACTCAGCACTACAGGGACAACCAGGGCTTTGTCGGTTTGAAAACTGGAAAGAGATTTCTTAATCTCCCTGGACTCACTCTCTAGTGCTGCACTATCAGCAAAATAAAGAAGTTTTCACTAGTGTCCATCCTGAACATCCCAGGCCGCAGCCTTGTGGTTATTGCATCTCATTGTTAGATGAGCAAAATAACTTCCCACAATTTGCTGGCAATGCTCCTCCCAGTGAAGTCCACCATACAGTTGACTTTATTGTGCACCAAAACATAATCTTGGTCCAAATTTAACTCCTATTTGTCCCCTGTAATGCCCAGGTAATTTGCAACAGGACTAGTATTCAACCTTTAAGTATCCCTTTGCTGATAGAGGAGCATGTCTTTGTCTCCATAAAAAAGGACAGGTTGCTTTTTCCACCACATATTCAAACAAAGAATGGGATCCAGCAGTCTTCAACAGTGTCAGTAAAACCACAACCTCTGAATTTTATTTGCTTGGGAAGATATGATCGGTCATATGCTATTTTAGGCAACATATATATACACACCAGAGTGTATGGCAAGGTAGAATAACATCAGACATATTTAATAGTTTTATTTGTATTCTAACATTCCTGTAAGAATTTTAAGATGGTTAATCTCAAAACACACATTATTATAATGTGTGTTATAAATCAATTATAATTTACTTATGCATGGGTTTCTTCTTTAAATTAATAAAACAATACTTCAACCTCAACATTCATCTCTTACATGCATAACCTGTTTTGGAATGAGTTTCCGTGGTTTATGCATGAAATTTGGCCTAATAAATCCTAGTTTTATGAAAAAAAAATTATGCCAATGGCATGAGGAAAAAGGTTAATTCTAATTAAATAAAAGTTTATTTTGCTAAGTACATTTGGGGAAGTTTGTATCAGGGAAAAGCTTTTGATTCCATCATTTTCCATCATTACTTTTTTTTTTTTTTTTTTTTGTAAAATAGACTGCATATCAGGGCCAACACATTACAGGTGAGATCAAAGACTATTAGACAAAACAAAATCTTATTTCATTAAAAGGCTTCATATTTGATATGCAAATGCTATATTTCAGTGCTGCAAATTATCTCTCAATTAAAACATGAATAATTTTGAGATACAATGAATCAAATGCAAACACTAAAAGTAGAAGAAAACTGCCATGACCGGAGTTCTTACCTACAACAGTAATTTAAGATTTAATTTAAAATTAAAATTTATTTTAATTTTATATTAGATGGTAAGCCTTCCTACAAAAGTGTCTGCATTACTTGTATTCAATACTACTTGCAGTTTCAAGGTGTAGTTCCCAAGTTTCTGAAGATTTTCCATGGAATATATTAATCCAGCTCTACTACTGTCTTTTTAAACAAAGAATGAATTTACTACATAAGCTGTGAGAAGTGGGATATTTTCAAACTGCTGCTGTACAAATTCCTAGTCTCCCTATGAGATGTCAGGCAGTTGTTCCCTGACATGACAATGTGTGCTTCACCTGATTCAGACAGACCAAAACTACTCATTGATACTGTGAGTATATTTGATTATACTCTATGAGGCTGTGTCTTCATTATCTGATACACTGACAATTGGTTCCAGAAAATACCAAGTAACACATATGATGAAAGCTAGACTTGATCTTTACAGACCAGTCAAAGACCAGCATACTGTTTTCAGCAGGGAAGAAAACAGAAGAACTTAAATACATAATCCATTCACCAGGAACTGCAAACTTTTTGAAGAAAAAATAGTGCACAAAAGATCAGCAACATACTAAAGCCAGGAAAAAAATTGAATACATCCCTGCAATTCAGAAGCCAAGCTTACCAACCATAAATCTGCAGTGAAATGCATGGAAAACCACTCAGCAGACTGTCAGTTTTGACAGTGCTTCTCTCTGATTCTGATGTTTCAGCATCAGCAAGCACAGGACACTGCTCCAATACTCTAGGTAGCAAATGGAGTCTCTCCCTTATCATTTGTCCAGACAGTATGTGTTTTATTCAGACTTCTCTCCCCATCAATATGTCTGTCATGTATGTAGCATGCCCATGTTGTTGTATTTAAGCTGTGAAATAAGCTCTTGAGCTCTGTATTGTTCACTTCTATTTAGTTACAAAACAACCAGAAGCAGAAATCATAACAACTGGGGCCAAAATTGTCTAGGTACTTTCTGGAAAACCAGGTGGTCTCTGCCCTGTCCTACTGGATGGAAAGCCCTCATGCTGAATTGAATTTTTCACGTCTGATTGATGTGTGCATACAGGCTGAAAGGAGGGGATGCACTCTGCTCCCTCCAGTGCCACTACCTGCAGCCATCTCACCAGGCAGGCCTCGGCCATCCCTGTCAGGAAGGCTGGAATTTCTCATTTTCCACAAAGTTCTATTTTTCTTCTAAATTCCATCGCCTTGTTTGTCTTGATGCATTCAGCAAGGGGCCAGCCTGGAAGTTAACTTTCTTTCCATCCCACTCAAAACCATTTTTCTCAAAACCTACACAACAGTGTCTGTTTCTGCTTCAACCTGACACGCCAAAGCTCATCTTTGATACTCCTGATTCCTGTAAAACCTGGTGTTACCATAAGATATTTACAGTTAATTCCTATAGATTGCATTGATACAGGTGAAAAGTTTTATGCTTAGATTATGTTGCATTGTGAATTTTGCACTGAAGTCAGTGGCCAAAATTCTATACATTTTTTAGTCATTCACATTTTTCTATACCAACGGAGGAAAGGGCTGTGGAAAGTAAAAGAAATGAAGAAGTGACTAAAAGACAGGTATCTTCTGGTGATGGCATTCCATCTTCCAAAAGCAGTTCACTTAGACATATTTTTGCAAGTGAAGTGGCAGAAAGGATCAAACATCGAGAACCTTCAGCTTGTATAAATCTTTCAGTCTTACCATCAGGCTACACTTATGGAAAGTTCTGCTGAAGGCATTGATGAAAGTTTGTTATGCATACTCCCTTGACTGCATGGATATTTCAAAGGTGCAAAGACTTTCCCTGTGGATTAATTTGCTCACAAAGAGTGGTACCCTAAAGCCAAAGAATAAATATTAAATTTGAGAAACAAATTTAATTTTAACAGAATTAGATAAGAGCAATGCCTTTTTACAAAGCCTAAGATGCACTAGCACGCCAGTTTTACTGACACCTTCTTCCCAAAGTAACCTTGCCTTGCCTTGCCATTAACAAATCCAGATACTAAGTTCATTGTAATAATATTGTTAATAAGTTAATAGGTTATAGAATAAGTTAAAAAGAATAACATGGGTATTTAATGATCATAATTTCTAATATCCCACTTCAAGAGATACAAATGCACTTTTTCTAGCATATCATCATAGATATCTTCTACTATTTGTTTTGAACAGGACTAATTTAAAGCACCAGAATGAATAATTTTACAAATTGTCTTCTAGACTCCTTTAGGACAACCCTCTACAAATGGATGATAGTTAGGATGGAAGAGAAAGCAAGCAAGCAAGCAAGAAAGAAAGAAAGACACAAGAAGTCATCCTATTACAAGTTGGGTTTTTTTCTTAAACTTCTTAGAGAGAAAAAAAAAAAAAACAGAGGTTCCAAAATATTGATGATTTTTTTTTTTTTTTTAATTTGTTTTCATGAACGTTCTTTTATTGGTTCCCCTCCCCCCCCGCCTCCTCCCCTCCACCTTTTTTTTTGTGTTGTTTTGTTTGTTTATTTTGGGGTTTAAGAGCAAGATAGTTTTCCTCTTTTGTTTTGGACTCCTGCCAACCGAATATGCAGTTTTTCTACCATTTATTCTGCTAATTCAACTGTACCCAGTAGGTGGCCTCAGTGTATAATCTATTTCTTTACTCTTCCTTAAGTGATTTTGCCTTGCTTTTTTCATTGCAACAACTTTATCTTAGTTGGAATCTCCTGTGTTTATCCCTTATTTTCCTCGGAGCTTAGAGAAATATTTTCTTTAGAGAATATGAATATTATCCAGGTCCAGACAGACATAAGAGCTGAAAGATACAGCAATCCTTAGAGTCTCCAGCTCTGGATCTTTCAAACACCTATTGCTGAGTCTTGTGCTTCTCCCACACCTCAGAACATAATTGACTTCTGGCAATCAGTCAGCCCCCGACTATGAACAAGGGTATCACCTACATATGTCATCCTATGGGAATACCCTTTCAGATAAAGAAAGGGAAATTCTTCTGATAGAAAAAGTGTGAAATGAATTCTTAACCTGATCGAACAGCTTAATTATCTTATTTATTGCATTTAAGTATTTAAGACATATTGAAATTCATGTACCAATCCATTATCACAAAATAGGAAATACTGAGGTCTGTGAGTTAGTGGGGTCACTTCTGTAATATTTTACTTTGACAAGTTCCTGTATTCAGTCTGCCTTGTTAAACATCATGTAATACATCCTGCGGACAAGACCAGTTGACATTTGCAATGTGACTTCTTACACTGAAAGAAGTGCCCATGTCTTTGTGAAAAATATTTATCAATTAAGTGTATTTGTGTATGATGGAGTCCTCAAATTTTCTGACCCGATTTTTGTAGATAATTGATGTGTAAACTCAAGTCTTTGACAATTGCCAGTAAGACAATAAGACAATTGAGAGAGCTAATAAGACAGTCTTATAGTTTCCCTACCATAATGAGGCCTGAAACCAATTTGGCAGGGATCAAGGAAATATGAAGCCTCCAAATATTTCCGGAATTGCCTCACTATAAACTTTTTCACAAAGGCAGATTGAAATGTCCTATAATAGATGTGCCTGTCTGCATCAAGAAGGATGTGTTTTTAGATTTGCGTTAACAAGACCTTCCCAAGGAGAAGTTGATGTCCTGTCCTATCATACCCTAGCACCACTTTCAGCTAGGTTTGTGACGTTTTGTTGCCCAACAACTTGACTCCAGTACTGTCTTCATTTAATGCTTCATTCATACAAGGCACTGAGGAAAATGTCTGGTCAAGACAAATAACCAATGTAAGCAAGGTTTTATTACATTTTCATTTAGAAGAATGGCAGTTTTATTTTTTAGTAGGCTAAGATATGGTGACCTAGAGAACATCCACACAAAAGTTTAGTGCAACTTAGCATATGTGCAGTAATTTATTTCATTTTAACATTCAAAAGTGTCCTAGTGCAGTCAAGCCCTGAGAAAACAACATTAGCCAAAATGAAAACTTGGGTTTGCATTTGTTCCCTCCATAGCCCGCTCTGCTACCATGGAGACAGACAGCTCTGTCACATCTAGTAATCTCATCTTCAAAGAAACAAAAACATTCTTGGTGAAAGAGCTTGCAAAGCTATATTATTGGTCCTAAATATGATCTTGCACCCTTCACTGAAATCCCACTTCACCACAAAAGAAAACAGAACTATTCTCTGCCACCCTTGTTTTCTTCTCATCTCTTTCTCTCAACTGTAATCAGAGCTTCCAAATTGTTCCATGGACAGCACTACTAATGGGCCCTGCCCAACACCCTACATGTCCCCAGCAACACCAACACAGCACCCCTGTCCACTCTCTTATATCCCTTCCTAACCCTCCCAATTCTTCCCCTGAAGAAGGCAGGACCCTGCCACACCTTCAGTCAATCCTTGCATGCCTAGCTGAGGCTATTTGGTTCACACCTTTGATGTCTCCTCTCCATAGCTCAGTCTCCTCTCCATAGCTCCTGCCAGTTTGGCTGGGGACGAAGAGCACCCTGTGCAGACAGCACTGAAGGACTGGCCAAGCGTTGGCTGCCTCTGAGCAGGCAATGACTCAATTCTTCCTACATTTCACTCAGCTTATCTCTCTTCTCTCCTACAACTCTTCACAAAAAGTATGGAAAGGCAACTTCTATGCTATTCTGCCAAATGTTCCTGATGATATCACTGGCGGAGACATCTTGGTTAGTAATGTGTCATTGTGGTCAAAAACCAGGCTCATGAGATGATGGTCCTGGGGTCTCAAAACATACTAAAAAACCAAGTTTCACTGTGCTCCCTACAAAGTAACTTGACCTCACTCCTCATTTCTTTGTCTATTAACAGAAACATGAAAGAGCCTATTAAAACTAAAATTCAGAAAGGTGTTGGGAGTTTAAGACAATGGTCGTACATTGGCATACTGCTGGTTTTAGCACTGAAGAAAAAACAGAGTAGGTCTTGTAGCTCTCAAGAACACACTGAAATAAAAAAATTAAAACTACATTTAAGTGCTTGGGGATAATTGTAGTTTGGGAGTATATTCTGAATACCAAACATAATTTTGAAGGAACTCCAACTATTTTTAAGGAGAGAAGTGACACATGGAAGTTATTTTCATTTAGCTGGAGAGACATTGAAGGAAATGCAAATTTAACCCTCAGACTGGGAAGGGCAAAACTGCAGCACATTCCACTTTCATGAGATTTAAATAAGTCTCTTCACTACAGACAAATAAAGCTCTTACAAGCAAATTGCAGATCTCAGCCCTGCTCCTTCCAGAGGCTGCTGCCAGAAAATCTTGACCTCTTATTTCTTTTAACCATGTGGTTCTACATGATTTGGGTGACTATAGCAATCACAAGCTCTTTGTTAACATACCAGTGCTGTGCATAAACTACTGAGGAGTCAGTGACCTGGGCTCTGATCTATCCTGATCAACATAGGGATTTAACTGCTGCAATGCATTCACTGTTTCAATCAGATCTTGGTGTAAGTTCACTAGGCTGAATATAAGAAGAGTTTCACCTTTTCCTTTTCAAAGAAAAATAATGAAGCTAATCACACCATTATAAAGGGGCTCCTCCAGGCTCATCAGATACCTCAGGTAACCCAAAACTCCTGAATCCCAGACTAAACTGATATTTAAGGTGTGTCCAGCAACAGAAAATGTGAGATGGAAAGCAACAGCTTTTTACATGCTTGCATTGCCATGTACAAGACTTCAACAGGAATTAAAGAGGGTGAGCTGGGAATGCTGTCTGGGATAAAGCTGGTGACTTTGGGGGAAAAGTTAGCAGGTGGAAAGGAGAAGGATGTCTTCAATATGCTGCAGCGATATGGCAAGTAAACCAAATTTTTTGTTTCTCTCACGGACCCCAACATATTTTAGCTATTTTGAAGTATGAGCATTATTCTTCTCCTATAGAGTGGTGTACAGGAAGAGGAAGAGCAAGGTTAAGAACAGGGTCATACACCAACCATGTATCGTGTTCATTGTCACTCAGACTTTTGAAGATAAGCAATAATGAGTTAAGATACACAACAAAGTCACTTAAATTCTGCTCTCTTTGAGAATCTGTAGTTTAATTAACATTAGTATATTTTGCCTGTGAAGTTTTGTTCTAGAACTAAGGCTCTGATACTGATTCCATCTCATTGCTAAATCTAAGCACATGCCTACATGGGACATTAAACCAAGCATCCCACACAGCTATGCACGCAAGCTTTTAGTCTTGTGCCCAGAATTAACCCTGTTAAATTTTATAAACTGTTATTTTATTCTCAGCCATACCAACCCTTACACAAAGTTATCCTTTCATAGGCATACCATAGACCTCTACAGCAGATATGGACCCCTTGTACATCAGCAGACCTGACAAGAAAATAAGATATCACCACTGATACATGGTATAAAACTTGGCTCTGGTCATTCTGGATTGCTTAGGGAATCTTGGGAATCTCTCTTATGTTCTTTGGATCATATAAATGGGGTGGATCGTAGAATCATAAAATAGTTCGGGTTGGAAGGGGCTTTTAAGTCACCTAGTCCAACTCCCCTGCAATGAGCAGGGATATCTTCAACTAGAGCGGGTTCTCAGAGCCCCATCCTACCTGAATGATTCCAGGGACTGGGCATCCACCACCTCTCTGGGCAACCAGTTTCAGTGTTTCACCATCCTCACTGTAAAAAATTTCTTCCTTATGTCTACTTCAGTTTACATTTTTTGCACCTCCTTCTATCATAACAGGCCCTGCTAAGAAGTTTGTTCCCATCTATTCCACAAGTGCTACTTAAGTATTCAAATCTGCAGTAAGGTCTCCCTGGAACCTTCTCTTCTCCAAGTTGAACAACCCCAATTCTCTGAGCCTTTCCTCATAGGAGAGGTGTTTCCTCCTTCAAATCACTTTGCAATCACCTGTTGGAGAGGGCCCAGAAGAGATCCTTCATCCTCCATCCTGTACTGAAGGATGAATCATCTCAATGTCTAGTTAACAGCTTCCTCAAGCTGTTCCAGCTAATCCTCTAACCCCTCAGTTCAGCATCATCTGAAGATGGGCATAGCATCAGACAACTCCAGTGATTATCGCCTGTTCAGTGAGGAAGAGCTAAAGTAACATTAGCATGTACCTTGATTCCACACTGGTTTTCAGGGATCAGAATGCTATTGAACTGCACATCCAAAAAGAGCATGAGACATTATAAAACAATTTTGACAATGTGGTAACACATTTTTCTGCAATGAAACCTGCAAGACTATTGAGCTAATGGCCAAGCTTTTTAAATCACAAGGTCAGCCCCTTCTTCCTCACCCTTCTGTATGCAATCCTCTCTTCTCTCACATGACCATCAGGTTCAGATAAATTAAGACAGCTTATCTCTCATGAGTGTTTGGTGCAGTGTTGGCCCTGTTTTTCTGGTTTAAGAGCTTATGGATGGTGTTATAGTAAGATAAACTTAGTCATAAGCCTATCAAACTTGCATTTTACCTATGTAAGCTATTCTGTAGAGTACAAACAATGCATATTTTCTTTTCATAAAAAGGAATGTGATTATGATTATTTATGATTAAAAAAAAAAAATTCAAACTGACGTGGAATAATGGAAAATAATATCCTGTAAAGAAGATGTTTATTTTTAATTTGACCTACAACTGTGCTTTTAAGTGTTGCAAAATAGAGAAAGCAAAACCCAAACAGACATAGACAAATTTGAGAAGTTCATGAGGTAAATAAATCTATCTGCTGATGATACAAAATTATCTTATCTGTATGAGGCAACATACTGACTGTTTAAAATCTAAGGTGTCCTTTTGACTTCTTCCTATGGTGAGCTCCAGTTTGCATTCTACTTTTGAGTCTTCTCATCTCTGATGTCCATTCAATTTCAGATGTTTCAGGCCTTGAGAGATGGTCATCAACAACAGGAACTGTAGGGAGGTTAGGCAAGACTGAACACAGCAGGATAACAATCGTTCCTACTCCATTCCACATGTGTGTAATTGCACAAACACAAAAGCCCAGGACTTCCTTATTACAGTTGTCCTATTTTTCTTGGTAATAAATCAAATTGTCATTTTATTATGTACCAAGTATCGTGGTGTGTACCTTTTGCTGTGGTTGCTACAGGTCCTAAACAAACGAAGGAATGCAACATTACACCTTCACAGGTCTGGCAGAACAAACAAGAAGTTCAAAGGATACAGTGATAAAGAAGAAACAGGAGACACAAAATGAAGGGGGAAATTTGCTTCAAGGACTTTCTGCAAAGGGACAACATCAAAAGGAAGATTAGAACACTGGGAAAAATAATGGCTGCACTGGAAGGACTGATTAGTGTGGGCATTAGATCTGAAAACCAGGTACTACTGGTTTGAACTTGGCTGTTCAAGACAGTCAACTGTTGGCTCAACTCTTCATCACATGCCCTCCATCACATATGTTTTTCACTTAAGATTTCATGATCATAGAGATTTAGCAGTAATATTAAAATTACACACAAAGGAAATTCCTCTACACTAGCATAAATATATCTACTTTAAAATGAGATTGTTTTGAGAATCGTATTAACCTATTAAACCTGAAACCTCTGTACTGCACCAACCTTTGTACATGCAATAGTTCAGTAATTTCAAAAAACATCTAACAGCCATCACCTCTTCAAACAACCACTATGTCTGAATTATGACACTAAGGAAGTAAATATTTTTTAAATTATAGGGCCATCAGGAAATAATGTTGACTATTATAAATTTTTTTGTGGAGCATGTTAAATCATTCAGAAGAAAAATTAGAAAGATAATCTAGTTTCAAAGTGGTTACAGTTCAATTTTCCACATGCAAAGCAAGTTTGCAAAACATGAAGGAGGTTTACAGGAAAGAGTAAGAAATAAACCCCAGTGGGTTTAATTTTCTGTCACACCTCATCACTGTGATGGCAGAAAAAATACCTGGCAGCCAATGAAACACAGGGCTCTTTCTGTAAAAGAAACAAAATCAACCAACCAAACACCCCAACAAAACCAGCAAGCCACTGGGTGAATTGTTCTTGAGTACTTTGCCTCCCAACCAAATTTCATTCCCAATTCATTACAAGCAGAAACAGTTCTATGGTCTATGGCAGTAAGATACAGGAAAAAACAGAACTGATGAAGAACTGGACAGCAAACATCACCAAATTGTGGAGACACACCTAAATATTTGAACATTCAGGAATATCTAGAAAGTATTTAAGTCAGACATTATTTGTATGGCCAAGATATTCCCATAATTTCTTGTGAGAGAAACTTTGCACTTTACAGTAATCTTTTAGTAAGTTACAATGGGTAACTTAGTTCATGGTTGGCATTATTCAGATCAGCACCTTCCCAGTGATAAGGAAAAGAAGTCAAGAAGCACAGGTGCCACTATAACACTGCTGCTCCCCACTTGCTCCAGTTCTGTCCATGCATCCTAACCTGTTTCCACGTGCTTCACTATCCCAGCTTTGACTACTCTTGTTTCACCTCAGAGATGAGGCTTCTCTGAGGGAGCAGCTGGTGTGTGCATCAGAGCTTCTCCTAGCCCTGCTTTCCAGACCTAGCACAGAACAAAGAAAGAAACAGACCCCATGGGTCATTAACAATGCATTCTCCATTCTTACACCCTGATGCTTAAGAGGTTCTCTGGCTCTGCTGTATGGGGG
Organism: Certhia americana; assembly: GCA_018697195.1. Lineage (NCBI taxonomy): Eukaryota > Metazoa > Chordata > Aves > Passeriformes > Certhiidae > Certhia > Certhia americana. The sequence continues at coordinate 114,976,382 of CM031858.1, read as the reverse complement.
AGCTGATTTCCTAGCAGACTCTCATAATCTTCTACACATTTCTGTGTCCTGATAGTCAAGTGTCTCTGGGCAACCTCCTCTGTGGAAAGTCTTTCCTTAGATTTCTGAGTTCAATGGGGAATGACTGAAACATAAATACTATTTTAACGTTGCAACTTTTAAGTAAAAGTAAAACTTTAAGATTTAAAGAGATGAAATAAAAACAAAATTGAAGAGACTAATTAAGGGTGGGAAGAATATAACAGTGGTCAGCTGGCTGAGTAGGAAGTACTGTAGAGTTTTAGGACTGTTGAAGTTAGTAATGCACGAAAAGGGAGTGGTGAGAAGAGCTAAGAATCTGGCCATAAAAAGGTGTGTGTGTATGACATGTCGAAGAGGTGATATCTGGGGGGTTGATAGGATTACAACATGTAGTAAATATGGGTTGGCTAAGGTCCTCCTCAGTGGAAATAGATAGGATTCTCCTAAAGGAGAGAACTGTGATCTGTTTCTGAACCCAAAAGAGTTGAGGACAGCACACCACCACCAAAGGAAAGGCTGTTGGGAAGACAAGGCAAGCCAGTAATTTTGAATGACTTGAGCTTTTAGCACCACAGACATCCAAAAAATTGATTCCAGACCTGGTCACATGGAGAAGCAGGTCTAGTTGAAACACAACCTGTAACATTGAAACCTGGCACAACCAAAACATGAGCACAGGGTAGAAACCCGCTTCCATGTAAGCGCCCAGGTGCATTTCCCACACATGGAAACGTCGTCACAGGGGCACACCTAAGCTCGAGGCCCAGAGAAAACATTTCGGGACCCACGTTGTTGTGCCAGCTGCTTATTGCTCTATCAGCCCTCGTTGCTCAAGTGCCACCATTGCGGCAACGGCGCCCATCGTCCGGAGGGCCGGGGCCGAGCCGTGCGCGCCGCCCGCCCGCTCCATCCGGCAGGTGCCATTTTGTGGCACCACAGGCCCGAACCGCTCCAGCGGTACCCCCGGGGCTCCCCCTCCGCCGCCCCCCGTGCCAGGAGGCTGCGAGCCGGGGCACGGCAGGGACCCGCACTCCGCCCCGCCATTGCCGCCCCCGGGCCCCGCGGGCCGCCCTGCCCGCAGCCACCGCCCGCACTACATTTCCCGGCAGCGCGGGGCGGGGACCGGCTGGGGCTGCTGGGAGGGCCGGTGCCTCGCCTGCTGGCTTTCCGGAGCGTCAGGAAGGGAAGGGTTGTTTGGGGGTTTTTTTACTGGAGGTGCAAGCCGAAATGAGAAAGCTCCGCAACCTAAAAAAAGCATCACCGCTTCCTGATTTCCCTGTGGGACCGGTAACGGCAGCGCCAGTCAGTGGCGGGGGGCAGGGGGGTGCCCAGGCGGTTCTGCTGGGGAAGCGGTTCCTTCCTCTGGAGGGCTGTGGCACTTCAGAGGTCGGGTTTCAAAATCATTTCTTTAATTTATGGTTTCTATAATCACTTCGCAGGCATCCTGGAGTCTAACAGCTGTTGGGGGATCGTGGTGGCTCCGGGCTGTTTGTGGGTGTTCGTTCCAAATGCAAAGTCAAGCCCCGTGAGGCTGTGGCTGTACACCAGTGTACACCTTGCTAGGAAAGACCGGGAATGTGAGGTTACCATCTGGCCATCTCCTTGGCCGTACCTTCCTGAGCAATGTTTTGTTTCCCAGTGTTACACCAGATGTAAAAAAGAAAGTCTGTGAAGTTACATAAACATGCAAAACAAAACTCTGCCCACCGGTATTTGGGAGTGCACACGAACAAGTGCGGACAACGTGAAAATAAGAACAGAATCTTTAAAGCTCAGGTTTGGTTTTGGTTGCTTCTAACTGAAAACTGGTGCCCGAGCTGGCCTGTGCATTTTCTTTGCTCTGAAAGTTCATCAATCACTAGATCACTGTTTTTCTTTGAGAACTACGGATGATTTATCAATTAAAAAAAAAAATAAAAAAAAGAAGAAAAAAGGTCTCTGTTTAACACAATGGAAAGCTTTTTCCCATCTTCCTTATTGACCTTACCTTCCTAATATATTTTTAATCTCAGTTTTCAGATGTCTAGAAAATTTCCAATGGAGCTACATGTCCCCACATGGCAAATTTAAGCCCAGTGAGAAGAGGTTTAGTTTTTTAAACTATATATACTATACTGTTGTATATATAGTATAGTATACATATAGTATACATATACTGTTGTCATATGTTGGGCATGATCCACAAATAATCCGTGGCTCACAGCTTAAAATGTAACAAGTAGGCAGATACACATTGTTTATCAGTTCAGTGGTACCTTCAATAATTAATAGTTCCTCTAATTGCACAATATAAACATTATGTGCCTGTTCTATAATGCCTACAAGGACAGGTAAGTGAGATAAAATCCCAAGACTTTAATTATAGGTGTGTGACACACTGACAAACCAAAAACATGTACCTTACATATAAATGGTCGCTTTCCTAAGGGAAAAATCACAGACGTTATCCGGAGGTCAAAAGGCATAAAAGCAAAATTTTCATAATTATTCAGAAGCTTCTGTAATGCAAAAGCATGTCAATTATATTTTCTCCATTTATCCATCGGGAACATTAAACACAAAACTGTTTTCTGTGGCTTGGGAAGTCCCTGACTGAATTTGTCCATACACACAGAAAGAGCACTTGTTTGCTTTTCCTGTTCTTACACTGTTTGCCTAAGTACGTGCTGCTGGCTGCAAGAGAAGAAAAATACAAGGTTAAATAGATGTTTTGACCAACAGTATGGCAGCTCTTCTGCAATGAACAATGTCACTGCCAGTGCTGTATAGGTATCAGTCATGTCAGATCAGCTGTGTAATTTAGCTTTCTGAAATAAAACACTTCTTTCTTTAAACTGCTGCTATGAGCAATAAGACCATTCTCCACAATCACTTTGCAAAGTGTCCAGTACTTATTACATACATACATAAAAGATTGTTGAATCTCTGAAATGGGACTTACAGTAGGCAATCACTAAAACCACTGGGTTTTAATACACTTTTTCTTGTGTATGAATTCATTTTATAATCAACCTGTGTAAAAAAATTAAAATTTTCACCATGAAAATCAGTCTGATGTCCAGGACTAAGGGTGTAGAGGGAAAGGGCTGTTGCTTTTCTTTCATTTACATCTTGAGAATGACAGTCACTTGTTATCACCTACTTGTTTGTCGTGAGAAACTGAATAATCATTCAGTTCATCCCCACCATTTGAGATGTTATATTCCTCTATCACACCTCTCCCCTCTCAATTCTTCCAAGCTGTTGAAATGTCTCTTAGGCAAAAGCTATTGCACAGTGTGGCAGCCTGTTGACTCCTTGGCACACCTTCCAAGTTGTTCTAGATCTTTTCTGAGATGGGTGTAGAAAGCAGGGGAATTTATTCTCACTTAGCATGTAAGGTGTGGGTGGTGTGATCATTGATTTATATTTATATAATCCTTTCTTCTCTGAAAAAACTATTATGTCACTTTGCATGTTACTCTGATAAACTTTCCAGTGCTTTCTGAACTCTTTCCCTCTCCAGAGACCATTGATTTGGGTTTAAAAGGCAAGCAATTTTCAGCCTGACAGATTTTGAAACAAGATCCAGTCTAAAACTAGGTGGTCTTGTGGTCTTGTTTTCTCCAAGTGTAATTTTCAGGAAACAGGAAGGCAGCTGAGGAAGATAACGTTGGTGGAGCTCTCCTTCAACCACAGGAAATTAAATGGGCAACAGTGAAGTGTTTTAAAAATGGGTTTCTTTGGCCTTCAGCTATGGAATTAACATGTTACAGATTTTAAATCTGGTACAGAAAAATATTTCAGAAATTAAGTGAGCAATAGTGAGAAATACAGGCCTTTCAGAAAATGTAAGGGACTTAGTTTATATTCAGACATATGAGAAGTGACACTGTGAGTGCTCAGATACTATCCTGCATTCAAATGGTACAGAAATGGGGAAAAAAAGTTCTGTCTCTGTAATACTGAGATGATTTTATAGTATTTCTGTGGGTGAGGTTCCACACTTAGCAAGTGATGTCTTCAGGGAAAAAAAATCACAAAATAAAAACAAATAAATCTCCTATAGCTATTCAAAGTCAGCTGTGGAAAAAGGTTTTAATTTCTCCATTTCTAGTATAAAATACAATGAAAGATAAAGGACTACAAAAACAGGGATAAGTTTTTTCCTTAGGGTTAGCTGAGAGTAAAGATCTCCTGGACAGGTTTACTTTCTTCACAATCTTTCTTCAGCCTTTTTCATCATACCACTTTGGGCTGCTGTGGCATCACATGCATTGGCCTTTTACCACCAACCAACACAATGCTCAGTTTAATCCATCAATAGCCAGCTACAATCATTACAATCAGAGCTGAAATGGGACAACATTGAATTTTAAAATAAGAATCTTACATATGATACTCAAAGACACAACAGTTTATTGTAGGGAAAATGTATTAATAAATGCATTGGATGCATATCAAACAAGTGTAGGCAAATGGATGTAACAGAATTATCAAAGTGCAAATATAGTAATAAAATACAACAAATCTAATACAACTTAAAAAGGATTGAGAAGTATGACTAAAAGAGCTGGACTCAGGATTTTTCTACCTGCTTTAGGATTTGAAATGTCTTTTTTCTTATAATCTCTAACTTTCTAACCTACAGAGAACTGCATAGGTCAATAGACTCATTAGTACTCAAGATCTTAAAGCCCTGAATACAAATCATTTCCCTAGTTTAGATCAGAATTTTACATGAGGGCAACAGCAGTTTGCACTGCATGTTGTGTCATGTGTACCATGCAACACAAGCATGTAGCACTGAGGGACATCTGGAACCACCATGTGGAAATCAGGCCTGTACACTCTTTGCTTCTTTTGGGGAGCTGTTCAACTTAAATATTAAGTGGAAAATTAAGTGAACCATATAAATCCAGATTTTCAGATGAGGGAGAGTGACGTATAAGTTTGAATCAAACCTGGCAAAGCAGAGGTGATTTAATCTCTGGTCCTTCAGAAATCAACTGGATACTCTGAAGGTAACAGGTTTGAGGCTCTTTTGAAGTAACCAGGGGAACACAGTGAAACCTTGTCCAAGCCAGTACACTCCTGTAAATACTTCATGCTCAATTTTCACAGATTTATATGTTCTCTGAGAAAATATTTCACCAAAATGTTTATGTGTGGATTTCCTCTGCAGCTGAAGACCCTAATAACTCAGAAATTGAAGAGAAAAGGGCAAGTTAAAATCCAAAAGCAAAACAGTCCTGTGATTTTGGATGTAGCAGGGACTCGAGGGTTAATGTCATTGCAGCTGGTAGCTAAGTATGATATCATGGACATAAAAGCATAAAAATATCTGCAATTTTTCCTTTCATAGCATTTTTTTTCCAATTTGCAGGCCAACAATGCAGAGGAATGTATGAGCCTTTATTTTCTTCACAGACATTAGCAGCATTATCTCAGCTTTTGAGAAACAGACAGCAAGCCAAAATCAACCATCACAAGACATGCAAGTGTATTCTGGCACTCACAAAGTTTTACTGAGGGACAGAGGGTACTTTCTGTCTTATTGAGAGACACTTACATGAGAATAGGCAAAAATCCTGATACTTAATAATCACATCAGCTGATACCCTAGAAAGTATGGTGCAGAGCTGGAAACTCACATCTCCTTTAAAAAACAAAGTAACAGAGAAGCAAAGGAGCAAATTTTTTTTCGTGGTAGCTTACAGTGATACAGGTATGGAATGAAGCTGAACACTCAGAGAATTAGTGGCCACATTGTTACAGACTGCATTAGAATACATTGGAAGCTGTACCTCTCCCCAGGCTGTTTAACATCTAAAACAAGACAAAAAGCAACAGAATTTGAAAAGAAGGAAAAGCAGAGTAATGAAGACTAGGTCTGGCACAGAACCATCATCCATTTCCTTTTCCCCCTATCATTTATCTTCACTTCTAGCCCCTACCTGCATGTAAAGCTGCCCTGGCTTTCCATCAGGGCACAGATCTGCAAGCCCAGATGAGATATTAATGATTACCACGCTTGGGAGTCTTCCCTCCAGCACATGGAGGTTTAAATTAGTTCTTTGGTTATACCCTGCTGTTTCCATTCTGTGTTCTCCTCCAATCCCTACTTATTCCTCTACTAGAACACACTCTCCAACCCACTGCTTTCCGATATATTCAATTAATAAATTAAAACCTTGCTAACTTTTCTTTCTGTTAACTGGATATCAGCCTTGCTGCCTCATTTCCCAGACCTCCAACCTTTTTTGCTGGTTTTGCTTCCCTGCTGTGTCACTTAAATTTTCTATGTCAGAAACCTTGCATTACTCTGTATGAAGAAGCATTTTTTTCCAAGTCCCAAATGGTAGGAAACTGCCTCACTCTTTTTACTATTCAGCAAGAATTATGAATTAACTTTTTTTTTTTTTCAACTTTTTCCTTAAAGTCATCCTGACAGCCTGTACATCATAAATGATGTTTTAGCCCAGATTCCTTCAATAACTAGTCACATTTTTTAAATTTTTTTTTTTTCATGAAGAAAGGAGAAAAATCTCTTATGGGACACTTTCTCCTACAGTACTGGCAGGTACTCTAGTAAGTTAGGATGCTAATAAGAATATAACCATGGGCACATAGGAGAGCAGGTAAAAGCTCTGAGCAAACAACTACATAGCAGCAGTCTCTTTGCAGCTGATTCTGGCAGCCGATTGATTATCTGTGTTCATTGAGCATTGAAGTTATTACAGCTTATACATTGGCAAATAAAATTCTAATGCAGGATCAGAAAACACATGCTGCTAAACAAAGCTGATTTATAACAGCTCTTGGATACACACCTAATATTCCAGCATATGCTGTAACATTTCTGCATCACACTAGAATGGAGGCAGATGGGAGCTCAGCCAATGCTGCCCAATTACTGGACTGATATAACAGGCATTCCTTTATGGAAAAGGAACATAATTTCACACACACCCCTGTGTATAATACTACCTGTTGCCACGGTTAGGGGCAAGAGCACCCATACCACACTTTCTTATGCATGGGAGCCCCAGTTAGGTTAGTCTTGTTTTGCAAGCTTTCACTCCTCTTGCCACACAATCCTCTGCACTGTGTGAACACACAATAAATTTCATCGCAGAGCTGGCCCATATCAACACATTTTCTTGTTCTGATGAGGTTCACTACCAAAAATCCTTGGGGAATTAAAAAAAATCTGTCAGGTCCTAACATTGTAAACACATCTTAACAGGCAGTGAACTATGGGACCTGAGCATCCAGTGCCTAAGTCATGGTGATACTTAGTGCTGGCATATTCCTCTTCCTATGAGAATTTGCCTCTCTCCTAATGTTTGAGAAACACCAAAGTTGCTGGTTATATTTGCTGTGCTGTTCGTAAATACTTAGAACAGATGTTAGTGCAGCACATCTCACCCGCACTAAACAGGACTTGGCACTTTTCCCAGATGAAATGAATGGGGCACCATTGGGTAATAGCTTGTCACTTTTACACTTCCTGTATTTTGAAATCTGCTAATAGAGGGAACTAGAATTCCATAAACCTCTGTTAGATGGTAAATATCACTCAAAAGAAATGCACATAGTTAATGAAAATTCAGAATGTCACTTGGTCTTCTGTGTTCAGGGTGACAATCCTTCCTCTTGCCTGGAATCTCCTTTGCCCCAGCTGTTTTTCTTCTGCAGGAATAAAAAGTCACTTTTGATGAACTCTGGCTAAGTGGTGTTTGCCCTGTTTCCTTCAGAGGCAACACGGGATACATCTGACTTCTATGAGCAAGGCACTAGGCTTTCTGTGAAGACTTATTCCTCTCTTAGAAGTTGCAATGTGTGACTAAGGACAAGTTTGTGTAGGCTGCAATTGCAGTGACATACCTACTGTTGCTAAAGCAGCTGATACTGCCAATAAAAACGTACCATAGAATTGCAGAATACACTGAGTTGGAAGGGACCCATCAGGATCATCAAGTCCAACTCTTGGCCCTGCACAGGACACCTCAAGAGTCACACCATGTGCCTGAGAGCATTGTCAAAATGCTTCTTGAGCTTGGTGCTGTGACCACCTCTCTGGGAGCCTGTTCCAGTATTCAACCACTGTCTGGGTGAAAAATCTTTTCCTGAGATCCAGCCTGAAACTCTCCTGACTCAGAGTCATGCTGTTTCTTTGAATCCTGATGAGAGTGCAGAGATCAGCACCTGCCTCTCTGCCCCTCCACTTCCCCTCATGAAGATGTTGAAGAGCGCAATAAGGTCATTTTAGAATTCTACAGTAAGCATCAAAGAAAGCAAAAAGATCAGACTGTTTACAAGCATATTACACTATTTGACTTCAACAGCTGGGCTACATGGGGGACAACTGATACTTTAGTATCAAAATATTTATTGCATTTTGAGTGTCCTATGAAAAAATTGAGTGAAAAAAATAGTATGAGAGCTTTTAAGAGAATATGACTCCAACAGCATAACAGATATTCCTGTTTGTTTTTTTACTCTGAAGTGAGGATGACTATACTAATCACTATGCAATTGCATTTATCCAGCTTAGACCAACCTTAATTCTCTATTTGATTTATCCATGCTTCTTGTGACACTTGTATAATCAAGATTAAGTGGCAGTGTCATCAGGCAAATGTAATAAAACATCTACCTCAGATTCACATGAAGCATAAATAGCACTCTAGTGTGTGCCACTGGGTACACTGTTCCAGCAGAGGTGGCAATATCTACCCAACAATAGATGCCAAGTGTTTTCCTGAAGTTAAGGTAGGCCAAAATACAATACAGCTCTCAGCAGAAAAATCTACAGACTTACATGGCACTTACATGGCGTAAATACTACAGACAAGCAGAAGTGTCAGCACTTACAAAGTTCCTCAAACATGTTCTTATGACTTGAATGGCCTTGGGTGTCTTATCCAGTGGGATGTTACACAAAACAAACAACACCACTCCCAATTCTACACTCCTGGAATTCTGACAGCACTCAAAAATCAGTCCAAAAGTAACATGTTGCAAGAGAGAGGCATTCTCATCTGATATAAATTAGAGTAGTTCCGTTTCTAGACTAGAATCAAGAGTAATGTGTCTTTTCTGACACAAGGTACTGTGAAAGATGCTAATTTGACAATCTTAAAAATGGTTTCTCTACAAACTAGTTTTAGTCTTTCATAAAGTAGAGTGGTAAAGTGAAGCTATCTGATGAATTTTATTTCAGCAAGTTTTATTCAGCAAGTTTCTTACATGCCTGAAGTCTTCACACTAGGTGGGGAAAGGGGATGCATCTCCCACCTTCTAGCCTCCAACTCCAATCATAAGGTCAATCTTAAAGGCTAATGACTTCCAAGTATTAGTGCAAAGCACATATTTAAACCTATTAAAAATTAAATAAATGTGGTGGGGTTTTTACACTTCCTTGTTTTAAGTGAGGCACTTTAAACAATACAATCCACAGAAAGAAAGCAGCAACCAGTGTCACTGTTTGACTATCATTAGCCTCCTGAATATATTGATTTAATATAATAATACTGGGAGCAGGCATATTAATGATTATGATAATTATTTGCCAAGCAAATGCTTTCACTCATATATTTTTCTGGTGGTACTAAGCATTCTCTCATCATACAAACTTTCCTTGAAGTTGTGAATGTTCAGCAACTTACAGTTTCAGAGTTCTGCTGCCTAAGGATGAGCATTTGGTTAAAAAAAAAAAAACCTCCGAAACAATGCTGCCCTTAGGGACTTACGTATATATAGCAGTAAATGAAGAGCATTTCACTGAATTTGCAAACCCAAGACTCTAGTCAGGATACAGCCGGAACACATTTTTGAAGCTGACGTGTCGTCGTTCATGCCCTCAAAGGGACGCCACCCTGAAAGGGTCACGCTCACCCCGGTGGAATCCCTTCCACGCAGCACGGCTTCGCACAGGCCAGGTGACCTCTGCACATCAACCACGCCTTTAGGTGCAGGTCTCAGTACGGAATGATTACCACCCTGTGTCTAAGTACTTCTTTTAAAACAAACAAAAACCACAAACAAACAAACAAACAATACCAAAAAAACACCCCAACAAACAACAACAACAGAAAAACCCAGGCAAAGTGCGGAGGAGTTGGGGAGTTGTCCCGAGGGCCTCCGCCCAACAAACTACTCCGAAACTACTCCGTCCTTTGAGCTCTTGACCCCGCTCTGGCCTCAGCGAAGAGCGCACGGGACTAAGCGTCCTCACGGCCGCAGCTCTCCTTCCCGGGTAGGATCCCGCAGCTCCGTGCCGGGCCCGCTCCCCCCGCCCGGCTGGATCCCATCCCGGCGGCCGGCAGCCCCGTGCGGAGCGCGGACAGTGCCGGGGCAGCCGCAGCCCCCAGCCCGGCCTTCTGCCGCTGCGGACCGGACACCGGCCGTGCCCTGCCGTGCCCTGCCGTGCCGTGCCCTGCCGTCCGTCCCGTCCCGCCCCCGGCAGTCCGCTCAGCCCCGCGCCGGGGCGGGCTGCCCGATAAAGGCAGGGCTGCTCCGCTCCGCCCTGCTGCGCTTCTTGCTCCTTTCACGCCGCTCTCGCCCGCACGCCCCACAGCTCCTGCGCCACGCCGGGAGGCCGAGGTGCCCTGCCTGTCCTTCAGGCCGGCAGGCGAAGGTACCCCCGGTGCAGGGGCGCTGTGGGCGCCGGGGGACGGGACAGGGTGTGCGGGCGCTCGGTAGGAGGGAGGATCGGGGGCGGAGGGCAGCCGGGCACGGCGGGGCAGCGGTGCGTCCTGGGGAGGCGGCCCGAGGGGGTGGGTGAGCCGTCACTACCGCTGAACGCTGCTCCTGCGGTTTCTTAGCATGCCGACTGGGTTGGTATCCAGCAATCTCTGAGGGCTGAGGAATTTACTACTACATTTGGGCAGCCTTGGCTACAGGACCGCTATATTTTTGTGGGATCGCAACTCTCCCGGTCCAGTGAGAAAAATTAGTCTTTGCCAAACGCTGCTCAGGTGGTTGCGTGATCAACCTTTAGTTCTTCGGCTAGCAAAGGTGGTGGGCCTTTCAGCTGCCAGCCTCAATCCTGCCCTCGTGATTCGTGAGCATTGATGGTCTTTAAGACCCTGTCAGGTCTGCAAGAGCCTGTCGGTGGTGAGCATTTGGCACATGTGCCCATAAGCCTTTGCTGGCCAGGTTATCTGCACTTGAAATCTGTCTGATAGAACATTGTAGAACGTCTGATGCTTTTCTACCACATAAAAGCCCTCCACACTTACGTCTGTGCAGAGGTAGGCATACTAAAAAAAAAACAATACAAGGCAAAAGAAGTGATGTGAGATCTTATGTCTGCCAAATTAACCCCCTCGGTTAATTCACCTGTAAATAAATCCATGCTCACTTTAGTTGATAAGCCAAAATCGGCCATGGGAGGGGCAAATTTGTCTGTATGGATATGCTTGGTTGCAGTAGCTGGTGTAATAAGCAATACTAATGCAATGAGTGAGAATGGAGGCACAGTCAAATCTGGGTTAGGGAGAGATGTGTCCATGGAAATTAAGTATCTCTTTGAAGGATGCAAAGTTGGTCTTCTAATAGGAAGTCCCCTGTGGTCTGTATGAATAAACAGCTTTACTTCATTAAGTGAAAGTCATACTTTTCTGAAAGATCTAATGTGTCTCTGACCTATGCAAGCCTAATATATTAATATTTTACTTAAGGAGTTACTGTCATAAATGTTAAACTGAGTTTAGGTCAAATTGTGTTGCCTCTGAAGGCAATTGCCTCTCTTGGTTTTCCACAGGGATTAACTTTAACTATGCCAGAGATACCAGTCCCCTTTCATACAAATTAAAGGTTTTATGTTAAGTGCATTAAATTAGTGCACTCAAATTCAGCAACTGCATTTATTTTAAATAATTTTTGCATCTGTTTTAGACTCAACAAAGAACTTGAGCTTACAAAAACTTGCATGTTTTTATGTAGTGAAATTTAGTAACATTTTTCCTTTATAGCTCTGGTTTTTGCTTAGAACCATAATAGCTCTATAGATAAGAGAGCCTATTACAAGAAATGCCAATATTGGCTCTAGAAAATGTTCCAGTGCTGTTTTGATATTTGTGTCATTTCTTACTGGTGTTACTGCCTCTGCGCACATTTTGACACATTTTAATGAGTATGAAGAATAGAAAGTACTTAATAGAAAGCATTCACGCCATGACTTTGCCAGAAAGAACTTGTTTTCCTACCCACTATGTTTTTGGCAAATGTTTTTCTGTTATCAGAACAGTTTTAAGATGTCCCAATGTTTCTGCCAGAAATCTTTCTGAAATAACTAGCTCTGCTCTAGCAGAGGCCTGTTTGTTTTCATGACCAGCCTAGTTTCCCATGTAGAAAACCTGAGACTCATGGTAACCTTGTATGTTCACATGCTAAATTTCATGAACTTTGCTCAGAGTAGCAGAGATCTAAGTGACTTATCTCCTGGCACTTGTCAAACATGATTACCTACACACATAGATAGCGAAGTTAACTAAGAGATGTAATCAGGCTGCGCGCGTAGTGCTAAAGGTTGAAGTGTAAGTGCCAGCATGCTCTACCTTTAGCTGAGAAAGATGTTATTGCTTCATAATGTTGTCAGTCAAAGATTAAAACCTGTTTTGACCAAGGATGAATTTCTTTCACAGCTTTTGTATACTGGGAAATAAAATAACGTTTCTCTAAGGACTTAAAGGTATGCTTCGTGTCAGCATTACTGGGATATGTACAGATTGTGAGGTTAAACACCTACCTGAGATGGTATGATTCAAGTCTATGACATTTACTCAATGCAGAGAGGTGAAGAGAAGAAACTCAGCAGCTTTGCAGTGCATTCTTAAAGAACTGTGTTCAACTGCAGAAGCAGGCTCTCCTCAATGATGGTAGTACAGGTAGCTGAAAAGTCAGTAGCGACATACAGTTTTTTCCCTAGTGTGCTTTGGAGATTTATGAGCATACTGACTTCTGAAGCTCCTTGTGCTCATGTTTTTTCAGCACAGTTGGGGCTGTGACTCGTTCTGCGTATGATTTCATGGTGATAAGGAGTGCCTCCAAAGCAAAAAAAAAAAAAAAAGTTGTGGTTCTAAAAGCAGAATTTTTCCTGACCTATAGTACTAGTTTGTAAGCACTAAAATTCTTTGATCAAACCATATGTTTTGATTTGTAATTGTAGTGCATTTCTGCTTAAGGTGTTCAATGGGCAGATTTTCATTAGTAGTAGTATGTATTTATTTGTATGTCCACATTCTATCAGAGCAGAGAATGAAACCTCTGGCATCAGGGACGGGGAATTTCTAAAGTAGATGAGGGTAGGTGTATCCTACTGCTCCTGAATGGTAAATTAATTGTGTACTGCATCTTGGAGGAAAGTGGAAGCAACCTGAAGATGAGACAGAAATAGGACAAATTCATTAGATATGCAGGTGTAAGCCTATATATTTTTCTGAAACAACACTCAAAAGCAGGCTAGAGAAAATATTTAGAATGGATCTGAAAATGTTTTTGCAATGTTGATGTTTGCATTTTCTCTGTGATTTACCCTATCTGATAAATATTTTGGGTTTTTTATCAGGTATCTGAAGAAATAGCCTGAAGATGAACTTCTTCCTGGAAACCTTAAAAGTCATTGTACTTTTTGTTTATTACTCACTGGAGTCACTGGTGTTCTTGGTTGTTCCTGGACGGAAGAAGAATGTTAGTGGTGAAATCGTATTAATAACAGGGGCAGGAAGTGGCATTGGAAGACTTTTAGCGATAAAATTTGCCAGCCTTGGAGCCACGGTGGTTCTCTGGGATATTAGTCAAGAGGGGCTCGACTGCACAGTTAGACTGGCCAGAGAAAAAGGAGCAGGAAGAGTACACTCTTACGTCTGTGACTGTAGCAAAAGACAGGATATCTACAGAGTAGCTGACCAGGTAAAGTATCTTATTTGTGGCTTTGACATTATTCTAAGATAAGTGCAAGCATGGGTGTAAGATGCATGATTAAGTTTTCTAGTGGATTCAAAACAAGAGATTAAAGTTAATTCATTCTGAAGGTACTGTGCTTCCTATCTATTTCAAGAATTCTGGTTTTTAGAGTTGACTTGTATCTCTATTCCTTAAAAAATAAAAAGAGCTGGCTCTTTTTTAGTAGTTCATTTGAACTGGGTAGCTTCTCATTCATTCATTCGATTACCGAGCAGGCACTTAATCGTGAAGTGCGGAAAATCAATTTATTGAAGCTAAAGCAGTATTTCAAGTTCTGGCAGCCTTTTACCAAAAGACCATACATTGTAAAAAGGATTAACTGCTTAGGCAGTTTTCAAATAATTCCATTGCTGTGAAGAGATTTTTGCAGATTTACTTTATCTGAATTAATAAATGTATCTTGATGTCTTAAATATTTCTTTCTTTCATTTCTGAAAAACTTTGTAAACATAGCTTGTTAGGTTAGATAATTTGGGCAGACTAGCTAAGTTGCCAAAACCTAAAAATGTTAAACAGTTTTAAATGTAAGAACCTTTTCTCATTCACTTAAAATTTGCTAAACTTAACTGTTGAACTAGGAGGTTTCCAGAGTGGGTCTTGCCTGGGTATGAATTTTTTTTAAAAAAAAGTTCGGCTGTCTTCAGGAACATCTGTTGGCTGAAATAATGTTTTGGTGCTCTTTGAGAAGCTCTAGCCTTCTGTTTTTTTCTATCTGTGCAAAAATGACTATGACAGGCTTTCTGATATGTGAAGCTTGTGTATGAATTGCAGCTTGTTAGAGTCTGGTGCTATTGGTTCTGTATCCCAATAATGCTGATCAGCCTTGGTCCCCCTTGCAGCTCTGTTACACCAGCTGAGCTGGACATCTGTTGTCCTTGCAGGGAAGTTATATGTCTCCCCACAGACCTGTAGCTGTGCATCCTGCTGAACTGGGAGAACTGGAGGAGGAATATTGTAGTGTGAAGGAGACTGGAATGAAACAGATGAAAATTAAGCTTTAGTTTTGAGGACTTGAATTGAGGGCTAGTGCTCTGGGCCCATGGAGAAAAGCAGTGGCTGAACCATGCTGGCCAAATTTAAAAAAGAGAACAGGGTGTGGTCCCTCATAACCTTGGTTATGAGTTGGTTATACCAACATGGTATGGTCCCTCATAACCTTCTGTCAGCAGTTCACCAAGTGTTAGATTCATTAATAATTCTCATGCTGATCTGCATAGGAGAAAACACCCTACTACCATTATTTCAGAAATGGCATATCCTGCCAATGATGTAGAATCATCCAATCTTACCAGTTACAAAAAGGCTTTAGTATTAGGTGGTGCTTGGTACCACTGTTTACTTCATGCAGTGCAGCAGACTTCGGTTCTTAGTGTTAAGCATCAGCCTTTGCAAGATATGACAGCATGGTTCCAGGTCCTTTCTCCCCTTCTGGGGATTCAGTTTTATGCAGATTTGGAGTTTTGCAACACTACGGTGAGCTAAATTCATGCTGGCAGGGCAGGATATGTCTGAAAACTTTGCTCCCAATAAAGCATTCTTAAAGCCAAAATGAAATATATGTGAATCTTTAATATGTGTTTCTTCAGCCACCACAGAGACACCATGAAAATGTTACTTCAGTAGGAAGAAAACTCAAAAGGCTCTGCATGTATAACATCATTGGTTTTTTCCTGTACCAACAGGATGAATGACAGCCTTTTGGCTGTTACAACCTATAGCTTAAAATTTATTTCTAATGTCTCTGTTCCAGAAGTACCCAACTCCTAAAGCTTGGTTAGAAAAAATAGACAAGATTGGAGCAAGTTTAAGGAAGATGAGGAAGTTAAGCTAGAATGAAGGAAATGTGATAAATTACTCTTTAATTCTTCACTGTTATACCCATTTCATTTTTCCCAGATAGCTCAGATCAATGACCTTTACTTCAAATTCTATATTGAATATTTTCATTCTCCTTTGGAGAGCTGACACAATATCTTGCTATCAGCTGACATACAGTCATTCTCTCAAATGAGTCTGTTCATGAATGTTCTGAGTCTGGAGCTAAAATGAAAACTATACTTCCTCTTACTGATTTAAATGTATAGGTATTATTTTTTAGCCAACTTAATTTCTGGGCTAGAGTGTACCTGATTCTAGTCTAGAATGCTCTTTAGCTTTAAGATATGTTTGCTGTAGCAAAATACTTGTTGTATTAGTTAAGCTTTCTGCATTGAAGATTTACCTGGAACATTTGTCCTTGGAAACAGAGGTGCTGAAAGCAGAAGCTTGTGTGGAGTTGTTGGGCTCCACAAATCTGAAGAAAATCCATTTGAGAGCTCACCTTTGAAAAGGCATCAGGTGGGACTATGCAAGAATCTGAGGTGTTTGGATACATAACAAGCAGAAGTTCAACTTATTTTAATGTGTAATATATCTGTTTGTTACGTTTTCGTATATAATGCTTGAAAAGAAGGTTTTGTATTTATTGCTCACTAAATTGATGCTTTTTTTTTTAGGTTAAAAAAGAAGTTGGCGATGTCAGCATCCTAATCAACAATGCTGGTATTGTAATTGGGAAGGGATTTCGTGATTCTCCAGATTCACTTGTAGAAAAAACCATGGAAGTGAACACAATGGCACACTTCTGGGTAATACATGTATTTTGCATGTATCCTCTTGACACGTTTTCAGTGTTAATTTTGCCTTTAGGATTTGAGGAAAACATGCATAGAGCTCTTTGGAAGTTCAGTCAGAAGTTATACAAGAAATCACTTATTTTACTCTGGAGTCTGTAAATTTTTTTTAAAAAGCATGGAAGAAAGGATCCTTTGGGAATCTCTAGTGTAGGCAAGTGGAAGTACTTCGCATTTAGAAATTCTCTTAAGAACTGATATCTACTGTCTGCTAAATTCTGAGGCTGGTCATGTGTTATAGACTTATTATATAGACTTATTATTAATTGATGTGAAGCAGTCCCACCCTATAGTTGCTGCCCCTAGTAACAGAGAAATGTTCCATTCTACTTCAGTTCTTCTGTTCTGTTAAGTGTTCCAGTTGTTCTGTGGCTGTGATAATTTCAGTAAGAAATACCACATGTTCTGATAATCCTCTTAATGTGGAGCTTTTGTCCAGAATGAATAATGTGGTGTGCTTTTTCTTCCTTTCAGTGAAGGCAGGTCACCTATATGGTGTTTCTATCATAAAGAATTGTAAGGAGAATACTCAGTCATGTTTCAGTTTAGAAATAAATTTACAAAGATTTAATGAATTTCGTAGAAGGAAAACATGAAATTAAAATCTTAGCCATTTCTCAAAATTTGCAGTGAACGCTTAATTCTCATTTGAAAGAAACTTCATTACTAGATTAAGCTATATATTTAGCTTTCATCAAGTTACCATCTGTCTTTGGTAATACTGGCGGGGTGGGAACTCCTCGTTTAAATAGTTGAAGGTTAGAGTTCAAGCAAGCTCCATGTACATACACACATCCTTTGCAAAATGGAAGGGTGAAACCTTATTTAAACTGTTGGGAGAATTTCTCTAAAACTAGCAAGCATCTTCAAAGTATTATGGCATGTAGCTTACTTGGTAAAATGTTGCATTGCAACTCTGATTTACTTTGCAGACTTACAAAGCCTTCCTCCCAGCAATGATTGCTGCTAACCATGGACACTTGGTTAGCATAGCAAGCTGTGCAGGACTGTGTGGAATCAATCAGCTTTCAGGTAGTGTATTAAAGCTATTATTAATTGATTTAAAACTCTGCAATCAATAATCATGGGGGGATAAAAAAAAAAACCAAACTGATTTTGAGTTTCTGCATCTTTCTGTATAGTTAAAGCAAGTAGTCACGCTTTCAAAACAGCTGACCTTAAACAGATCATTTCTTTACTGGGTACACTACCACACTTTACAAAGTGTTTTCCAGAAGCAAAGCAGTGCTGTGAAACAGGTTTTTCTGCCATGATAGAAAGATCTAGAAGCCATATAGAACTTTGGAAGCTGAGAACCTCAATATTGTTAAAGTTTGCTTGCAGGTTTCTGATTGGGAAGATGCCTCTCTAGATTTAGAGGAAGTGCAGAAGGCATGTCTGGAGCATACACACAAAGGGAGGAATATGAAATAAGGTAACATAGCAGTAAAAGAAATCTAGCTCCAAGGGAGTGATAATAAGTACAAACTGAGTTTCCAGTTGAAACCATATTAGAGTCTTGAAAATATGAGTTTGAGGCATAATAAGTGAGTGCATGGATTTAAAGAAAAAATTGTATGAAAAATTTCCTTTACCATTGTAAATTAGAGATTGAAAGAGTGGTAGCAGGGATGTCATGAGAAACCCTCTGTCTGCCAGTCTAGAGCAACAGTTGATTTAGGAGAGGAAAGAAAAGGAATTGAACCATATCAAAAGCAAATTTTAACCTAATCCTGGAAACAATTCCTATTCTGATGTGGTTTAGTACTGGACAGTAAAGTTTAATTTGTAAATTTGAATGTTTAACTGCAATTAGTATTTTATTTTACAGATTACTGTGCAAGTAAATTTGCAGCAGTTGGTTTTGCAGAGTCAATTGATATGGAGATGAGAGCTCTGAGAAAGACTGGTGTTAAAACCACCATTGTGTGTCCTTACGTCATAAACACAGGAATGTTTGATGGTGTTAAATCCAAGTGAGTAAATTCTTGTGAGGATTTTATGAAAGTTGCATTTTTAGCATGTTATAAACCCCTATTTCTGGTATGAAAATCATGGGCCAAGCTTTCTTCTGCTTGTATTGTTTTTAGGGCTTCAGATGGGTTTTAGCAGTGCTGTCCAGTGACTGGGCAACTCAGAAGGCCTAGGTACTTTATTGTTCATTTAAGCTGAAATGTGAAACATAACTGGTGTCCTTTCCTCTGCAGATGCCAAATGGTCCATTTGTCCTCTCCGGTTTCTAAACCCCCATTCTCCTCCTGAAATTGATGGCATAGCTTTGCTCAGTATGCATGTATAATGACAAAGTTTAGGAGCCAAATAAAAGTCTGGTGTGTCTTAATATGAGGTGCCTGGTTTTGTCTTATGAGAGGTCATACGGGGGAAAATAACTATGTTCACTCACTCTAAAATAATGAAGATTCTGTTGTTCATAGGACTTGTGGCATTTATTTCTGTTTTTAGCTGAATAACTGTAAAATTGAGACCTTCTTGAATAAAATGTAAATCCAAAGCAATTTGTATTATAGCAATAAATATTTTTTTTTTCAGGTGGCCACATGTGCTTCCTATTCTGGATCCAGAGTATGTGGCTGAGAGGATAATCAGTGCTGTTCGGCAGAACCAAGAAATGTTGTTCATACCACGCATGATTTATGTTTTGTATTTTTTTAAAAGGTAAGTTGTATTTCTTTTCCCCTCTGTCTTTTCTTTTCAGGGATGCTTAAAGTATAAAAGAGGCTTCTACTTATTGGTGTGAATTTACATTAAGTTATGCACATTTTTGGAAGGTTTTTTTGTTTGTTTGTTTGTTTGTTTCTATGGGTTCAGTCTACTTCGGGCCACAGAACAATTACAGAAATGTCTAACTGTGTCTTGCTGACTCCATTGGGGTGCAGTTTTGCTGGGAGCTGGGCCTGGTTCTCCATAACTGCATGTCATAGAGTTACTAGTTGGAAAGACCTCTAAGATCACTGAGTCCAACTGTAAACCCATCTGGTGTCTAGCTCCAGCATTTGGGCACTTTTGACTCTGTAGCAAGCCAGGTTGGAATACTGGTCTATCTAATATCTCAGGTAGCCAAATGAGTGTAAAGGATATTTGGAGAGGACCAGTGGGTATATATTCTAAAGAGTGTACTGTCCTTGCCAGTATTAGCCAGGTTGAACTAATTCTGTGATAAAATTGCACAACTCTTCTGATGTCTGTTTGTTCCTTTTTCTGTTCTTCCTCCATGTCCCTGCCTTACAGCTTCCTACCAGTGAAAGCAACTGTTCTCCTTTTAGACTACTTTGGAAGCCTTGATGTCATGAGTACCTTCAAAGGTCGACCAAAGAAGGAGTGAAAAAATGCAGAGACCAGCAGCTCTAAAGTGGATGTTGTTAAAGGTGGTGGTGGGAAAAGTTTGCTTCACTAGTCGCTGTGAACTTTGGGTGCCTCATTTCTCAATAGTAACAAGATTTTTAAGAGTTTCTTTTTAACTGACTCTTAATCAAGAGCTTTCATCTGCACTATTTTTTTTAGTCCAGTGAATTGTTTTCTTTGCACCTCATTATGAAAATACATTAATTGAATTTAGTTGCTTTGGTTTATAAAGCCTTAAATATGATCCTGCATCACAAACCGATAATTGGCAACTTTGGGGGAAGAAAGGACAAAGAAACCACAGGTATTTAGCAGGTAGCCAGAAAAGCCTGTAGTGGATCTGCCTTTTTGCTGCCATTCAGTCAACCATGAGGGCTGTATTGCTGGTGCCATTATCATTCCCAGGTAAGCTGAGGAATTCAAGAATTGCTTCAAACAGATTCTAACTCTTAAAAATGAAAATTTTGTGAGACAAAAATAAGCACTGTGTTGGTGAAAAAAATAATTACATTTATTAATTTTTGGAGGTGTGATCTCAGCCCACAGATAAGATGCTGGGGCTGGGACAGGGAGGGATATGTAAATTTAGCATTTGTGTTGCTAATCTACTTTGTGCCTAATTTATTTTAAAAGCTGACTGCAACTTTGTAACAGAAGTCTTTGTATCTTTGAAGTACAGTATTTTAAGAACTATTTTGAATTTTCATCTCCTAAGAAGAATAAACTTGTATTTATAAAGCATGAGACTGCCAGTCTAGGTGGGCTGTTCAATGTCTTGTCAACAGAGACAACAAACTACTAAAAGCAAGGGTGTTGTGTTGTATAATAGGGGTTTCTCTTGGGATTACATCAGAAAGGAATGATGCTGACAGAACTGAATGATATCATTACAACTGTCCTTTGAGTAACAGCATAATGCTTTGCATCTCTGAGTTGGGTGACAAGTTGCCTTGTACCTACAGACTTGTTCTACTTTCCCTTTACTCTTATGGCTGTCCATTTATTTTGAGCATATGCTGAAGAGGCACTGCCCTTTTTGACAATGGATGCTTAGAAAGCTATCTTGACTTTTTATAATCCAAAACAAGAAAAAGGAAGCTTATGTGTATGTCACTTCTGTACATGCCAAGTCCTCTTCATGTCACAGTTCTGTGCTAACAATTGGTACAGCAAATGAAACAGTATGAAGAAAAGGGGGACATTTTTAATGGGGTCCTTTTTTCTTTAAATGATCAACTAGAAACTACCTTCCTGTCCCTTGTCTATGCAAATAGTAAGGTTTATTAGCAGAGAAAGGTTCACATGGAACTACTTTACTACTGATGAGCAAAAAACACTGAGTAAAAGCAAGTGTGTTAAAAGTCTCCTTAACTTAACAATGGATTGATGAGAGCTGGAATTCAGGCTGATGAGGAAGAGATTTGTTTCAATCTCCTTTCAGATCTTCAGCTTTTCTTCCCCAGAGTTTTGACTCATTTTGCAGTACACTTCAGAAAGCAGAAATTAACCAAGTAAAAAAAGAGATTGTCTTGGTGTGCAGTTCTTACACACATTGCACTGTTCTACAAATTCTATCACTAATAACTATGTGGTGTATCTGTGTCTTCATCCTCCTCATCTTTTATACTATCAGAACATACTTTTCCCTCCTGGCTATGAAATGCTAAGGTATGCAGAGTTCTGGAGCAAAGGGAAAAAGTGAGCTATGCATGTGAACACTATGAGTATCAAACTCCAGCTCTAGTGAGAGCAAGTAGCTTTTCATTTTTAGTGTCTTCGTGAACACAGCTGAGGAAAATTAGAAGCAGAGTCTGGCAGTGGGATTTGTGGATTCTCAGCAGGTTCATGTTTGTCACAGCCCTAGGAGGATTTTACCTGGTAATCTGTGCCAGATAAATACGTCCAAAGGGATTTTACTGCTTCACAGAATCAGTGGAAAGGACCTGTGCTCACTTAAGTTTTGTATATCTCTAAGGTTGGAAATTCTACAACCTCTGTGAGTAACCTATTGTAGTGTTTGTTCATGCTCTGTTTAAAAGCAGGTAAGTGAAAATTATATGTAAATTGAATGTGCTTTTTTTCATGTCCGGTCAGAGGATACCACTAAGAGTCTGTGTTTTACACCTCCTTTTAGGTACTTATACACATTGGGGCTGAGCCTTTTCTAGAGACTAAGCAGTCCCAGAAATCTCAACCTCTCCTTGTATGGCAAGTGCTCCAGTATGTTAATTATCTTTGCAGACCTTCACTGGACTCACTGAGTATATGCAAAAACTAGTTATGAGTATATTCATATCTCTTAGAGACCAATTTCTGTACTAGACTGAGCATGCATAATATGTCATACAGAGCTTCACTAGAAAATCTCTGCTTGCTAGCTGTCCTAGTAGGAGTACACAAATAACTGCTTTTATATTAAGTGTGCTGCTACCACACTGAGTATTGTGGTGACTGGTAAATTACATCATGTGCCTGGAGGATAACAGCCTATCCTGTGGTGGTTTTTATCTCCTCCATCTCCTATGATGGCATGACAGATGTGGAGTTGTGTCCTGGAGGTCAAACAGCACACATCCTTCCCCTGTGTTCAGGAGGCTGCATGGAGCAAGTGTTTGGATCTTCAACTGAGATATAAATGTCTTGAGATAAAAGGTTGCTTACTTCTAGCATAACAATGATCTTGACTGATTACTTTCCTGATGCCAAAAATGAGTCTTTCCTTCTGTTCTTGGAAAGAAAACTCGTGGAAGGATCACTGTGACATCCAAACAAGTAGATGAAAAGGAAGGTCATTTCAGTTGTGACAGGATAATGTCTGACTGCTGGATGGTATATAAGGTAGCTCCCACAAAAGAATTGTTGGTTTCATGGCCGTTGCTTGAAATTTTAAATAGTCTCTCCCCAAAAATGTCTGTCCCAAATTTGACTGGGATGGTTGCTTTGTTCTATAATCATGGTTATGGTGATTCAAAGGTAATCCATGGTATTTAATTGCCTGCTGTATTTCTTTTCCATGTGTGATCATATTCCTGTGGTAGCAGGAATCTTGCTGCCCCCTAATGCTTCAAAACATGGAGAACATAGTGCCAAGAAAAATTAATTTGATTAAATCCTCTGAACAAGATTGAGAAGGAAAAAAAAAAACCCAGCAGCTGAGATACAAGCTCCATTATTATTTTATGAATTTGGAATTCATACCCAGGAGCTATGTGCACCTTCTTGGAATCTGGTGTTCATGGTGGTCTGGTTTCATTTTAGGAAGGAGCTAAGCAGGTACCTCTTCTCTGGTAACTTTCCTAGGGGCAGTTGATCTTCGGAAGACACCAGTGTGAACTGCATACTTTGCTAAGCAGTTGCTCAAAGCCATAGGCTTTGAAAGAAGAATTTTAACAAAATAACTTCGCTTCTCTCACTGACTTTTTCTTTGCTATGACAATCAAGAGAAATGTGTTTGGATCCACAGTTATCGGATATTCTAGGAAAATGCAGGATTACTGTCTCTCAGGTGACACTTCAGAATGTGTTATCAATGCTTCAGTAGGTGAGGGAGCACTACAAGCAGGGACTTTTGTCCACTCACTGCATGACACACTTTCTCTCTAGCCTTAGGTGTCTCCAGCTTGATGATATTTTCTCTGCCTTACAAAGCCACCAAACTCACAGCCTGAAGTTCTGTGAGAACTTCACAGTTGGCCATGGCCTATGGCTGAGAAAAACATAGCTCTGTCTAGGGAAGAGAGGCGGAAAAAAATCACACCTTCTTCCTTTGCCCTTGGCAGTATCACGCTAGGGAGATGAGCATCCTCAGGATTGCAGCAGAGATGTTCCAAGACAAAGGTGTGACAGAGGCAGAAGTTCTGTGCCAAGCTGCCTTGCAGTGTTGCATCTGCTGGGTAGTTACTGCTCGATTAAAACAAACCTTGGTTCTTGGTACAACTGTGTTGATAAATTTCGCCCCTTGTCCAAGGTCATGCATAACTATGTCTGGGGAACATTATTCTGCAGGACTTGTAGTAGTAGAGTAGTCTTCTGGAATCCCTGCCCAGGAGGGAAATGTTGTTACACTTTTACCTCTCCATGTCTTGGGGTCCAGAGGCAGCAACCCCACCTTTGGCACAGAAAGAAAAATCAACAGATTCAGAGCCAGAACACGAGCAGCAACAGCGACACCGTCAGCACATGCAGCCAACAGCAATTCAAAAGGTTCTTGCTGAACAAGTTTGGCCTGTTGGCACCATAAACTTTGTGCCTAGAAGGTGCCACGGTCTAGGCTATGGAACCTGAGGGATGGTGCAGTCCCCCATGGTAGGTATCTGCATCACCTCTATTAACTGTATTGCTGTAAGGGCAACTTGCTCAGAGATTAATGCAAGGTGACACATTATAGTTAAGGAATCTGTTGAGCACATGGTCTTTAATGATTTTCCCCCAGAAACATGAATTCTTGTTAGAAGGTTAACATGGAAGGTCTTCTCTATATTAACTCTAGAAAACACACTTTGCATTATTTATTGTCTGAATATTTCTGACATGATAATGATTAACCCTGAAGCACATTCACACAATGCACCATGCACAGGTAATAAAGTTACAAAGGTGATTTAAAGCTTGCTACAGTTACTGCAGGATGTCCTACCTATGTTGTGGGGAGATTCCAACACATTAAGAGAATGCTTCACAGATCTGTCAAGGGTGTTGTGTCCAGAAGGAGTAAATATCACTAGAATAGCCAGGTGAGGTGCTTGTTTGAAGTGTTTCCTTCAGGAAGTATGTAATTTATAACCTCTGGTATTTAGTTGGTGTTTAACAGAGGCTGGGAGTAATTGATAAGGTCCCTAGTTGGAATTTCTGTGTTAAAATTTCCTAAAAAAAAATACCATGTTAATTCCACCAAAACGAAAATAAAAATACTTGAAGTAGTTAGAGCCTGCTGTAGCAATTATCTCCACCGGCAGCAAGAGGCAGAAATCTGTTTCCAACCTTGCTTCTGAGCCAAGGACTTGGAAGACAGCTATGAAACTAGTTCATTCAACCTTTATTTTTTCCACATTGACAATGAAATGTCTGGCTGCCCTCTTTCATGCTTTTAGATCCAGATAATTTTATCTGCAATGACATTTATAACAACATTTTAAGATTGGTTGTTAGCATTCAGATAATTGAAAAAACAAAGTATCTTTACTTTTAATTTGTGTGTGATGGTAACTCTGCGGATCTAAATGGGTCAGGTTTTCAGCTCCTATTCAAAGGGGAGGGAGCACTTAAACAATCACTTCACATTCAAGAAATAATGTCCTGACATCTGCTTTTCCCTAGATTTGGAAAGAGGCAGCTACATTTGTTGGAAAAGAGCTACAGCATCCAAAGTGGAAAACCTCCTTAGGAAAGAAGACTAAAGGAGGGATTAAAAAAATGAGGAACTTCAATTCATCAGTTCTAATGGGAGTCCACTAAATTCATGGAGAGTGCATGAAAACAGGCAAGGGTGATATTGGTGATATTGTTGATGAGTAATTAGTTGGTGTATGGTCTCTTTGTGGGATGTATCAGAAGACTTCCTTCTGGTCCACAGGATTCTTGAAGGCTGGATCAGTTTCTACTGTTCTAGAGAATCTCCTGACCTAAAACAGGGGTAGGTTTGCCTTGTGTCTCACAAACAAGGTATTTTGTAAAAAGGATAAACACTTTGGAAGAGTGGAATATAGGTTATATATAAATATATGTGTTTTTTTACACTTCAGTTATACATGTATGAAGTATAATGTTTAGATTTTTTTTTATTCTGCATGCACAGAGGTATGAAGAGGCTGACAGGAAGGTTTCTAAGCTTATCCCCTTTTAAAAGTCTTTTCAACTAGTTTTTGCAGTTTAGTATACTATAGCAGGTTTGAGATTTACATCTGAAGCCAGGTAGTGACTTGTCTGTCAGATTAAATAATCTCTTATAGCAAGCATTTTATGGGGTAGCACCCTGCCTGCTAGGAAACTAGACTAAGGAGACAGTGGCATGTTCACAGAATTTATTTTTATTCAGTCAGCCACAAGCCTAGCCTTTATTTTTCAGAACATGGCACAGAAACAATGGATTTTTTACATCCACAGGAAGAGCTGTGGCATTATTTCCATTGTGAAGGCCTGTCTTTTATAATTCTCTTGTATATATATATATGCTTTTTTGTTTTGCTGTATTACAGCAGAAGGAGCCACAAAGACATACCAGGAATATCTATCCATGTTCTCCACCTGAGTTATAGATTGATTTGTTTGGGGGTTTTGGGGTTTTTTTTCTTTTTAATAGTGTTCCCTTAAAATCCAGAAAGTAGCAGTTGAAGTCCAAGGAGAGCAAGACAACAAGCTAAGGGATAAGTTCAGGGTTCACACCAATTTTTTGTCTGAGGATTTTGAAGGAGATAAAATAGAGCAAAAAATAATACCTTTACAACCAAATACAAATTCTTGTAACTGTGTTGAAGCATGTGATCTTGCCACTTTGAAATCCAGGAAATCATCCCAAGGAAATCTACAACGTCCATTCTTACATTCCTGCATGTAAATAATTCTGTAGTGGCTAATGAAGTTCAGGATTCATTAGGGCTTCATGCCTGTGTACTCCATTAAACCTGTTCTGGGAGACATTCTGCCACTGGACTGGTCTCCAGATTTTATACACCTACTAATGTTTTTAAGGATATTTTCACATCAGTACACGCATTAATCTTTTTAACTAAATATAATCTGAATAAAGAATGACTTGAATTGAGGAAGGGACTTAGAAAACGTGGAAACTAAAATAGTCTTTTCCAGAGACTGGGGTAAAAGTGTGCTAAAAGGTTGTGTTTGTTCCGAAATGGGGAATTAAGTATCCTTTTTCTTTCCCCGCTGTAACCAGGCAAGAATTTTTTAGGTTTTTTGGGATGCATTGATAATATCTGCTAATTAGGGGCAGAATGGCCCTGCATCTTTCATCAAACAAATAGTCAGGGCACTGCGTCAGTAGTGACTTAGTAGCACTTCAAGATTTCTGGAAATTCCTTGGCTTTCATCCTATTGCCACTCCCTAGCTGGACTATAATGAGACTTGGATGGAAAATTTTAAGAACCTTTGTATTTTGCCTGCATAGAGAAAGGACTGCTATAAATTGACTACTGTTACCTTGGATATTTTTAGAGATTAGCAAAATGGACTGATTGTAACTGGACTGTAGTCCCTTAAAGTAATTGTCTCTTAACAAAAGTAATTGTCTTAGAAGAAAAAGATAAATACCTATAAACTTACACACATATATATTATGCTTAACTTTAGGTTACAGCTAACATAATGGTAAATAGTTAGCTTCAGTGATATGGAGACTTCCAACGCTAAAGTGGCTGATGGTTTGGAAAGAAATTGAGGTCAAAAGACAAAACAAAGGCAAATCACAGTCAGTACAATGCTAATAATTGTTTGTATTTAAGATTTGTGTATGCTGTCCTGCAACTAAGCACACACAACAGTGGCTTTCCACTAAGGCTGGAATGGGATTAAAGCAGGCAGGCACTTGGAGAGGCAAGGTTGTGCAATGCAGGGTATACACCCTTGCATTTACTTTTCTGCAGATATATGGATATTTGCATTCTGCATGAGGTGATGTTTTGGATCACTAGTTCTGTGGGTAAGAACCTCAAATAACACCAAGTCCAATGTCTGCTATTCCAGACAGTGGAATATTTTTTAATATTACTAACGTGGAATGCTCATGGAAAAATATGTGAAGGAATGCCTTTGAGTAAATCCCTTATCTGTTTTTCAAACAATATTGCTTATCATAAGACTAGTTTGAAGGCTTATTGAGAGATTGTATGAGCAAACCTGGCTTATATTGGGATTCTGCCACATCCTTGGATCTTCCCCCACAAAAATGTTAATAGCATCAGACTTGTTCCAAAAATAAGAATTGATGGAAATAGACTTGATTGTTTACCTTGGTCCTGCCAGGTGATGAACCCTCTGGCTTTGCCACAGTGAGAAGTTTCAGAGATACATAACTTCAAGAAATCCTTTTTGGCTCTGTTTTCTCCACACTACATGACAAGGAATTTAACCATCATTGTCCAGCCATTGGTTTGCAAGACGATTTTGGCTCAGAAGATGCTGACAAAGATGATGATAAGAAATACCTGTTAGGAAGGGATGACTTGGATAAACAGGTCACATGTCCAGCTAAACAGGAGCCATGCTGCTCCTCCACATGCTGGTTCTTCCTTAGGGCCACAAGAGAGGCTTGGGACTGATCTCCTCAGAATGTCTGCTCATCAGCAGGGACGGTTGGTGCTACTATTGCTGAAAAAAGGCAGCTGTATATACACTAGTACTGTACACTACTACTACCTGTACAGGCTGGGACAGAGTGGCTGGAAAGCAGGCTGGTGGAAACAATCTGGAGGTGTTGGGCAACAGCATCCAAACGTGAGCCAGCATGTGCCCAGGAAGGTCAGTGGCATCCTGACCTGTATGAGCAATAGTGTGGCCAGCAGCACCAGGGCAGGGTTCCCTGTACCCACCCAGCACTGGTGAGGCCACACCTTGAGTCCTGTGCTCAGTCCTCAGCCCCTCAGATCAAGTAGGACATTTTGGTTCTGGAGCATTTCCAAAGAAAAGCAATAAAGCTAGTAAAGAGTCTGGAGCACAAGACAGAGGAGGAGCAGCTGAGGGAGCTGGGGTTGTTTAGCCTGGAGCAAAGGAGGCTCTGGTGGGACCTTATCGCTCTCTGCACTTACCTGAAAGGACCAAGGCAGGAAGTTGGCCTCTTCTCCCAGGATGAGAGCACACAGCCTTAAGCTGTGCCAGGAGAGGTTCAGGCTGAACATCAGGAGGAACTTTTTCATAGAAAGGGTTGTTAAGCCCAGGAGGGTTGAATGCCCAGGAGTCATCATCTCTGGCAGTGTTTAAAGAAAGATTGGATGTGACAGTGCCATGGTCTAGATGACATGGTGGTGTTTAGTTATAGGTTTGGCTCAATGACCTCAGAAGTCTTTTCCAAGCTAAAAGATTCTGTGGTTCTTTGACTATTAAGGTGAAGAAGATATCAACACTGAATAAAATAGTCAGAAAGGCACATTGATCACATAAGTTAAAATTTTTTGAGTAAACTAACATTGTTCTGTACCTCTCACAGTCTCTGTAAAAGACATTTAGACTTGCCACATAGTGACAGTAAGTTTTCCATGTTTTTCTCCCTAGCAGCTGGTTGGACATGGGATGTGGAGCCTGGCAACATTTTCTATGTGGTTGTTAGCTTTCCTTGTCTTTCTCCACCACCACCAATACAAAAAAACAATCCAGTAATTTGGAATAGCAGGATTTCAGAAGGATTTTCTAGACCTCATATATTTTTCTGGATCAATCTTCCTGGTTGGAATATTCCCTTACTTGTCAGGTCACCAACAGGAAAACAGTGAAACATCCCTTAGGAACATTTATTTCTCCAGTTGCTTTGTACATGAGCCATTCACCAACTGTCTCCTAAAGACAGCTTTTGAGCAGTGCCTGTGAAAAGCCCTGTCATGAATAAGCAGGTGCACAAGGGTGTTTTTCATCAAGCCAGATCTCAACAGGCATTTTTGAAATCTCAGTAGTATCGGTGCAGCCTCTAATAGTAGCAAATCAAGATGTGCACTCACTAAAATTCTCCCAGCTGCAGACTACTCTCTTGCCAGTCTGCCTTGACAGTTCGCTGTTGCTTGAGGAACTGCAGCCAAGCCAGCACTTTCAGCACTTTAGCAGGTGATTCACCGGCAGCTGAGTCATGCCTGTCCAAAGCTAGCACATGCAAAACCCAGGAAGGGGTGGAGGGCTGGGGAAGGGAAGCACAACAAACCTTCGTCCACTGATTCATGCCATCTGGGAATGACAGCCTGTAGGACTGCAGCTTTGTTTGCAAAACATGGTTTACAATTTTTATTATGAAGTCCAGAGGGAAGGAGACTTAATTTTATTTAACAGCTCATCATCATTACACAAACCGTTGTTCTGGGTATAGCTTCAGAAAACAGGAAGCAATACTCATGATTAGTTAGTCAGACCTTTATTTGCAGGCTTGTGTTGTTAAACAATTAGATGGTAAAATTGGAACTGAACCCACTGACATGCAGCCAGAGTATTTTGGTGTTAGAGGTCTCTCTGGTGAGCCACAGAGGATGTGAGCTATTGCAGTCCTTCAGTTGGTGATAACCCAGGCTTACACAGGAGGTCACTTGGCTTAAATGTCTATAACTGAACAGAAGGGCAGAAATCACAAATGGTTATCTGTAAGCAGATGCTGCTTTGTGCCCGAGGCTTGGATGCCCCAGTCCTTGCACAATCAATTTAAGTGTGAAATTATGTAAGACCAGTCACTACCCACATAGAACCTCTTCCCTTTAAGTTGCTTTGTGAGCAGTCCAGTGAAGGACCCAGCAAGCGTAAAAACTGGTGGAAGGTTGAAGATGAGCTGTCCCTAGGCATTGGGACATGGTAAAGGCAGCAGGGTCTCCTCATTTGACAATGGTGAGCTGTTAGACAGCTCAGCCCTTCAATTTATCTCACCTTACAATGTTTTGTCTACTAATCATGGGCACCACTTCAAAAAAAACCCCAAAACCCAGAACCTAGTAATAATTAGTTGCTTTCCATGTTCTGCAATGAACAATTAAAACACCAAAGTCTGCAACATAAAGGTACACAGTTGAATATTCATTAGCACACACGAATTCACAGACTGTGTAATGGTTTAGAACACTTAGCTACAGTCAAAATAAGTCTTAATAGTCACTTTGATCTGTAGCTTCCACAGAACAGGAGCATCTACTTCACTTACACTCTGACCATTGGGCCTGGGTTGAAAACAATTTCTGCCATCAGGGGTAGAGGTGAATAAAGTGGATGCACTTGTCTTCTTAAAGGCAAACTTTGAGTTTACCTCAGGATGAGAAAACTGAGCTAGAACAAGGCTCCAGCTTCCCCAAAAAAAGCTGTTTCTCTAAGGGAACCTGAGTAGAGACAAAATATCCCTATATCTTCATATTTTTTGCAACAACTTCTCCAGAAGGGAGGAGAGACTTGAATTCAGCATGTGGTATATCTTCTTGAGGAACTTGGATGAAGGTGTTAAGAACATGAGGGGTGTGATATGAACAGTTAAAGGTCAGAATTTAAGATGTATCAAGTGGCTGGGCATTTCCATGAGCATAGCCTGAGACATACCTAGAGGACCAACAAATATGGGGAAGAAACACTGCCTAAAATCACAGATTTCCATTCTGAAAAAGCTTGTCTCAAACTCAACGTCTGAGCAAGGGTCTATGAGTACAAGAGTCCTGTGGGGATGCCACAGGTCTACAATAAATAAGGCACAGGCTGCACTGTGCCCCACCAATGTGCTGCAAAAGAACACATCATCATCTGTGATCAAGGCTCCAGACTTTGTGATTTCCTGAGTGAGGAACTTTGATATTACAGGGCCATATGAACTTCTAAAAGTTATTCAAAACAATAACCTATCTACAGCCTAGATCCCCATTTTGTAAAAAAAAAAGAACCCAAAAAACCCCCAAAAAACCCAGATTTTACAAAAAAATACCTCTTAGAGGTTTTTTTAACATAAAAAATATTTATTTTATTTCATACTAAAGTCTGCAGATATTCTTAAATATTTTTTCCATTTTCTCTCTGCTTGCTTGAATTATCCTCACAAATGATACTTAGCTTAATAGCATTCAAATATTTTAAACAGGTTTTAAATTTTTAGAGTTGTAGATTTGTAGTTTTGAGAGCTAAAATATGATGGCTTCACAAGAATACAAACATGCACATGAACGCAGACATGCAGTAAGCACTGATGCGTAAATACCTACTTACATTTAGGCTGGTTTCCTCTCAGGTTCAGGGTTTTTTTTAACTTTTGGTGAGGTTTTTTTGGTACTTTGTTAGCAGAATGAGGCCTAGAAGTTTGAACAATTAAACTATTGGTATAGGTACAAACTACTTGTCTTAATATTAGGGTTAGAGATGGCCTATGTGGAAATGCCATTAGCTGCCATTACTTGCATATTTTTTGTTTTGTCAGCCCAGCTGGTAAAGCATGGTCTTTATAAAGAATTTAGAAGTTCTTTTTCTGCTTTTGGTTAATTAAATCTTAGCTGTCCTCTGCAATCAGCAGGGCAAAATTCAAGGCAGATGAATAAGAAGCACTGAGCTACTACCAAACACCTTTTTTCTTTTCTCTAAAGAATTAGGGATTTTTAGTATATGAGGAAAAAAAGCACCAGTAATATGATCTGCATAAATACCACATTTCATTAAGAAATGTATAGGAGGAAAACTTTGTTTATATTACCCTTATTTGTAGTACAGCAACTCTTTATTACGTCCAGCTGTTTCTGGGTAGGTATCATTCTCTCAGTGTCAAATGGAGCTGACTAGACTGCCAGAGTGACAATTTCACACCTTACTATGAAGGCAGTTCCTTATCATGACTTTTCTCAGAGTAAGGAATCCAAAAGTCCTGTGCTTCACCACCCATGATATCACTTTATTACTTCTCCACTTACTAGATTATCCAGAATATGTTGACTACTGTTTTGTCATTTCAGCTATGGGAATAGGGGGTTGAGGTGGGAAAGGCTATGACCTTCATTTTGTTTCTTCAAATGTCATTTTAAGGTCATTTAAGGATAAATACTGTGGGAGTCAACACTATCTATGAGTTACCTGACAGGCTACCTGTTAGGCAAAATCCAAAGCATATGATCCCTAAATCCAAGACCCACTGTAAAGAAAACCATATCCCAAATACCACACACATGTTCCCACAGAGAAAAAGATACACGGAGTCAACTTCTGACAAAAGAAAAATTTCTTTTTTCTGTAATTATCTTGCTTTGGAGAAATCACACTATTATAAAACACAGCCAACTTCTGTGGTGCTTGGGGATACAGAGATTGAACCTGTTGTGCAGAGATGTTGAAATCTATATTGAATATGGATTTTTAAAAGATCTCTGCATATGTCAATACGTTCTCTACCCACAAAAGGGTTTATGCATGTGAATGCAGCACAGTGAATGGTCCCCTTGTTAGAAACCCCAGAAATTACTCTGAGACTGGAAGCAGAGTCCTAGGATGCCTTCTGGTGTTCTGATGATTTCCTACTTCAGCCACTCTCTGGTGTTTTATCACTGATGAAATAAAAAGCAGCCAACAGGCTACCAAACAGCTCAGCTTTCTTGTCAAACTACTTTTTTTTTTCACGCCGCAGGGATGGGTTGTGCAGCACAGTGCCAATCCCTACTTTAAGGACCCAGAGGAGAAGCATCTCTGCAGAAGCACCACTGTGCTCCCAGCAGTTTCCTACTCTTTCAGTAGGAAACCTCCCAACACCACCATGCCTTCCCCTCACAAACACTGTCTGAACCAGAGAGTTTTGTAAGCACCATATTATACTGCATGAATAAATAAAATTTCTCAGCAAAGTACCTGATTTACCTCCATCTAGTTTGATGAAAAGAGATTTATTAAGTCAATTTCCTTACCTAAGATTTGCTGAGTATGTTCCTGCAATGCCACATGTTGAATGTTCTTCTAAAGGCTTTTGCAAGAACATCTGTGAACCTTCTGTGCCAGATACATCTCATCAATGGTATTAATCCCTTACTGAACAGCAAATGGTTTTTTTCTCTTGGATTGGTATGGAATATAGCAATGTGAAAGTAGAACTGGAAATAAATCATGAAGAAAAAACTTGCCCAAAAAAAATCATTCTCTACAAGTAAACAGCAATTCTAGACCCAAGAAAGAATGTGAACAAATCAATCAATTAATATTTTAAGTTAGCAAATTGCTTTCATTTTAGAAACAGTGTCAGCTTCTTGGAGCTTTACAGAGGCCAATTGGTAGCAATAACCAACAACAAATGACCTCACCAGCACAATCAAAAATAACCAGCCTGCATTCCCTGACCTGTGCAAAACTGAGCTATCTGTACCCATTTGGGCCAGAGAACAAGATTTCCCTGACTCAAGGAGCAGCTGCCTGTTTGCTAATACCCAGCTTTATAGCAGCTCTTCTGGCAGGCTGATCTCCTGCAGCTGCCAAACTGGAGGAGATGGGAGATACTGATGCTTTTTACCACCTCCTGGCTAGAAATTTTCCTACACCACAGAAAACCAAAGCATTTTGTGAACTCTTCTTGTCTCACAATAATGCTAAAATTTCTGAAGTATTATTTACTATTATAATTGATTCTCACCATTTTGAACATTAAAATTTAAAGGGAAGAAACATGAAAACTGCTTTTGATGCAGTGTGGGTAAAGACCTACAGTGAGCCTTTTCAGTGGTTTTCTGCTCCTCACACGGGTATGCTTGCAGCACCCAATTGCAATGAAATCACATCTACAACAAAATAGATGGGCACACTGTAAAGACTATTTAGACTGCTGAGTTACATGCTAGAAGGTGCTAGGAGACCATGGTTCATTTTAGGTTCTATCTACTTCTAGCTGCTTGCCTCCTCATAAAGCATAGCAGAGAGAAAAGAGTCCAGGAAATTCCTGGAGTGTGGAAGAAAATTTCCTAAGACATCTGATGAGGAGTATACTAGGAAGACACCCTAGTTGTTTGTGAACAGAAAAGGAGTGTTGGAAACCATCTGGAGCATGCAATCATGAAGTGAGTTTTTGATTCTCAGAGACGGGAGCAGATGGAGGGGTAGCAGGGAGATGTGTCCAGCAGAACTGCCACATTGGACACCCAGCAGACAGACTGGGCTGTTTAGGAACCTGATTGATAGGACTGCTTTGGGAGCAGCCCTGAAGAGCAAACAAGTTCAGGAAGGCTAGACATTCTTCAGGAAGGGTCTAGAGCACAAGTTTTATGAGAAGCAGTTAAGGGAACTGGAGTTGTTTAGCCTGGAGAAACAGAGGCCCAGTGGGGGACCTCATTGCTCTCCACAACAGCCTGAAAGCAGCTTGCAGTGAGGTGAGAGTCAGTCTTCTCTCCCAAGCAGTAAACAACAAGACAAGAAGGAAATGTTTGCCAGGGGAGCCTTTGATTAGAGACTAGGAAAATTTTCTTCACTAAAAGGGTTGTCAACCATTGGAAGAGGCTGCCCAGGGGAGTGGTGGAGTCACCATTCCTGGAGGTAGTGGAAAGATGTGTAGATATGGTACTCAGGGACAAGGCTTGGTAATGGACTGGGTAACGCCAGGGTAACAGGTGGACTCAATCTTACAGCTCTGAGTTTAAGAATCACAGCCTTTGTGTGCTCACAGCCTTGAATAACTAAGCCCTTTTTCAAGCACAGAAAGCCTCTTCTGACTTTTAAGAGCAGCTGTGACTTCAGCATTTGCTTCCTGTATTTTGCTGCTTACTCAGGCACCCTACATTGTCCCTTCCAGTCCAGGGATACAAGGGTGGCTGCAGCTCCCCAGAGAAGTGCTCAGAGATCCAGTTGGGCTGAAGAGCAATGGTCACCCCCTTTCCCTTTGCTATATGGATACATACCCTAGAACAGAGGTCTGTATTAGCACTGATGCTGGAGATCACAATGAGGCACTCGCTGGAGGGAGGAAGAAGGGACGTGGAAAGGCAGTTGCTGAAGGGAATGACTGTAAAGATAATCATTTAAAAAAAAAAAAAAAAAAAAAGCAAGGCCTTGCAGAAAGATTTAATTCCCTCTGTTCATCTATACCCTAGCAGACATCACAGTCAATCCCCAAGGTTGATGAAATACTTTTTCCATAAATCCCAGCAGTGCTGAGGTAGGAACAAGCAATTCATCAGCACTGTCAGCATTAAAGTGCAATACAGAAGATGAAGCACTAGAGATGTCTGAGATCAAAGTTTCTCTCATCCATAGGCTTCTGATGTCTAAACACCACAACAGCCAACAAGTGTAGAATGCTTGAGGCATGTTCATTTTCAATCTGAGAGTCAAAGGGGTTTTTTCAACATCTTGAACTGTCATCTTTAAATTAAGTTTAGTTTACCTGTCACATAGATGAATACCAAAACATAGTGTTTCTTAGATTATCAGTAACATCCATTCAAATCCATTCAGCATTAGGAAAAATAGAGCAAAAAAAAAAATTATAATGCAGGATATGTTAAATTCATAGTGTACCCCCACCTAAGGATTTGTCCTGTCAGCTGCATTCTATCCTTTTGTAACTTATGGATTGAAGCAAGCACTCTATAACTAACATATTCCAATGCAGCAACTTCATTCAATTCCACTATTCAATAAAAATAGGAGAAAATACCACCCTACTTGTAATATGCAACCACATTCACTGATCACTTCATCAGCTGCATGCAACTTTGCAAACAAGGACTGCTCAGGGATCCACACGTTTCAGGGAAACAAAAATTTGACGTCCATGTGCAACACAGTAACAAAATATTACCATCAGGCTATTTCCATAAAAACACTTCAAAACTTTTTTTTTTGCCAAAACAATTACAGTCTTTCATCATTAAAAATGCTTTGATTCTTCAGAGTTAGGCTTGAGCTGATGGCCCCTATTTCTATTACTGTAAATTTGACTTGGAGCTAAGAATTGCTTTTAGAAATGAGGTACTTACTGAATAATCTATCTTTTTTGTCATTACACATCACCTTGTTACAATTGCTTCTCATTTTGACAGACATTTTTAGCTCAGTTTTGTTCTATGCAGAATTCTGTTGTGTTCTGCCAGAGCAACTTGATATCAGGAAGTTTTGCAGTGCATAGCAGTTTATTGAAGTAAAATAAGTAAAGACATAGCTCAAGGGTATTGGGACTTTTAAGAGCAAGTAATGATTGAGGACTTGCAGAACCATTCATCCAAAAAAAGATTTTGAGATAGGAACCATCAAGGTAGAAACCTAAAGGATAGAGAAAAATTACTTATTTGCAATCTGATGGTTTGAGTAACTACATATGGTATCATATATGTCATAAAACAATTAAGTTTAAATGATCCATTGCATTTAGTTATATAAATGCAGTACTTCCCTTTTCTTCTTCATATCAAATAGGCTGCAATAAAAATTAAAACATTCTGAAGTAATGTTTAATTAAAGTAGTAAAATTATTAAAATTAATTTAATTAAAGTAGTAAAAAGTAAAACTGCTTGTTTTACTTTTTACTACTTTAATACTTACAGAACTATTTCTTCCAGTTGCCTCAAATTCTTCCAAGAAAACAAAAGCCTGCAACAGCGTAGTATTTTTCCACACAATAATTAGTTCTTTCATGGTTGTTTTGGAAGACCAACTTTAAAGATGCAGATACTTCTAACACAAGGGCTGTCTCCAAATACATTAGAGCAGCATAACATTTTGTCCTTTAAATTCATCTTATCTGTTATGCAAAAGTTTTACCAAAAGCTCATCTACGTTCTTGATCACTTGAGTGCAAAAGTTTCATTACAAGACCATGAAAGAGACTCAGAGAAGCAGCAGATGCAATTCCCTGCCTTACAAAAGCTTCAGCTAAATCCAAACAAACTTCCAGGACTCTAGAGCTAGACAACTTGGACTCAATGATGGTTGTAGGTCCCTTCCAAAACAGCATACTCATTCTGTGGACTTCTTTTGAACATCTTCAAGAGCACAGACTCATCACAATTGTGGTAGCAGAAAACTCTGAGCCAGACAAGGCCTTGCACTGTAGGGTAACAAAAAAATGTACAGATGGGCATCAAGATACTCACCTAGACCTGGGAGAAAGCCCACAGCTGCTGCTCAGTGCCTAGCTGTGATCAAATAACCACACTGAAAAAAAAAAATCTATCAAGGACCATATTCCAAGGCTTCTAAGGCTGCACAGAAATCTCCTATTACCCAATAAAGATTTAGACTCCTGTCCTCCTTTTCTGTTTATAGTGTAGAGACAGGATCAGTCCTTTCTTTCTATTGGATGAATTCTGCTACCTCTGTGGGAAGAGACCAAAAAAGCTTGAAAGAGCCAGTAGTGGGTGTAGTGCTTCTGTTTTTCGTCTGTTGTACAACAGCACCATCCAGCTGTCAAACAAAAAAATTATCAAACATTAATGCCACTATTCAGATTTGGTCCTTGTATCACAAGCAAAATGAGTAATTACACATGTTAAAAAAACAAGAAGACAAAAACCAAAATCAAAACCCAACCCACAGGTCCCTTCCCTGCTCCTTAAATAATTATATTGATCCACTGTGTCTGGCTTTCTGGGTTAATATACAAGAGTGCACATTAGGGAAATTAAGAATTCAGCCTAGGTTTTTTTTTGCCCAGTAAGAGTGGCAGGTTGAAGCTTACCTCTTGTTTCAGTGAAGTATGGAATGCAAGCTCTCAAGTATGAGGAAAAGACCATTATCTTTGGCTCATACCCAAAGGCAGTTAATCACACTACAAAAATTAATGGAAAAATATCAACTCACAAGAGCCTATGTTTTAGCTATCACACTTTACCACTCGAGCTTCTGTAGTGAAAGCAAGAACAGTGATCTCAATTGAGGGATAAAAATAATAAAAAATTCATATTCAAGTAACAGATCACTCTTGAGAGACATTACAACACAAGGAAGAAAACTCCTTGCTCTCCCAAGATTTTCAGAAACTTGTGTTATTTAACAGTAAGGCATATGCAATAAAAATAAATGGCATTCCTTGCAACAGATGATTGAGTACCTGAATTAAATCTTCAAGGTCACTGCTTAAATTGCCCTCAATTCTACACTAAATTCATTTTTGTTGTAACATCCACAGGGAGCTTACCATGTGCTTCCATTGATGATCAGAAGTCTGCTAGACTACTGTTCCTGCATTACACGTGCCTTAGCCCATCCTGTGATCCCACATTCTTGTACTGATAGCAGTAATGCACGCCCTTTTCTGATTTTTTAAAGACTAGTGCTAGCTCTTTACAAACACTTTACAAAGCAGCACAGGGTACCTATCAATGCCAAAAGATAGGCCAGTCATCCTTTAAAAGAAAATTACGCTAGTGGAAGCTTCCCAGGTAAATATTGTCAGGAAAAAAACCAACTTGTAAGTGCAACAGTTAACCTAAGAGAAAGAGCATTTCTACATGCAAAGAAAACCTGAAAGGAAATCCTAGGATAAATGAGAACTTTAAGGAACTTGAGCTTATGCAAAGAAGAATCAGCATAACCACATCAAGAACAAGATGATGTTTCTCCTGCATATATTTAAAGCATACTGTAGATTTTAACATAAGCCCAGAATTTAAGAGCACAGCAATAGAAAAACAGCAAGCACTAGAATAGTAGCTAAAGCCATAGGAGCAAAGAACACGGCCAAAGATACAGCAGAGGTGGCAAATGACAAACCTGTGCCAAGTAGGAGAGAAGGTGCCCTTAGACAAGCAAGGCAGCAAAGCCAGAAGAGTCTGAAGAGACGCAGCCCTAAGGAAGAGAACAATAGCTCCCCAAAATTTGCAGACAAACAAGATGATCAAAGAGAGGCATGGTTAATGAGGAAGTATTATGGCTAAGTTCAATGGAAGCAACAAGTTCTCTCACTACAAAGGAAAGAGCAGAGAACACATGACCTTCAAAAGGAGCTGTATTAGAAAGTCATTGCAAGACTAGATCATTAGATCAGAGACAGAACACAGGTACTAGGAAAAAAACTTGCAATGAGAAGAGACCAAAATGTTAAAATCAGTCAAAAAAGAACTGGTGCCCCAATGAGCAAAAAAAGGGGAAAGATTTGCATGTAGGAGGGTATTAAAAGGTGCCAAGGATGTGGCAGAAAAGAGCAAGCCCTTGAATCTAGAATGAAAATAACTTCAGCTCCACACACAGAGAACAAAAGTAAACAACAACAACAAAAAAAAAAACCCAAAACCCAAACATCCAAAGGCAACAAAAAAACCCCCCAAAACCCCCAAAAAACTCAAAAAACTACAAAAAGAGGAAAATGTCAAATTTTGCACTTTAGGTGAAGAGAAAGTAATTTGAAATAAAGAATCTTATGATCTTGATGGAAAAAAGTACATTTTCCTTGCCAGGAGCTGAGAAGAAAACTTGTGACATGCTTGAAGGCTGCACAGCTTTGCTTGGAGAACTGCATACTCAAAAGGCATAGAGTTACACACTCATTCCAACAGAGAGGGTAGGATCAATCCATTTCAAAACTCAGATGTAGATGGAGAACAGAAAGGAGGAGCAAAAGCAGATTCTGTGGAGTTACTAGCCAGATCAAACAACAAGGAAACAGCATAAAAATCACAGCAAGCATAGAAATAGGCCTAGAGTGGAAAGAAACAAGACAAGCCAGACAGGAGAAACAGAAAGCCACGAAGTCTTTCCAAAACAGTCTAAATAGAGAGACAACACTTTTACACCATCCTTCATGAGGTCAGCCAGAGTTCTGTCAAGTTGATCCCAGGAAGAACTAAAGGATTTCACATGGAACCTGAGCTCATGACAGTAGTTTTTCTGTTTTATCACAGGAGACAAGCTTTTAAGCCAGGACACCAGAAGGTAAAAATGACTGTTTCCACTAGACAGCAACCTGTTCACATTTATTAAGTCATTCAATTTAGCCAAAGAATCAACCTTATTTAAGATTAGAGTACCTGTTTAAACTGAGCTTTGTAATCTCGTATGAGTAAGCATTTCCAAACCCCAGGTTTCAGCTGTCCAGAGTCTTAGATAGATGTACTATAGTTAAACCTGCCATGTCACTCAGAGGATCTGTTTACATGTCTGCAAGTCCCCCCTGCCTGCCCGCCACTGAAGTATCTATTTACTATCCACAGAAATTACTATTCAGCTCAGACATGAGGAGTTCAGTTTTATCTTCCCCAGTCTCTGTAACCTTCTAACTAGCAAAGCTTGCAGACCTGATTTACTGCAAACTTCTGCTGTCACTGACCAGTGCAATGGCAGACCTAAAGACAAGCTTGTTCAATTTAGGATTTTAGTTCCTGAGCAGTCCTATTTAAACTGGGGACACAGAATACAACACATGTGAGAACAGTGATAAATATCACACATGGTAAATCCATACTATTGAGCAGAGCAGCTGAGGGCAAGAAACACGCTGCATGTACCAGCTTCTCAAGCTGCTCCAGTCTTAGAACCACACTGCAATGCCCACCAGCCCCATCTTTCAAACAGTCTTTCTGCAAGTCCCATTGATTTTATATTTAGCGTTTCACAGCAAGGTAGTTTCTACTTCCAAAAGTTTCTACCCAAGTTGCATTGATACCCATATCTTCCAAAAAAAAGAGGCCAGGTTCCTATAACAGGAAGTTCTATCCTAGAAAGCTCACGCATTTCAAAATTTAAGATCTTATTTTAATCCATGATATGGCAACTGTAAAATCCAGTTCATAAAATGGTAATGTGCTGCTGCTAAGTCTTCATATGTACAGTGACAACAGTCAATCAATTCAAGTTTCTAGTCAGTAGGGCTTCCCCATTGATTCCAAGATTTTCTTTCTTTCTTCTGCTGGGGGCATCTCTGGTTTCACACCGTTTCTTTTCCTTTGCATCATAATTCCATGCTGAAAATAGAACAAAGTGACCATGAGAACACATTTCGCAGAACTTCTGCTCCCGAGCTCTGAATGAACAAGATTCCTTAATAGAAAAAGGCTTTATATATCAAGACCCAGGTACTCTAAGCCTGATTAGCTGATAACTAAACGCACTAGTAGTTAGTTCAAGATACCTGATAGTTTACCTCGCTGCTTCAGAATACAGTGCAATCAGTGTTCCCATTACTCTATGCCAGACTAAGGCACTATCATCTGTAAACCATTTTTTTGTAGTTCACACAAGTACTTAAAAGCTAAGTTACAACATCTTTACTACAATGGTATAAGGAAAGGAAACAGCAGAAAACAGTTTAACTGCACATAGTCCCTTACGATACTTCTCTACCACCAAACAAGCTTTATATTAGGTTAAAGTAAACCTATGATCCAAGCCAGTGGGAAACCAGATAACCTTATCTTGCCTCAGAACTTTTTCCACTGCATCAGTTAAAAAGAGAACTTATTACTAGAAATATCTGACTCAAATTCAGAGGAAAACATCATGTACTGCAAGAACACCAACACAAACTAAGAGAGTAAACTCAGAACAATCAAGTGAAGTACTTTGATGTGCATGTGCTTAAGTCTTCCAGCAACGCATACTGATACTACCTGGACTGGTAAGTTACTGTAAAAACATCATTAGCTGAGTTTGAAGGGTTCAGAAAGCATCATGTCAGAAGCAATGTACAGAAAGCAAAGCTGGGAATAAAATTTAGAAAGTTTACTGTGCTTACCCAGAATGTTCTGCAGTTTTTGTACTTCAAAAAATAATCAGTACACATATCCTTGTTATAGTTGTTGTCATCCATACACTTTGTAGTGGCATCTGTTTCCTTTAATAGGGGAAAATATACTTCAGAGCTGAGGGAAGTTACTGTACTCAGTGTTTAAATATTTTAACAAGTCCCAGAACATCTATGAAGATAGGAGTGAGCTCTTCAGATGAAAGAACACTATCAAACAGAGCAAAGGAACACCTATGACAAAGGATCATCAGTTACTTCCAAGCAGTGATTTCATTTGGAGATAACAGAAAAGTACTCTTCAGACTGTAAGTAAAGAGTCCACAGAATATTTGTTTACAATGATGCTTGGTATAACTCACAAAAGACTTTTAAAAAATAACCAAGCTTGTCTAACCAGGATTTCTGGCTCTGGTTTTAGAAACAGAAAATTTAAGAGACTGCTATCAGTTGTATTACTCCTATTCATGGGGAATTACTAGTTGTTTCATGCTTATTATAATGGATGATTTTCAGCCCTTCCCATCTTCAGACTCTTAAGAAACTTTTAATACAAAGTTATAATGCAAGTGTGCTATCCGCAAAACAGTCCTCTAGAAAGTGCATTATTTAACATTGAAATATACAGACAAATCTCAATTTGATCATCTTACCGCTATACATGGATTTATATCGTGATCTCTAAGCTTTTTTGCATGCCTGGACATTCTAGACAGACACTCGTACCTTGGCTAGAAAGGGAAAATAAACAGATTAAGTATCTACTTTTAACAGTAACTCAGGATTAAGTCTGAATTTCAGGATGTAATAAAGGCCTTCTAATAACACACAGTTTGGTTATCTCTAAAAAAAAACCCCAAACAAAACCCAAACTTCTTTTGCAAAGTGTACTTTCAAAAGCAGTAACAGCAAGACAACATGGCAAGTTTAGTCCATCACCAAGACTGCTCACTCCCTGACCAATTCCTGCAGAGAATGGAGCCACTGCAGAAGCTCTCACACCAGCATGCGTATCATGGAGGAAGTGACCACGTGCAGGAGAAACAGCTCCATAGAAGCTGTTCACAGCCAACACACTGTAGACACTTCATTAATAGTGTGTGGGAGGAGTATACAAGTAAACCTTTCCAGATTTGTTCCTACTTCTTTGCTGGGTCACATCTACATCCTCACTGAGCTTTCCCAGGTACGACAAGTGCCTGTCTCCTGTGTTGCTATATCAAATATTTAATAGAAAAAGAACTGGTTGCACTGCAAGGTAGATCCAGACCCACTCACACTGTATATGACAGCTTGAATCACATTTTTTACCATTTAGTAGTTTGACACTGACTCTAGGAGCTGTAAGCTTGGGAGAGACAGAGCCAAGACTCTACACTAATCCAAGATGATGACCTCAAGATGAACAGCAAACTCTTTCCCTTTACAGCTTCCTAGACATTGCCTCCAGCACATATATAGCGACACAGGTATGTGTTCCAAACAAATACTAAATCTAACAAAAAATAATAAATTAATATTGACCACATGACTGCTTGAATCAATGCAATCAGAACACAGGGCAGAGGGAGCAAATTAAAGTACTGCTAATGAAGGACACAGCTTAATCTTATTGTTTTTTTACTTTCTCAAAAAACATCGATGCTAATTGTTAACTAAGACCTGTTTCTGTGTGCATTAGGGAATGATAAGTGCAAGTCTGCAGTAAAAAGCCCATTTTGCTTGATATCAGATTTAAAAAAAAAAAATCAAACACTGCTCTTTGTAGCTCACAGAACATGGGGTTTAGATGGGTCTTCTTCTTTGGGTAAGAGTAAGCTATTCCTAGCAAACAAGCCGTAGG
Organism: Certhia americana; assembly: GCA_018697195.1. Taxonomy (NCBI): domain Eukaryota; kingdom Metazoa; phylum Chordata; class Aves; order Passeriformes; family Certhiidae; genus Certhia; species Certhia americana. The sequence continues at coordinate 114,932,231 of CM031858.1, read as the reverse complement.
TTTTACAAGCTGTGAATGTCTACTTTCCTGGTGCTTGGAGTACTCTTTACTTCCCATATGATCATCTTCCGCAAATGGGCCTTTTAATTCACAGCATCTGGAAAGCTTTCACTTTGCTTTGAGAACTATCCAGTGCTTAAGTTAATTTCCCAAGCTAGGCAAATATTCTCTTTTTTGGTGGGTGGAAGTACCTTTTTGATCAGGCACGTCCAACTCAAATAGAAACACAAGCAGGTATACTAGCATCATCACAGGCTTCAAGAGAGGAGGAGAGAAGGGAGAAGTAGGAAGCCAAAGCAGCATACCACAATGCCTCACCTAACTCACCACAACAGATACAAGATTTTTAGATGTTTGCATGTGTCTGTGTTATAACTCTGCATTTCATTGCTATTACCACCTAAGCAGACGTGCCTCAAGGTATACAGTGCTTGATTTCAGACTCACTCTCTGAAAGAATACTTGTGAGTCATAGGATGCGCCATCATAATCTGTGTGCCTTATACAAACTGCACTTGACACTTTCAGTTTGATTACATACCAGAGTCTGCAACCGTGCCTGGTCTAAGGAACAACGCACACAATCCATTAAACACCTACTTAACGAATAAGCAGTTCAGGTTCTAATGAAGATGCACAGCTCAGAGCAGGCAAATGCTTTTACATGCTTAGTAGCACCCAAAAGGTCTGATAGCTCCTGCGCGTGTTTCTGTCTCCCCCTCACCGAAGAACTTCTGACTTGAAACACTATCAGCTGGAAGGGCAGGCGGGTCACGCCGAAATGCTGCTGTGCGACTGAATGAGCAGTTGGGCAGGAAGCGAGCTTCCCCCTCCTCCCAGGTTTTGCACATGTACGGGCTTCCCTTCCTGCTTTCAGATTACAGGTCAGAGCCCAACCACAACCGAAGGCTTGTCTATTCCACAGTCCTAATTATGCTTTAACACATGAAACAGTGTAAATTGTGACCACAGAGAACCAGGGCGTTGGCTGGCACTCTATTAAAACTAGGGCTTTTTCAGTTCAAAACCATAGGGCAATTTGCTACAGCCTACCACCATTGAAAAGCATTCGGTCCGCTTTAACTGCGCGACATAGATACAAACTCGCTAATATTATGCTACAATATAGACCCCTCATTAAAACGTTGAGCTGGAGCCAAGGCCGTGCTAAAAACCTCTACGGCTTTCCGGGCTTGTACGGCGGCCGGAGGGCAGGAGGCAGCCGGCGGGCCCTTGACGCTCAGCACAGACGAGCTGCCGCCTTGCCCGATCGGCTTCAGGGGAGGGCCGGGGGGCCGCCCCAGGTGCGGAAGCGAGGCCGGCGCCCCCGCCCGGTCCCTGCCTTCCGCCGGCGGCGGAGAGGCCGGAGGCGCACGGGGCACTCTCCCCGCCCGCGGCTCGTTCCCCGCGCAGCTCCCGCCGCTGCCCTCGGCACCACCTGCAGCACGGGAGCGGTGCCCGGGCGCGCCGAGCGCCGGGCCCGAGCGGGGCGCCCCGGCCGCGGGCGGCCGAGAAGATCGAGTGAGAGTTCCCTCCGCCGGCGGGAAGGGGAAGCGGCGGGGCGGGCACGGCGCGGGTCGCCGCCGGCGGCACTCACCTCCGTACCACGGCCGTTTACGCGGGAGCACGGGGAGGGAGGGGCGGCAAGCCGTCTCCCCCAATTCGAAAGACGTCAGCGGCTCGGGACAGCGCGCTTAAAGATACGGGCCCCCCCCGCCCCCCCGAACGCAAAAAGCTACCCCGCTCGGCCCGGCGGCTCCCCGGCCCCGCGCCGCCGCCGCCCACGCCCGGCGGCTCTGAGTGGCACGCGGGGCCGCCAATGGCGGCGGCGCCCGCGCGCCCGGCCGTGAGCGGGCTCCTTCCACAACGCGGGCGGGCGGCGCCGGTCCGCAGGCGCGGCACGGCGGGGCGCGGCCGCGGCCATGACTGACGGGGGAGGCGTCCAACCCGCGGTGAGTGTGGGCGGCGGGCGTGTGGGCGCGGCGTGTGCGCAGGCTGGGGCTGCACCGAAGCTCATACATACAGGCTGCTGGAAAAAGACGGGTGGGGGAAAGCAAACAATTTCAGGCCCGCCGCGTCCGCCGAAATATGGGGAAAAAACTTACAGAAAAATCGGAGGAACACTGTAAGGTGGAAAACGGGGCGCAGAGGGGATTGTGAGGCTCCGCGGGAGTCTGCATGCGGTTGGGGGGGCAGGCGCCGGGGTTTACAGGGAAATATCAGGGTTATTAAAAATTCTGAAGGGGAGAGAGGAGGAAGAAGGAGGGGGGAGAGGAGAGAGGAAGCAGGAGCAGTGAGGAAAAGTTGTGTTAACATCCCTCCATCCATCCCTCTCCCCCCATCTCCGAGCCCCCGACGCCGGCGGTTCGGACCCCCCGGGGGGAAAAGCAGGGGAGGGAGGCGAGGCGATCGGTTTGCCCCCCCCACCCCCACCCCCTTCCCCTCCCCTCGGAGGGAGAAAGAGTGATTTCAGAAAAAACCTCTATCACGGAGTGTCCTCCACTCCTCCCCTCCCTCACCGGGCGCTCTGTTGGTTGCGAGGGCGGCGAGGCGGCCGGGGGCTGCCGGGACGGCAGGATCCCAGGGCCGGGGTGCCCGCCAACCGACCCCCGCGGCGGGCCCGGGGCCGGGGCCGCGGCAGGGGCAGGGGCAGGAGCCCGGCGCGGCCGCCCCCTCCCCTCCTCGCATCTCCGGAGCCCTGTGCTGTGAATCAAGAGGACAGACGGCGGAGAGCGGCGGCTGGTGAGAGGGAGAGGAAAGACATTAGCGGACCGCGGTGCCGAAAAATGAGGAAAAATATTAATATAAATAGCCACCGCCTCAGAACCGGAGCAATTTCGCACAGAAATGTCACACTGGAACCGGCTCACCGTGGGGTGTCACCCGGACCTGGCGGCTGGTCTTTGGGGGGATCCGGAGTGACTTTGGGGGCAATCGATACCCCTTTCCCGTCGTTTTTGGACAAAAAGTTTTTTTCGAAAAAGCAAGAATTTGCCTGCATCTCCTCCCGATAGCCCAGGAGCTTTCCCTTCCACATCGGTGTGTGTTGAGGGAAAAAGGGTTGAAAACCCCAAGTAAGTGCTGAGTCGTGTTGCATGGGAAGGGGGGTTTGCTAACTGAAAGCAGAGAGATCCGGAGAGGAGAGAGAGAGAGCAGGGACAGCTTGTGCGTATCATAACAACCAAAATGGCGGGAGAACTGAGGCATATAAACAAAATAAAAATCAGAAAAAAATGCCAAAAAATACCTAAAAATCGGGGCTGATCCCCCGTTTCTGTCATCAAGTAACAGAATAAAACCCGCGTCTCCCGAGACCATTAAGGTTCGGGCGCCAAGGAAAGGAGTTAATATTATTATTTTTTTTGTGTTGATGAAATTCTTTGGGAAACAGCAAAAGCCTCTTATAACTCGCCAACGACATGAGAGAAAACGTAGAAATCCCTTTCAGGACGAGAGGGTAGGGGGAGATGATGGTGCCGAAAGTGTATAACTGTGGGGTAATGTGGAGTGGGATGTGTCCTAGCTTAAGATTAAAGGTTGTATGTGGGCTAGAACTTACCTTTTAATGCGTTTTGTGTGTGTGGTTGGGGGATTTGGGGAGATGGGGCTCTTTCTGTCTTCCTCTGTCTTTTTCTTTCTTTCCTTTTTTGTTTTTTTTCTTTTTTTCTTTTTCTTGTTTTTTTTTTTGTTCGGCACCGGAATGTAATGCGTTTGTTAGTGACACTTCCTGATCTATTAGGAGGCCTGTGAGGGCAAAGGTAAACTTTTCCGGGTTATAAAGGCATTTTCGTTGCCTTTGAATTTCACGTTTTCTTGGTGGCTCAATCCTCTATTTAAACTGGATCTTTCAGAGTGGTGTGGGGGTTGAGCTAATGATCCATAGGGAGGAGAGAGAGGGCGACTCAGGGCAGGGGCACCTCTTCTGCGGGTGGTTGGCTGATTTCCCTGGCACGTTCAGTTCACCTGTTGTCTCCTACAAAGAATGTATTCTGCGTGGTCCCTCGTTTTATTATATGAAATAATGATGCCTATCCGCCTCACATTGAAGTTAATGCGAAAGTGCTGAGGGATTTGTTGGTTTCCCGTGGGATCAGGGGACATGCAGGGCATTTTAAAGAGACAGCTTCTCTATTCCTAGGTTATCATCACATCTGCCAGCACCTCTGCCTCTAGCAGAGGGATGGTCGTGGGTGGTTTTTTTTTAATGGAAAGGTATCAAATCGGCCCTAGTCTCATACAATAAGGAAGGATGCATGGGGAGGAAAGTGCAAAATCGTGGGATCTCAAAGCAATTCTTTTGTGGTAGCAGGTCTTCAGGGGAAGTTTTCTTGTGTGGTAATTAAAATGCTGTGCTTTGGAGAAGTTGTTTTGTTGGAGATATATGTTGCAGAATGAATAGTCTCAGAGTGTGTAATATTAAGATATAGTGCTGTTAGGCTAGCTGTGAATCTGTGGGAGGAATGAATTCACTGTGTGTTGCGGCAGTTTCACAGGCCATTTTTGAAAGTTGTTGAAAGGGTGGTTTTTACTTGAATACATCGTTTGTTGTGAACACGGGAGGTTGTCGAAAGTTTATTTATACCTAATCTCCTAAACCATCCCAAAAAAGTTTTGAACATAGTGAAAATAAACTAAGTTTTATTGGCCAAAGTAAGGGCTCTTTACAAGACACCTTAGCTGTGTAGATAACATCACTTGGACGCAAATGCCTTTGCTTTATTAAAAAAAGAAAGTCATATGACTGTGGTCTGGGTCATGTATACGTGTGAAGTGTATATGCAGCAGCTTTAGCAGGGGTCATGGGGCTTGATACTGGTTTTCCTAGATTTTTAAATTGTAAATGTTTGGACTGTGATGCATGCGAAATGCTCTGCTTGTCACTTTACCTCCTATGTATTTAAATTTTTTTGAATCCTATTTAAAAAAATTAGCATTGCCCTCTAACTGCAATTTGATACCTTTATGAGGAGTTGCAAGTTTCCTTTACACTTGCTTTGTTTTTGGAGTCTTTGTATTTATTTCTAGATTGAAATTGAATACAGGTATGGGGTTCTTGAGCGGGGAAGCAGGGGGTACTGGTTGGAGGGAGACTGTTGCAGAACGTGTTTCTTGAATGTGTTGGAAAAGTTGAGTATGAATTGTGATAGCCCTCTGGTTGATTGCATGGGCTTGCAAATTATCTGTACCTTTCTGCAAGTGGGAACCCGAAGAAGAACTTGTTGCCTAGGATAGTTTGTGGTGAAAGATTTGGGAGAAATCTCAAAGTTTTCCAGTGACTCACAGTTGTGAAAATAGTAATATCGCATGATAAACTTACCATGTAGGTTAGAAAACAGGGTCATAGGAAAGAAAGATTAATCATTTTATATAAAGGATCATGATATTGAATGTTTTTCCAAAACTGCCTTTTATGGTTTAGAAGATCTCTTGTATAGTCGTAAGAGATTCAGACATAAAATGCCTTTCTGAATGTTTCTTAAACTGATCTATTATTTTTATTGCCTGAAGAACGTTAACCTGGAATGCATAGAAATTTGATAAATTAATAGCAGTTCACCATATGTTGGTAGTTTTACTGTACCAGGGTAGATAGAAAGATGGTAGTAGAGTGCAGAACAACTTAAATAATAGTTAATGGTATTTGAGAAATCTTCAAATGATGTGTCTCTGACCAGCAGTAGAAGGGGTAACATGTCACTAAGTTTTACTAATTTGGAGCTTTTTAATCATTATATTTAATGCTGGAAAATAGGTATAGGAACCTGTAGTAACAGTGTGGAAAGCAGCAGTGTTGTGGAGTATCTTTCTTGATTTCAGATATGTATTATCAAGTAAATTCAGTGAATCACCATAGTATAAAATTCAGGATTTAGGATGGAGAAAGAGGAAAGGGTGTTCTCGCAGAATTTGATACTCTCTCTAAGGAATTAATATAAGATATAATCCCACATGGAGATAACATAGCAGAAAAATAATGTTGCTTAAGATTATTTGTTACAATTTGCTCTTCTGTAGAAAACAGAATTCTTCTAACAGCTGAAGTGGTTTAAAAATAAAAAGTACAAAGTAAATTTCAGGCTGCCGTAGTTCGGAGATTGAGATAAACTTCTGTATGTATTGGTTTCTATTCCATAATGATACAATTGATTTTTTTTAAAGGTGTCTCAAATTAAAAACACGAGGAGAACAAACTCTGTGGACTGGTGTTGGTTTAGAGTTATCCTATTTTTCTAGGTTAAAATGGAGAGGTGTAAAATATTAAAAATCCTTCTTAGCGATTACACTCCTACTTAATATGTTTTAAAAATTATAACTACAGCCATTCTACAAACAGTACAAGCAAAAATGAGGAATCTAAAGACACACATCATTCGCTTTCCTTGAAGGCTTAGCTTAAATGTCTCTTGGTGTGTACTTTTAATTTAGAATTATCCTGAAAAAATTAGGTTTCAATGGAGGATTTTTGCGATTTTAAAATTAAGAAACTGGTTAAAAAGTTTGGCACATTCAAAAGGGCACTGCGTACAAAGTGCTGCCGCTTCTAATGTGTCCAATCTCTGCAGGCTGGTAGGTCAAAAGGTGCCCTAAAAGTTCTCCTTTCAGCGGTACTGCATATGTTTTGAAATTATGGGGTTTTAAAGACAGGGCACTACTCACGTGCAAAATAAAAAAACACTGTTTTTAACTGGTTCAAGGTTATCTTGTAAAATAGATGTTTACTTCAGAAGTCGAAACCATAAGTTTTTAAAATTTTTGTCTTAACCCTTATGGTGTTTAAAACCAGTGTTTGTGAACAAGTACTTTTTGGTAGGGTTCTTGAACCAAATTATAGGTTTACCAAGCAGAAATATCGGAAAAAACAGAAAATCTTCCTTCAGGTATTAGACCATTTCAACTCAGTGTAGCACTTAAAAGGACCCTTATTCCCTTTTCTGACCACCTCCTGAAGTGAGGGAGAGGGAACTTGCCTTTCAAGGAGTTATTCATCCAAATATTGCTACTAGTAAGATTTCGCTTGCAGAGCTTTGAACGAAACTGTGCAGTATTATCACTTGAAACTGCTAAGCATCTAACTAATTACCAAATGTTAGGTAGCCTTAAAAAAACTATTAAAAAATAATTCAATATTAGTAACAAAGTAACATTGTATGATTCAAAGTATAAAAAGTTGAAATTCTGAAGATAAGGGTGGGTGTTTTCAGTTTATCTGGGCAGTGTGATAATAGACAATTGTGTGTTTTTCCTCTAATCAAAAAGAACACATATAGGATTAACTCAATTTATATTTGCTTTAAAGGTGTGATCGTGTAACTTGAATGTAAAAACATTGTAACTCTCAGTATAATCACTACACAGATTTTTTTTTTTATAGTTGTCAAGGAATGTAGGGAATGTTTATCTGAAATTGCATAGATTGCAGTTACAATACATGTAAATAAACAGTGTCTACCAGATATCAAAGACAAAAGATCTAATTGTATGCAAGTTCAGAAAACCTAGTATGACGGAAGGTCAACCATTATTGCAATTCAGTTTGATTTGTATTTAGTTGTGTGTTAAAGGGTTTTCTCTATACAGTATATCAGTGGTTCACCCGTTATGTTCTCAGCTTAGGTACATAATGCAGAAATCGGTAGAACTAGAGGGATTTTGACTTCTGAAAGCTACAGCCGCTTTTAAGAATGTTGTGTGCTAGCAGTTTTAAAGGACGGGGCATCCTCATAGGATGTATTAAAATTTTTAATATGTTAAAGGACCCTGCAGGTCTACGCAAACGGTTCTGCGGATCATGGCATTATATTACAAATTAACCATCATATGTGCAGGGGTTTGAGCTGACTCTGAAGTACATAATTGACAATGAAGATGGGAAAGGATATATAGGTACGTCAGATGAGGAATAAATCAGTTCGATAATAGAG
>CM031858.1:114837405-114924209 GCA_018697195.1 Certhia americana | reverse complement strand
TTTCTGCTCTGGTTTTAGAAAGCAGAAAATTTAAGAGACTGCTATCATTCTGGGAATTACTATTGTTGCATGCGTAGTAAAGGATATTTTCACCCTTCCCCTCTTCCGAGCTCTTAGAAACTTTTATACAAAGTTATATGCAGATGTGCTATCGCAAAACAGTCCTCTAAAAGTGCATTATTTAACACATTGAAATATACAGACAAAATCTCAATTGATCATCTTAAACCGCTATACAGGGATTTATATCGTGATCTCGAAGCTTTTGTGCATGCCTGACATTCGTAGGACAACACTCGTACTTGGCTAGAAGGGAAAATAACAGATTCGTATCCTACTTTAAACATACTCAGGATTAAGTCGGAATTCAGTGTATAAAGGCCTTCTAATAACACCCAGTTTGGTTATCTCTAAAAAAAACCCCAAACAAAAACCACAACTTCTTTTCAAAGTGTACGTTTCAAAAGCATACCAGCAAACACCATGGCAAGTTTAGTCGCATCACCAAGACTCTCACTCCCTCCAATTCCTGCATAGAATGGAGCCCCGCACAGCTCTCACACCAGTCATGCGTATCATGGAGAAGGACGCATGCAGAGAACATCTCCATAGAAGCTGTTCAGCAGCCAACACATGTCACACTTATTAATATTGTGTGGAGAGTATCCAATAAACCTTTCCAATTTTGTTCTACTTCTTTGCTGGGTCCCGAGCTACATCCTTCACTGAGGCTTTCCCAGGTACGACAAGTGCCGGTCTCCTGTGTGCTATAATCATATTTAATAGAAAAGGACCTGGTTGCACTGCAAGGGATCCAGACCCCAACCCACTCACACATGATATTACAGCGTGAATCACACATTTTTTAACCAGTTAGTAGTATTTGACACTGACTCTAGACTGTAAGCTTGGAGAGACAGAGCCAAGGACTCTACACTAATCCAAGTGATACCTCAAAATGAACAGCACACTCTTTTCCCCGTTACCCTTCCTAGACATGCCTCCAGCACGATATATAGCGACACAGGTATGTGTTCCAAACAAAATACCTAAATCTAACCAAAAGAAATAATAAATTATATTGACCACATACTGCTGAATCAATGCAATCGAACACGGCAGAGGGACAATTAAAGTACTGCTAAGAAAGGACACAGCTTTAATCTATTTTTTTTTTTTACTTTCCCTCAAAAAACATCGATGCTAATTGTTAACTAAGACTGTTTGCTGTGTGCATTAGGGATGATAAGTGCAAGTCTGCCGTAAAAGCCCATTTTGCTTGATATCAGATTTAACAAAAAAAATCAAACACTGCTCTTTGTAGCTCAGCACAGACAGGGTTAAGATGGGTCTTATTCTTTGGGTATGTAGCTATTCTAGCAAACAGCCGTAGGTGTTACAAGCTGTGGAATTCTACTTTCCTGTGGGAGTCCTCTTTACTTCCCAGTATGATCATCGTTCCGCAATGGGCCTTTTAATTATGTCCACTCCGGAAACATTTCACTTTGCTTTGAAACTAGTCCGTGCTAATTAATTTCCCAAGCTAGCAAGTATTCTCTTTTTGTGGTGGTAAGTACCTTTTTGGGATCAGCACGTCCAACTCAAAAGAAACACGAGCAAAAGGCAGGTATACGCATCCTCATCACTGCTTCAAGAAGAGAGAGGGAAGGGAGAATATGAAGCAAAGCACATACCACATGCCTCCACCTAACTCACCCACAACATACGAAATTTAAGATTTTGCATGCGTCTGTTTATAAGACCTCTGCATTTCATTACTATTACACCTAAGCAGACGTGGCCTCAAGTATACGTGCCTTGATTTCATACTCACTCTCTGAAAGAATACTTTGTTTAGTCATAGGATCGCCCTCATAAGCTGTTGTTCCTCATACAAACTGCACTTGACCACTTTCAGTTTGATTACATACCAAGAGTCTGCAACCGTGCCTGTCTAAGACAAACGCACAACAATCCATTAAACACCTACGGAACGAATAATCAGTTAGGTTCTAATGAAGATGCCAGCTGCAGCGCAGGTCAAATGCTTTTACCTGCTTAGTGCACGTCTCAAAAGTCTGATGTTCCTGCGCGTGTTTCTGTCCTCCCCCCACCCGGAACTTCTTACTGAACACTATCCCTGTAAGGGCATGCGGTCACGTCACGCCGGAATGCTGCTGTTCGACTGAATGAGCAGTTGCATGAGCGAGCTTCCTCCCCCTCCTCCAGTTTTTGCACATGTACGTGCTTCCCTCTGCTTTCAGATTACCGGTCCGAGCCAACCACAACCGAGCTTGGTCTTTCCACATTCCTAATTATCTTTAAAAACACCTGACGCAGTTGTAATGTACACAGATAACCATGCTGTTGCTGGCACTCTTTAACCCTAGGCTTTTTCAGTTCATAACCAGCAGGCCTTTGCTACAGCCCCACCCATTGAAAAGCGTCGGGTCCGTTTCAAATGCGCGCACACTAGATACAAACATCGCAATTATGCTACAATAAGACCCCCTCCTTAAAACTTTGGCCCGGAGCCAGGCCGTCTAAAATCCCTACGGCCTTTCCGGGCTGCGTTACGGCGGCGGAGGCAGGAGCACCGGCGGGCCCTACGCTCCGCACCGCCGAGCTGCCGCCTTGCCCGAATTCGGCCTTCCCGGGGAGGGGCCGGGTCCGCCCCGTTCGGAGGCGGGCCGGCCCCCCCGCCGGCCCTGCCTTCCGCGCCGGCGGCGGATAGGCCGGAGGCGCCCGGCCGCACTCTTCCCCTCCGCGGCTCGTTCGCCCGCGGCCGCTGTCCCGCCGCTGCCTCGGAACGCACCTGCCGCCAGGTGAGCGTGCCCGGCCCGCGCCGCCGCCGGGCCCGACGGGCTGCCCCTCCCGCGTGGGCGAGATCGATTATCCGCTGTCCTCCGCCGGCCTGGAAGGGTAAGCGGCGGGCTGCACGGCGCGGGTCCCGCCGGCGGCCTACAAACCAAAACCTCCGTCCCCGGCCGTGTCCTCGGATCCCGGGGCGGGTCGGGGCCTACCCTCTCCATTCGAAGACGTCAGCGCTCGGGCAGCGGCGCTGTAAGTACGGCGCAGCCTACCCGCGCTCCCGGCCCTCCGTCTTCCCCCCGCCCCTGCGCCGCCTGCCCGCCCACGCGCCTCCCGCGGCTCTAGTGGCACGCCTGTCCGCCATGGCGGCGGCGCGCGCCCGCCCCTTCCGTGAGTGGCGCCTCCTTCCACCACGTGGCGGGCGGGCGCGGTCCCTCAGTCGCCGTCTGCGGGCGCTGCGCCGCGCCGCTGACTGACGGGGTATGCGTACCAACCGCGGTTGGCGTGGGCGGGCGGGCGGTGTGGGCGCTGCGTGTGCGGCAGCTGGGCTGCAACCGCAGCTCATACACTACAATGCTGCTGAAAGACGGGAAGCAACCTTCCGGCCCGCCGCTCAGGCCCGAAATATTAGGAAAAAATTATCAGAAAAAATCGGAGAACTGTAAAGGGTGGAAACGGGGCGCAGAGGGGATGCTGAGGCTCCCGCGGTGAGTCTGCTGCGGGTTTGGGGGGCAGGCGCCGGGGTTTAGCAGGGAAATATCAGGGTTATTTAAATTATGAAGGGGGAGGAGGAGAAGGAGGGGGGAGAGGAGAGAGGAGCAGCGAGCAGTGAGGAAAAGTTTGTGTTAACCATCCCTCCCTTCCATCCCTCTCCCCCCATCTCCCGCAGCCCCCCGCCGCCCCGCGTCGGACCCCCCCGGGGGGAAAAGCAGGGGAGGGGAGGCGAGGCGAGCGGTGCCCCCCCCCACCCCCACCCCCCTTCCCCTCCCTCGGAGGGAGAAAGAGATGATTTTCAGAAAAACCTCTCTCAGGAGTTTCCTCCACTCCTCCCCTCCCTCCCCGCGGCGCTCTGTTGGTTCGCGAGGAGCGGGCGAGGCGGCGGGGCTGCCCGGGGGACGGCAGGAGGGCGCGGGGTGCCCGCCACCGACCCCCGCGGCGGGCCGGGGCCGGGGCCGCGGGGCAGGGGCAGGGGCAGGAGCGGCGCGGCCGCCCCCTCCCCTCCTCGCCTCTCCGGAGCCTGTGCTGTGAATGCAGTGACAGCGGCGAGAGCGGCGAGAGAGGGAGCGGAAGACATTAGAGACCGCGGTGCCGAAAAATGAGGGAAAAAATTAATATAAATTCGCCCACCGCCTCAAACCGGACAAATTTCGCACAGAAATTTCCCCCGTGGACCCGGCTACCCGTGGGGTGTCCCCCGGACCTGGCGGCTGCGTCTTTGGGGGGATCCGGAGTGACTTTGGGGCACTCGACCCCCCTTTCCCGTCGTTTTTTGGACAAAAGTTTTTTTTTTCGTAATAAAGAAACGAATTTGCCTGCTCTCCCTCTCCGAGTAGCCCAGGAGCTTTTCCCTTCCCCATCGGTGTGTGTTTAGGGAAAAGTGTGAACCCAAGTAAGTGCTGAGTCGTGTTGCATTGGGGAGGGGGGTTTGCTAACTGAAAGCAGGAGAGATCCGGAGAGAGAGAGAGAGAGAGCAGGGACAGCTTGTTGTCAGTATCATAAACAACCAAAATGGAGGGAGAACTGAGGCATATAACAAAATAAAAATCAGAAAAAAATGCCAAAAAATACCTAAAAATCGGGGCTGCTCCCCCTTTTCTTCCTCAAGGTAACAGAATAAAACCCGCGTCTTCCCGAGACCATTTTAAGGTTTCAGGGAGCAAGGAGTTAATATTTATTATTTTTTTTTTTGTTGATGAATTCTTTGGAAAGGCAAAAGCCTCTTATAACTCGCCACCGACAATGAGAAAACGTGAAAATCCCTTTCAGGACAGAGAGGTAGGGGGAGATGATGGTGCAGAAAGTGTATAACTTGGGGGTAATGTGGAGTGATCCTAGATAAGATAAATGTTGTATGTGGTGCTTTATAACTTCCTTTTTTAATGCGTTTTGTGTGTGTGTGTTTGGGGGATTTGGGGAGATGGGGGCTCCTTTCTTCTCCTCTGTCTTTTTCTTTTCTTTCCTTTTTTTTTTTTCTTTTTTTTTTTTTTTTTTTTTTTTTTTTTTTTTTTTTTTTTTTTTTTTCGGACCGGAATGTAATGCTTTTGTAGTGTCACTTTCCTGATCTAATTAGGATGTGTGAGGCAAAGAGTAAACCTTTCCGGTTTATAAAGTGCATTTTCGTTGCCTTTGCATTTCAAGTTTTCTTGGTGGCTCACTCCTCTATTTAAACTGGATTCTTCAGAGTGGTGTGGGGTTGAGCTAATGCTCCATAGGGAGAGCAGAGAGGGCTCAGGGGCAGGGCACCTCTTCTGCGGGTGGTTGCTGATTTCCCTGGCACGTTCAGTTCACCTGTTGGTCTCCTACAAAGAATGTATTCTGCAGTCTCCTCGTTTTATTTATATGAAATAATGATGCCTCATCTCGCCTCACATTGAAGTTAATGCGAAAGTGCTGCTGATGTTGGTTCCACGTGGGATCAGGGACATAGCAGGGCATTTTAAAGAGACAGCTTCTCTATTCCTAGGGTTATCATCACCTCTGCAGCACCTCTGCCTCTAGCAGAGGGATGGTTCGTTGTTGGTTTTTTTTAATGGAAAGGTATCAAATCGGCCCTAGTCTCATAAATTAAGGAAGGATGACATGGGGAAACGTGCAAAATCGTTGGGATCAAAGCAATTCTTTTGTGTGTAGCAGGTCTTCAGGGGAGTTTTCTTGGTGTGCTAATTAAAATGCTGTGCTTTGGGAAGTGTTTTTTGGAGTATATGTTGCAGAAATGAAATAGTCTCAGATTGTTTAATATTAAGATCTAGTGCTGTTCGGCTAGCTGTGAATTCTGTGGGAGGAGATGAATTCCCTGTGTGTGGGGCAGTTTCACAGACATTTTATGAAAGTTGTGAAGTGCGTTATTTTTACTTTGAATACATTCAGTTTTGTTGTGAACACGTGAGTTTGTTCGAAAGTTTATTTTATACCTAAATCTCCTAAACCATCCCCAAAAGTTTTGAAAATAGTGAAAAATAACTAAGTTTTAATTGGCCAAAGTAAGGGCTCTTTGCAAGTACACCTTAGCTGTGTAGTTATAACATCACTTGGAAGAATTGCCTTTGGCTTTATTTAAAAAAAGAAAAGTCATCCTGACTGTGGTCTGGTGTCATGTATACGTGTGCATGTGTATATGCATGCATGCTTTTAGCATGGGTTCTGGCTGATACTGGTTTTTTCCTTAATTTTTAACTTGTAAATGTTTGACTGTGATGATGCAAAATGCTCTGCTTGTCCCTATTACCTCCTATGTATTTTAATTTTATTTTTGAATATCCTATTTTAAAAAATTAGCATTGCCTCTTAACATGGCAATTTGATACCTTTATGAGGAGTTGCAGTGTTTCCTTTACACTTGCTTTGTTTTTGGAGTCTTTGTATTTAGTTCTAGATTGAAAATTGAATACAGGTATGTGGTTCTTGAGAGGGAAGATGGGGTACTGAGCTTGGAGGGAGACTGTTGCAGCACGTTTTCTCTGAATTTGTGGAAGTTGAGTATGAATTGTGATAGCCCTATGTGTTGAATTGCATGTGCTTGCAAATTATCTGTACCCTTTCTGCAAGTGTGACCGAAGAAACTTGTTGCCTAGGATAGTCTTGTGGTTAAAGATTTGGGAAGAAATCTCAAAGTTTTCCAGTGACTCACAGTTGTGAAAATTAAATCACATTAACTACCCTTAGGTTAGAAAAAAGGGTCATTAAGGAAGAAAGATTAATCATTTTATATAAAGGAATGATATTGAATGTTTTTCCAAAACTGCCTTTTATGGTTTAGAGATCTCTTTTATAGTTAGTAAGAATTCAGACCTAAAAGTGCCTTTCTGAATGTTTCTTAAACTGATCTATTATTTTTATTGACTGAAGTAACGTTACCCTGGAATGCATAGAAATTTGATAAATTAATAGCAGTTCACCATATGTTGGTAGTTTTAATGTACCAGGGTAGATAGACAGATGGTAGTAGATGTGCAGAACTAACTTAAATAAACTAGTTAATGGTATTGAGAAATCTTCAAATGCTGTGTCTGTGACCATCAGTATGAAGTGCTTAACATGTCACTAAGTTTTTACCTAATTTGGAGCTTTTTAATCATTAATATTTTAATGCTGAAAATAGGTATAGACACTGGTAGTAACAGTGTGAAAGAAGCAGTGTTGTGGATTATCTTTCTTGATTTACAGCTATGTATTATCAAGTAAATTCAGTGTATCCAACCATAGTATAAAATTCAGGATTTAGGATGGAGAAAGAGGAAAGGGTGTTCTCTCAGAATTTGATACTCTTCTAAAGTGAATTTAATTATAAGATATAATCCAAATGGAGATAATAATAGCAGAAAATAATGTTGTTAAGGATTATTTTTTTACAAATTTGCTCTTCTGTAGAAAACAGAATTCTTCTAACAGCAATGAAGTGGTTTTTAAAAATAAAAGTACAAAGTAACTTTCAAAGCTTCCTTAGTTCTGAGAGTTAAGATAAACTTCTGTATTATGTTGGTCTGATTCCATACATGATACAATTTGATTTTTTTCAAGATTTTCTAAAATTAAAACACCTGAGGAAACAAATCCTGTGGACTGTTGTTGGTAAAGTTATCCTACTTTTTCTAGGTAAACTGGAGAGGTGTAAATATATTAAAATCCTTCTTAGAGATTTACCAATCCTACTTAATAATGTTTAAAAATTAATAACTACAGCATTCTACAACAGTACAAGCAAATGTAGGAATCTAAAGCAACATGCATTCAGCTTTCCTTGAATGCTTAGCTTAAAAGTGTCTCTTGGTGTGTACTTTTAATTTAGTAATTATCCTGAAAAATTAGTTTTCAATGTAGGATTTTTGCGATTTAAATTAAGAAACTGTTAAAAAGTTTGTGCAATTCCAAAAGGCACTGCGTACAAAGTGCTGCCACTTCTAATGGTTGTCCATCTCTGCAGCTGGTAGGTCAAAATGGTGCCCTAAAGTCTCCTCCTTTCAGGGTACTGCATATGTTTTAAAATTAATGGGGTAAAGAGGGCACTACTCACGTTCTAAATAAACCACTGTTTTTAACTGTTCAAGGTTATCTTGTAAAATAGATGTTTTTACTTCAGAGTCTAAACCATAAGTTTTTAAAATTTTCTGTCTATAACCCCTTATGTTGTTAAAACCAGTGTTTGTGAACAAGTACTTTTTGGTAGGGTTCTTGAACAAATTTATATGTTTACCAAGCAGAAATATTCTGGAAAACATGAAATCTGTTCAGGTACTTAGACCATTCTCAAATCAGTGTAGACTTAAAAGGACTGACCACCTCTGAAGTGAGAGAACTTGCTTTCAAGGAGTTATTCTCCAAATATCTGCTACTAGTAAGGATTTAGCTTGCAGAGCTTTTGAAAGAAATGTGCAGTATTTATCCACTGAACTGCTAAGCATCTTTAACTAATTACCAAATGTTTAGGTAGCCTTAAAAAACTATTTAAAAATAATTCAAATATTAGAACAAAGTAACATTTGTATTGATCAAATATAAAATGTTTAAATTTCTGAAGCATAAGGGTGGGTTTTTTCAGTTATCTGGGCATTTTGATAATAGACAATTGTGTGTTTTTCCTCTAATCAAAAAGAACACATATAGAATTTAACTCAATTTATATTTGCTTTTAAAGTGTGTGATCTTGTAACTTGAATGTAAAACATTGATTAACTCTCAGTATAATCACTTACACAGATTTTTTTTTTTTTATAGTTGTCAAGGAATGTAGTGAATGTTTATCTGAAATTGCATAGATTGCAGTTACTAATACATTTTAAATAAACAGTTGTCTACCAGATATCAAATACAAAAGATCCTAAATGTATGCAAGTTCAGAAAACCTAGTATTGAACAGAGCTGGTCACCATTATTGCAGATTCAGTTTTATTTGTATTTAGTTTGTGTTG
The DNA here is from genome assembly GCA_018697195.1 of Certhia americana. Taxonomy (NCBI): domain Eukaryota; kingdom Metazoa; phylum Chordata; class Aves; order Passeriformes; family Certhiidae; genus Certhia; species Certhia americana. The sequence continues at coordinate 114,915,273 of CM031858.1, read as the reverse complement.
TTAAAGTGTTTTCTATCTACATGTATATCAGTGTTCACCTGTTATTGTCTCATCTTAGGACAAATAGCAGAAATCGGTAGAACTAGAGGGATTTTGACTTCTGAAAAGATACAGCCTGCTTTTAAGAGTAGTTGTGTGCTAGCAGTTTTAAAAGACGGGGCCTTCTCATAGGATGTATTAAAATTTTTAATATTTAAATGGACCCTGCATGTCTAGCAAACGGTTACTGTAGGATCATGGCATTAAAATTAACCATCATATTTGTCAGGGGTTTGAGCTGACTCTGCAAGTACATACTTGACAATGAAGAGTGGGAAAGGATATATAGTTATTCTCATATTGAAGGAATAAATCAGTTTCTATAATAGAGACTTCTCTGTAGCCTTCTTCTCTCCTCTTCCTGGTTTATTTTTTGTCCAAAGTGTAGAGATACCTTGTCAAATACATTAAAATACATGGCCAGAGTGATGGGCTATTCTATTCATAACCAACCCTGGTGGTTTTTATAGACTTACAGGGGGGCACAAAGAAAAAAAAATGTGGCCTAATGGATATTTGTTTAGAGGAAAGGAAAGAGAGGAAAAAGCCCCCACAGGTCTGAACTATTATAAAACCAAAAAATGGGATTAAAAAAAAACGAATGCAGACAAGTGTGGCTGTAATGCATGCAACAGTAACTCAAAACTCTGAAGTAAAATAGCTCAGATCAGATTTGAGAAAGTCAAGTAGGAGTCAGGAAAGCAAAACCTAAGAATTGCCATCAGATGCAATTAAGAAATAACTATGTAAAGAAACTTGGAAAAATGCAAAAAGTGTCTGTTACAGTAAACTGAATTGCTATAATCTTCTTTTGCACTTAATGTGCTAAATTCCTCTCTCAAGGAAAATATCCCTAGAAATCAGATTAGAAAGTGTTTAAAGGGAATTATTTGTCAAAGTTGTTTTTTCACTTAAGTTAGGATAACTAATAATAATCTCTTCCATATTGCTGTAATAATACTTTATTTGATACAATTTAGCCATACAGATTGCATGTAGATATACTTATGTATTGTGCAGGTAATTTACCAGCAGCCTGACAGTCTATCTCTAACTCTAAAAGCTTTTCTTCATGGTTGTGAATCACATCAGATTTGGCAGTCTGCAAGTGTAAAGTATTTCTCATGAAATAAGATGTAGATTGCTGATTTTGCCTGTGATATGCACATTTACTGTGAATTGCCAAATAACCAAAAAGAAATGAAGGTGTCAGACAACTTAGCTTCCCTCTTCATGTATTGAGTGTACGTACTTGTGTCCTACGGGGTGTTAGATTTGCTAGAGCATGAGTTTTCAAAAAACCCTGCAAATTGTCTGATTCTGAATTAATGAGATCTCACTACACTACGTGTTTGAACAGCAGAAATATCCTGTGTACGCAAATCAGATTTTACTGTCTCAAGTGCTTGTCACTTGTAATAAAACTGTTTGCTGTGTGGTGTATGTATTTATCATGAATGTTGCATTTATATGTGGGATAGATACAGACATGCACATGTGTTAAGGAGACATTTAGGGACAATGTCATGTCTTTTGAATCAGTTGTGGTATAGGAATTTTTTTTAAAAGATATCTTTTTGAAAGAAAGGCAGAAAGAGAGATTCTGGCAGTTTGCTATTAAATTTCAATCAAGCCTGTATAGTTAGTAATAAAACATTTACAAGTTTGTAAATGTTAAGTTTCTTCAAACTCTTACTGTCACGTGTGGAATTTTCATTTATACTATTTTGCATTTACTGCAGCTGCCTATATGCTAGGCTTAGTAATACTGCATTTATCCCATGCAAGTATAGATAAAATATAGATATATGAAAGTAGAAATTGCCTGCAGCTGTTCTTATGTTTTCATAAGACGATACACTACAAAGGTGTAAATTTATGGTGTTAGCTACCTGCTATCAGTTACTGGTGCTCTTCTCCTCACAAGTACTTTAAGAATTAAAGTAAAATAAAACAAATATAAAATAGTGTCAGAGTTTTGTGTTCTGTTTAAAAACTAAACACAATATTGTTCAAGCTTATTGTGTTCACTGGAAGTTGCTGTGGTCAATACTTATATTTTTTTTTTTACCTAGGACACTAGGAAGTATTGAACCACCTAGCTTAGAGAAGAGCTTACACATAAATGCCAGTTATTTAAATCTTTAGGCTTTTTTTTCCATCTGTGATTTGAAGTTTTCTTTTATTCTTTTGAATACTAGGATTGTGCTCAGACTAAACCACTCCTAATTATGCCCCAGCACAAACATATTGCTTATGGCTATATTTTAATCAGTTTCAGAAAAAGTAATAAAAATATTATTGCATCTGTCAAAGGATGGTGTTGCTACATGCTATTTTAAGTGGTGTTTAAGTACAGTTTTAAGCATACCAGCACAATGAAATCAGCTCTGTTCCTAAACAACAAAGTTACATTATTTTTTACTTAAAAAGTTTACCAAGTATCCTAATATGTTAATTATCCTAATTATTCGGGCTGGTTTTAGTATGTGTTGAAAATGCTTTAAAAAGTATATGTGAAATATTTATATCAAACTTGTTTAATTTCTCATTACTTGTAAAATGTAATGTTTTCCCAGTTATAATTTTAAAGGGATTTTTGTCTCAGCTGCCTGAGTGTATCCTTTTCTTTTGGATACACTCTTTTCTGAACCCAGCACTTCTTTAACTTGTTTAAAACTCTTTTGTTCTCTCAGAATCAATTTGTGTCCCTCTAAGTTTAGCTGTTGATAATTTTTGTACTACAAAAATTGTGTCAAGGAATGCTGTGAAATTAACTTGAGCTGGTGATGCTACAAGTAGAAAAATAGAGTGCAGAGTAACACAGGAAACTCAATCATGATGGTGTTTGGGTGATAGGATGAATAACTGGATGAATATTAAACTAATCTATGAGTAAAAGATGTCAGGTCTTGTAGCATTTGTAAAATATGTGCTATCACTGTTTCTCATAAGAAATACTCAAACACAGTCCTAGTATCAGTTGCTGTAGAAGGCAAACAGAAATCTAGATTATACTTTCAGAAATGTTAAACCGTGAAATAAGTTTCTTGGGGGGGAAAAAAATTGCTTTTAGAGGTCTCCCCTGTAGTATATTATTTCACCTTTGAAAACCTGGCCACTTCAGAATATTTGAGAACAAGTAAGTGAAGTCCATCTTGAAAAATACATTTCAGTTTCTAGTAGTTTTTATCTGTGCATCATGTAAAACAAACTTCTTGCTCTTTGTTACACTTAAATATTTGCACTGAAAGTGCATTTAAACAGTTTTTAACTGCACTGATTGCTTGCCAGTTTGATTGGAGTAGCAAGTTAGTTTGGGTAGGTTGGGTATGGATTATTTTCAGTTTTTCTGTAGTTTGCCTAATAAAACAACTGAACATAAAAAGATTCTAGATCTTTCTTCAGTCCTCAAGTGAGAAGACAAATGTGGTCAAAAAGGTGCTCTGGTGATTTAAATCACTGCCCCTCAGTCTTCTCAAAATATTTAAATTATATGAATTTATGGTATCAGTCACATCGTCATGTTGCAACCTTAAAACTGATAATATTTTCAGTTATCTTGAAATTAACTCCATAATGCTTCATTAGCCGATTAAATTTCCTAAAGGTTTTGTCTGAATAAGAACTTGAGTATTGTGCTGCTTGTTCCATTTTTCATCAGGAACCAAGTCTCTCTGAGCAAAGCCTCAAAGATTTAATAGATGCTCTAAACGAACCCTATTCTTGTCACAATTTTAGGTGTTAAACTGTACTTCAAGGACAAATAATCCATTCTGATAAGCATCTGAATTTCATCGTAAAGGAGGTAGTTTGGTATTTTGAGGTAGTTCTAGCATGAAAGTTTCATGAAGGCAGCTTAACAAAAAAAGCTAAAAGGCAGGCAGAAATTAGCTGTCGGGTTGCAAGTGCTTTGTTATAGTCCTATGAAGTATCCTTAAGTCCCATTTCTTAATTTGGGATTGTAAAACTCATAGTTTGAAGGAGAGATTAGCTGATTTGTTAATTCTTCTGTCCAAAATATATATAAAATTTGCCACCATTTTGGCTGACAACAGCCTCTGGAGAGGGTGTGTTTTTATAAGGGTGTGTAGACACCCTTAGATTACCTACAACCTTACACCCTTAGGTTGTAAGACAACAAGTAAAACTGACGTAAGGTAGGTTTGGATTTGACATTAGGAAGAAATTCTTCACTGTGAGGGTGATGAGGCACCAGAACAGGTTTCCCAGAGAAGCTCTGGGTGTCCCATCCCTGGAAGTGTTCCAGGCCAGGTTTGGTGGGGCTTTGAGTAACCTGATCTAGTGAAAGGTGTCCCTCCCTGCCCATGGAACTGGATCATCCTTAAGGAACATTCCATCTCAAACCATTTTACAATTCTGTAATATATCCAAACTTTTTGTAACTTAGGCCCTTGTAGGAAGGCTTGTTTTGAAGTCTCCTGGACAAAGATAATATTGCCTTTGTGAATTAACTTATGAATGAATTGTTACTTATCAACTTTGTAATTTTGTGATGTGATATTGTGTTTGGGGGTACATCTGAGAGAGAATGTAATCAAAATTACTTCACTCCCTTCGCATAGCAGAATTCTGACCCAAAGAGTGTGTGTTATGTCTTCTTGCTTTGAGTATTTTTAGACTGGTCATCTGGGGGTAAAAAAAATTAATCCTTTTTTTAACCTCTGCTTTTTGCATTTGTCACATAGGAAGTTTGTTTCTAGTTTTTTGTTTGTTTATTTTTTCTTAGTATGTTACAGTGGCTGGCAAAGTTACTGAATGATCTGAACTATAGAATTTCTAAGTGGAAGAGGGAGATGTTTTTCCCGTCTGATCTTGACCAAATTATTTGAAAATTTCCTTTTCTTTTCAACAGTGCTTTGCTATAAGTGAAAACAAATTAAATTGAACAAACAGTTAGTTAAAAGCATGGCCCAGATTCCTCTCGCAAAGCTTGTTAGAATCTAGTGGGATGTTAACAATTCCTTTCGCTGTGGACCTTCAAGGTACGAAGCCTCTCATGCTTTCCAAACATCACCGTTTCTGTCTGTCAGATTCTAGGTGAGTTATTAGTAAATGTATGGTAGTAACTGTATGGCCTGTAATGCCAACATAATAAACCCATATCAGAGAGAAATATCTGTATTAAAACTGAAGTGCTACTCAGGGAGCAAGTGGTGTTTCCCCATGACTTTTTTTTTTTTTTTTTGATTGTAACATGCATTTGAGATTGCTGATTGTTTCAGGTAGCAGTCATTGAGAGGGGTAGTCTTTCAGGCTGGCAAGAAGCAAGCTGTTCAAGGTTTTTCTAGTAAGTTAAACCCAGTATTTTTGTAGCTTCATTCAGAAGCTGGTGATCATTGAGGGTACATCATGGAACAGTAGAGTCATGTGCTTCTCGGCAGGGGATGCTGCTTAATGATGGAACTACAGTGTCCTGAATGTGGAAGGGGCAGACCAGCAGTGAAGGATTGGTTGCTTTCTAAAATGTGAGCAGGGAACTGCTTAATTCTGGCTTTTACAAATAAATTAATTATTTGGAATAGATGCCAATACTTACTGGCATTTTAATTTTTTTTCCTGGAGTATCAGAAATGGATGCTTTGAGATGAGTTTGCTAGCCTGTCAACCTGAAATGGGAATTTATGTAACCACAAATGAAGTTAAAATGTTCAAAAAATATTAAATTGTCTTGAAAGCAAAGAAAAATAACTACTGTATTAATCTGGTGATATTTTTCAGTGGAATAAATAATACCTGTGTGTCATGAGAGATTCACTTAGCAATAGCTTGGATCTCTCAATAAAAGAATGTAGGTATATTGACATATTTGTTAATATAATACATACTGTACATCATTTAGAAGAATTTAGTTTTTGATAACAAAACCATCATAACTCAGTTGAAGAAAAAAATTACATTGTGTCTGCATACATCCATAACCTAGATATGCCTAGGTATTCAGAACCTTCCATGATAATTTCTGGAAGCTCTGCAAACACAAAGCTCTTCTACTACATTCAGGTAGTGCATGGTAGAGTGCCTTCTGAGGTTAGTGAATGTTGGTTTGGGGGCTTTGAATTCAGAATTAAAAGCGATACATAGAAAAATGGTATTCTGCTGACTTAATAGCACAAAGTATCTTAGTCCAGTGTCAAAGGTGCATATTATAAAACCTGTATGTGGGTGTTACATGGCTCTGGAGTTGACTTTCTAGAAATATGGAAATTACGTAGGAAAACAAGTACTTTGTTTTGTTAGAACTACAGTTTCCCTCTGGTGGATTTGCCTTTAATTGAATTCTGCTCTGTGATTTTTTTTTATTATTATTTGCACAAAATAGTGCTAGTGCTTTTTTCCTCCAAAAAATACGAATAGTATTGTATTCCTGCTGTGATTATTATGCATAACATCTCTGACTCAGCAGATCAAAAGTTATGTTTACTGGAAAATAGAATTAACATTTTGTAATTTTTTTAAGAACACTTAAAAATAGCTGTGTCAAAAGAGATTATGATTTTAACATGCTAATCCACTAAGCCATCATACATCACTCTGTAGGCAATGTTTTTATTCTGAGCAGCTACCTCTTAGAAGAGCCCATCTGAGAGATTTAAGATAGCCCAGAAATACACCCATGAAGTTGAGTTCTTAAGGAGGGAAACTTCCTCAATAGAAAGCATAATACCTTCATTATCAAATTGCAGATTTTTTTCCCAAGAATTGCCAGCATGTTTTGGCCTCCTCTAAGGAGTTCTGGCTATTGAGGACAAATTGATGATTAAAACTGGCATATGCAAATTTTTTTTTTTTTTTTTTTTTTTTTTTTTGCAGTGATAGGGCTATTAGTTCCTAATTTTGGTGGAGAGTTAGGAAGTTGTGATAACCAAATACCTGAACAGAATACTGTACTGATTAGGAAAAATACAAAGGAGTATGAGAATTTATGCCAGCTGGATTGGATACTCTGAGATTCATCTGGATTAGTTGTTTCAATTGCTAATCTTGCCCCATGTTCCTCTGTCACTTTGTTTTCTGAAGTTGTCTTTTCAATGTTTGTAATTGTATACTGTTGCTGAGTAAAGAGTCACGCAGACGTGGGAAACAGCAGTACTGACTTGGCAGAAAACTCTGTAAAGTGCAAAAAATGCAGCAGAAAAATAGAGTTCTGTTTTATCTTTTTACTTCAGAAATCTTAAGTGGTGCTTTTAAGAGCAGTAGATATATGTGTGGTAATCTGAAGTTTGCCTGTATGTTGACTGTACATTGGTGTATACCAATGACTAGAATTTTTTTTGTAGTAAATACCAATACAAGGAATTTATTTGTATTTAGTTGAATTACTGTGCAAAATTTGCTGAAAGAGCCTAGATGTAACCATTTTCCTTTATTTTTTAAATGCTAATTCAGAATGGTGCAACATAAGTGAAAAGTTTAGTTAGTTGTTACTATGTGATACTCTATTCTGGCTAGCTATGGAGGTCTATTTAATGTTACCTGACAGATTAGAATATTTAACTTGAAAATGTGCTACTGCCTGACTGGCAAGCTGGGACATTGCCTACTGTGATTTCTTACTGGCAAGAAGTTTTTTTTTAAGGCAGGCTTGGCCATATTGAAGCTAACAGAGTTAGCTGAGGTTTGATACGCTGCTTTCTTCTTTAGGCCCACGGAAACGTTTTTTTTGGAATTTATGCCAGCGGGTTTTTGGACTGTAGAATGTGCAATGTGTGTAGAATGACTGTAGAATGTAAAAGTGTGCTTCATACAATGTAAGACTCCTCAGGTTTGGTGGCATTAGCTCTGTACCTTAAAAGTGATTCTTTGGAGGTTTTGTTACTCTGGTAGTCAGTAAGCGTGTATGGCCAGAGCACAACACGTCGTAGCTTTGAACACATCCCTGTATAACCATCTGCAAAGAACCATGCTGTAATGAGACACAGGGAGAATATGGCAAAGAAGGTATTACATGATACAGAGAAAAATGAAATATTATCAGGCCTACACTGGCAATGTAGCAGTAATCCGAAGAATTGTCTCCTCACTGTGCTTTCCTGTAAGGTACTGCACCAAACAGCGTGAGATAGTACTTCCTACATAACACTTAGGGATTTTGTTAGTAAATAAAATGTTTTCCACAAGGAGTTATTAGTAGACCAAGGTGCTGCATGGAAGCAACTATGCCAGTCTTTATGTAAATTGTTTTTAAATAGACTGTTGAATATGATGGTGTTCCAAACAGTCACAGTTTAAAATACTGATAAGGAAGGAATTGTTGTAAAGTGTTTTGTTCCGAAGCTGTGTGTTGAATCGTCCTGGCAGAAAGAGTACTTCGTTCTTCCAGGGCTGGATTTTCACTGAACAATTAGATGAAGTTACTTACATTTGAGCTGATTGCTGAAGTTAGCCCAACAGGCGTGAGAGTGATAACACTGAAAATTGGTACATAAATCACTTTGTGAAACTGGGTTGTTAACTGCACTAGTAAAAAATACCTTGTTTGACTCACCGATTTAAATATAAAAAACCTAAAAACAAATACCCTAGAGAGTTTTGTATGTAATTAGGATAGGGTGTTACTCAATTTACATGTATGACCAGTGCAGAAACAGAGAATGTCTCTAAATTCAGCAAGTGGTGTGTGTTGCTCTAAAGGCAGCAAGTGACTCATGTGACTGTCTTAGCAGCTGGGCAGCAAGATTAGAGAGCTACTACGTACACATTCCCTTACTGAGGGGTCCAAACTATTGCTAAATGAAGTTGTATTACTGCCAGAAAGTGAATAACAGGCATAAGGAAATATAATAAATAAGTGTGTCATCGGGTTAGTGCAGTAGTTATTTCAAACAGTCGTTAAAGTGAAGGAAAAAAAAAGAAACCAAATGCAACTTTCCAAGATTCATATTTAAAAGATGTTTGTCCTTTTTTCAGACTCTAATTTCATATGAGATTACATGTGAAGTGTCCCTTTCAATTTAGAGATTTGGACAAGTCATCTTGAAATGGCTGTTTCTGACACTGCAAGGAAAAAGAATGAGAATGTTAGCGAGTAAAGAGTCTTACTCCAAAGAACTCATTTATTTGTAAAAGTACTAAAAATATGCTTGTATCATGAAGTATTTTGATTTGAACTGAAATTGGCAAAGTGTGTACTTCTTGGTCACTTGCTAATTTGAAGACTTATTCATGATGTTATTCCTCATGTATTTCCTAATTGTAAGAATTTGTGAAGTTTGTTCCAAATTGTCTTTAAGTTTTCCTGGCATGCCAGTATGGATTAGTGGAATATGTATTCTTTTTATTTTTTTTCTTATGTTTCCCTAATCTAATTTTGGATTTTTTTGCTCAGATACTTGATTTTCTTAAGAGAGTTGCTAAACATTTATGAATGCTTTGTTCTTTATACAGAATGTGTTTGCAGTTACACATTGGATTTCAACTATAATTTATGGATTTAAACTGAAAACTGTCACCCTGTCAAATTTATCCTCAGGATTAACCCTCAGGAGAACTCCTTTGAGTCTTGAGGACGAGAGGACGTACACTTGACTGTTGCAATCGAGTAAATTGATACAGAAATCAAGAAGATGTAAATATGAAGCTCCTTAGTGTTATTTTTAGTGTCAACTTCCAGACCATAATTACGTTTTAAAGATGAGAATGCATTTGCCCAAGAGGAGCTTTTATATTTAAAAAGCCAAATCAGACAAGAAGTCGAGCTCATGCTAAATTCCTTACAGTAAAAGAGGACCAGAAGAATGTGTGTTCCTAGTTATCATCACTGTGTCCCAGTGTCCTCAACAAGGTTAAACTGTTTGTTTATTTTGCTTCAGGTTTTCCGGATTTCTGCTTTCTCTATTTTTCTGTCTAGCAATGAATTGTTTCTCATCTTGTTACTCTTTCCTGTTTATTTCAAGTTTCTGCAGCTTTCCTCAACAATGGTTTTCAGTTGTATATCTAAGAAAAGATGGGCAGAGCGTAAAATAAGATTCCCCAGAGTAGTCAGTGCATCTGAAAACTACCTTCTCCAGGTGGACCTTCATTTTAATACTTCCAAATGCCTTCATCTGATCTTTTCATTTTTGCACGCTTAGATTTATTCATAATCAAGTCTCTTAATTGTTTAGCATTTTAAAATCTTTGATTTATAGGAAAGGTTCCTTTTGGCTTTTGTTTTAATTCATTCTTTCTGAATGTTTCATTACTACTTTTTTAATGTACCATTTTCTGTACCAGATTTTTCTATTCTATTTCTTTTCTATTCTATTCTGCTTTCATTTTTCACTCCCAAATTACTCATCAGTTGCAAAAGAAAAATGTTTCTGCACTGCTTAGTCTGATGGTGGTCTGAGACATAGGATCACTAGGAGACAGGAATGTTTGTGTATTGACAAGTAGGTTATAGATACAGCACCAGCAGATTGTGACCGAGGATATACGTACCTGCAAAATATATCGATCCTCTGACTACTTGATTGCTTCAGTGATTCTTTCATGCTGTTTTTAACACATTCCTTGAGGTGAACCATCTGAAATATCCGTCTGCCGGCAGGGTTTCAGCTCCTGGGTCTTGCTGCCCTGTGTCGTGTGCCACAGCAGCTTCTCAGCCTTGGACTTCCTACCCCGGCCCCAATCCCCGCCCCTTCCCAGGGAAGAACTCTGCCATACCGCAGTTTTGTTATCCTTTCTTCTGCAGTGTGCTTTGTTTTGTTAGAGCACCTTTGCACAGCTGGAAGAATTATATAAAATAAACTGCTGCCCTGAGAGGATTTTTGCGTGAACTTGGATTTCGGCTTGTTTGTTTGTACCTTTCAGAATTACACCCAAAATTTCTTAGCCGCAAGCTTGTGCTGCTCTACTGAACTAAAGAGGGAAGTATGTTCTCATGGATTCTAAGGAGGAAAATTCTTAATCTACTTCAAACCAAAAATACAGTATTATTTTTAATAAATTTGATATTCAAATGTCCAAGGAGAAACAGCTGAACAAGATCAGACAAAAATATCTTGTATTTATATGAGATTGCCTCTTGTAAGCAGTTATGCTTTAAGAGAGGAATTGGAAAGATTCTTTCTTGATACAGTCCTCCTCCCCGTGCTCTGTCATGCCATTCCATTCTTAGGATCAGGAATTATCCTGGTGTTTGCTTCTTAAGGCTGTTAGAAAATCATGGATATTTTGAAGGAAGTTGAGATGCTGTTTCTGATGCTATTTGTATCCTTCCGGTGAGAGTTTCACAGTGTCAACTTGTGGTAGCGTGTGCCACCTGCCCAATATGCTTTTTGGCAGGAAGGCCTACAAATAAAAAGGTTTGGGGAAGTTGGTAGTTTGTTTGGGTTTTTTTTTTTTTTAAAAAAAGCCTCAACCTGTGCTCTTGAGAGCATTTCTTAGGGCTAGAGTTGCAGTCTCACCTCTTCCCTTGCACTGGCCAGGGGGGCTGGCAAGTTGTCTGGAAGCTGTAAGTTGATCAGAAGTGACTCTTCAGCTCTTCAGTTTCAGATGTGATCGTGGTATTTGATTTTCTTAAGAGTTGACAAGTTTCCTAGTGAGGAGAGTGAATTTTAGTAGCTACCCTTGGAATGAGAGAAATCTTGGTTCTGGTGTTGGAGGGAGCAAGCCTTCTGAAAAGCTGAAAAGTAAAGCATGGGAAGGTTTGGAGCTGAGATAACTGAAACACTCTTTTTCAGTAACTATAGATACTATGGTCTTTCACAGGAGAGCAGTGGACAGGAAGAATGTTTGTTTCCAAGCACCGGTGACTGGAGAAGAATAAATAGAACTAAAGGAGGCTTTAGGAGCTGTGTTGCTTTGTTAATGTCTTAAAAAAATAGCATCCATTTTTAGGATTCAGTGTACTAGAGGCTGAAAAGGAAAACACAGCAGGCATCTGTCCTTCCCCTGACAAGCTAACAGTGTTGCTTGAAAGAGGAGAACTGAGACATGTGGAAAGGAAAGGGAAAAAAGCAGTTCGAGTACTTGCAGTTACATGTGTGCACACTCTTTGATTTTGTCTGTTAAATTAACAGTATGGCACAACAAAATATGGCTCACAAAGCCAAATTATGTTCCTCTCAGTCATCACCATGGGCACTCCTATGTTATCCTGTTTTTCAGGCTGTGGATCGTTGAAGGCAAATACCCAGGGGGATGCTGGTTCTCAGAGCAGTATGTATCCCACAGATGGGAGTTCACAAGCCATTTTTCTGGCTGGAAACTTATACGTGGATCTTGACAATGGAACATATTTATACAGAGTTCTGGTATGCTCTCTAGCACGTTTGATGTTTTGCTTCAGGCTCTGGATACTTTGAGAAAACCTGCCCTACAGCCATAGTCACTGCCCTGGTGAAATGCCGAGCTGCTTGTACGTTTTTTCTGACTCTTGTGATGGAGTTACTCCTCTTGCCTAACCTGCATCATGATACTTATACTGTAAAGCACCTAGATTCCAAAGGAGGAGAGCCTGCAGTGCATGCACAGGATAAAATGCAGTGAGAATAAAGTAAATTACTCTTGTGGTTTTTTTCTTTAGCTGTTTATATAAGAATCAAATTTCTGTGGAATTTTTGGAAGAACCTGTTCTGAGATTACTAGGCAGAGTTTTTCAAAACCATTGTCTTCATAATCTGTTTAGAATGCAGCTTTCACTGCCTTTCACTTCAGCTTCAGGCACTAAGTATTTCTGCAAATCACTCCTTGTAGACACATGCCAAGGACTGGGAAAATTAATGACCTTCTCTGTAGCATTTAGTTTAAATGACACAGAGATCTCTAGTAGAATCTGAGACCTCTAGGACAGCGTTCAATTATCCGACTCAAAACATTGATTTCTGAGTTACTAATGGGATTGTGGAATTAGTAATTAAAAACTATCTGAATTTGGGTAGAGTTCACAGGAATGACAGCTACCGCACTATCCCTGTCTAATTTCAAATCTCCATCTCAAAGGAAGGTGTTCAAAGGAAAAGTAGGAAAAGTGTGCCAGAATTTTTTGACACAGACAAAACTTTTTTTTCTATTAACACTTATGTTTTTGAAATGCACTGTTTTGAATGAATAAAAACTGAAGAAACAAAACAGGGAAGCAGATGCTAATTTGTAAAATTTTAGCCCAAACAATGGCAGTTTGGCAAAGTTGTAGGTTGGCTCAAATAGAGGAGTTTATCATATAATGGCAAGTGTTTGGCAGCATGGTGAAATGTGATCCCACTCATTCTGCAAATAGTCAAATATACTGGATTTGAGTTCACATTTGTACTTACTGACAGCAGCATTGGTTCTTGTGTAAATTAACAGAGGAATTTTCCTGCTTTGAATCAAGGGTGGCGAGAGAACTGTTATAGCAGGGCTTTGCAGTCTGATCAAGGCCTGAGGTGACAGTACTTTTATTTAACCTGATAAATACTGATCAAATTCTATGCCTGCATTTTATTTAGTAAGAAAAATTATACTTGTGTGCATATTAAAACCTGGCATTCTGTTTCTGGTGCTGGCAAAACCAAAGTTATCCTGAAAAGTTAGAGGAGTAGGGATGATACTCCCAGAGTATTCTCCTCGTCTTCAATAATCCACTTGTCAAAGGCTTCCTGAGCTAAACATGATGAGTTTGTATTTACAAACCTTTACTGGACTTTTTCCATAACTTTTTCATGTGACCTCTTGAGCTTTTGTAAAGTGTCTAAACATGCTGTTGCAAGGAGTTAAACTGCAGAAATGTTTGAAAGGCAGGTGCATCGCCTTTTCAAACCTGTGTCCTTTCATTTAATTTCACATCTCCAGCTCTTCTATTGGAAGAGCTGCCAGTCTGTTCAGCTTTCTGTCTCTCCAGCCACATCAGCTGTGGTGTACTTGCATGCTATTCATTTGTATCTCTCTTTTCTGCATGTGTATGGATTTCTCCAGGAATTCCACTTGCTTCTTGGAGCTTGACTTCCTTTTCTATGTTGCTTCTTCACTGATGTGTTTGTTTGTTCATGTGTCCTCCAACTCACTGCCCAGTTTTCATTGAAGTTTATGCTTTCTTGCCTGGTGGAGATGTCAAGCTTAATGTAGTAATTCACTGCGTGTTGGGAATTAACTTTTAGGAAAGAAAACAGGCAGCAATCTGTGATATGTGTGTCTCCTCAATACAGGACAAGAGCTACATAGCATCACAAAGATACAGGACAAGGTGATGAATGAAAAAAGTAGCGAATCAGTTTCCATGGAAGGAAGGACTGAGTTGACTTAGACTTTTCAGCTCTGTAAGAGACTACAAAAGGGAAAGTACTGAAAATAGAGATTTCATGTCACAGACAGAATGATAAAGGAACCATGGGTGATATTGATGGGATAAAGGGGGAGCAAAATCATTAGCTAAGAGGAAAGAGAAATAGTGGGAGATGGGTTCAGAACAAGATAATAGGAAGCTGTTGTTAATAAAATGTGAAATTAAGCTGTGGCACTCCTTGCCATGGGACGTTGTCGGTACAAAAGATTACATGGGCACAAGAGAGAGCTGCCAAAATAACAGAAAAGGGGGGTATTAAATCTGTGTAGATCTCTAAGTCCCTAAATCACAAGTGGTGATATTTCCCTAAAATACTGCACACTTGTCTTCCTCATGATCTGCTGTTGGCTTTTCCTGGAGCGAGGCTGCTGGGCTGCTGGACTTTTGCTCTGGCCTGCAAGGACCATCGCTGTGTTGCAATGAGTATTCAGGGACCCCGAACCGGAACAAATCACCCAGAACTGGAACAAATCACCCTTGCTGAGCCAGATGCCTCGCTGTCACAGAAACCATGTCTGTCTCTGTGAACCTATATAGAGCCACTTGCAAGCTTGTGAAGTTTTTTCCACATAAACTAAAGCCAGTGTTTTCTTGTCTAGAAAGCCTTTTAATTTCTAGCCTAAACTCACTTTGATAAGCTTACACTTAGGCTTCTTTGTGCCAGCTCTACTGACTTGTCTCTTGGTTTACTTATTAAGAACTTTAGTCTTTTTTTTTTTCTTTTCCTTTGATCAGATATTTCACTGCACTGTCCCAGATGTTTTGTGACTATGTAATATCAGATTTATATATGGTGTTCCCACAAGATCTTGGTAGTCCACTATAGTAGCATCTTTATGTCCCTTCCTACACTGAAAATACAGCTGCTTTTTTTTTTTTTTAATAATTATATTTTATTTCTTCTGAACCAGTTTTCTTTAGTGACTTTTACTAGCTGCTTATAGGAAGGTTATACACAATTTTTTTCCTTCTCTGCTACTTCAAACAGTTCATCACTTCTCAGCAGAAACCACTGTCTCTAAGAATGTTACTCTGTTCTTTGTTGCTCCTTTTCAACCTGTTTCTGTCCGTAAGAATTTTACCATTTTTCTTGTGTGTTGTTTCAGTCTGCACTGTACTTCTGATACCTCCTAGTTTATGCATATTTTTGTAGTGCTCACTTAAAGGCATAAAAAAATTCTAAATGAAAGTGTTGAATCAAAAAAGACTCAAGACTAGTCTTGGCAGTAGTCCATAACTAACATCCTTCCACCTTTTTCTGAAAGAAATCTGTTGTCATCTCCTCTTGATCTGCTGCTTTTCCTGTTGTACTGTTCTTAAACTAACTCTTCTTCTCAGCTCAACAAATTACTGCTCAAGTGGTAGTGTAGCAGATTCCTTACTGAGTGAGTCTAGAAGTGGTGTGCTTCTTTTAAATAAAAACTATTTGTAATGTTGAAGAAAAGCTGGGTGTTTGACATGGTTCAGCTTTGAAAAAATCATGTGATATTTTGTTTGATTTTTTTTCTTTACCTTCATGTTTTCATTGTTTCATTGAAAATGTGCTTCAAGCAAGAGGCCATGCTATCATCATCAGTTGTATGTCTGATTTTCTCCAACTTTCTTAATACTGAAATGAGACAAAAGGTGTGTACTTGGATTTGCTGTGAGTCTGTTCCATCTCATCACAGCCTTGCTTCCTGTTAAATCAGAAGATAGTATTTCAATATAAAGGTAAGGTTATATAAGTGTGGTAGATGTTTGGGTTTTTTTAAATTCACCTTTCAGAAGGCCCTGTGTTGGTCTCTGTGGTTGACAGCCATCTCTGGTGCAGAGGACTGTAAACTTCTGCATTATTTTCACTCTTAGTAGGAGTAGTGAGTTCAATTGCCCAGTGCTCTCTGTGTTGTGATTGTAGATGTTTGGCAGACTTAGATTGCACCAAGTTTATTCAAGATGATCTATGCACTGCCAATAATGATATGAACTTGGTCGTTTAGCACCTTTCGTCACCCCTACTAAACTAAGAGCATCTCACAGTGCCGTGATATTCCATTAGTCTGCTGTGATCACTCTGTTCCATTAGGCTGGTTCCTCTTGGGATGTTGGGTGTGCAAGACAGGGCTGGTGCCAGATCCCCGTGTTCAGCAGGGTGCTGAAATTGTTGTTGTTCCTGATGCTGAATGGCTACTGAGTACAGTTAGTACCAAGACACCACAGGAAATCTGTGCAAGCTCTTGGGGCTAGAGATGTGGGAATCCCAAACTGCTTATCCCTATTAGGGAGGTGGCTCTTCTCCGCCTCTTCTTGTGCTGGCACAAAAATGCTCCAAAAACTTAGACTGCATGTAAATGGTTGGAATTCTTTCTGTAGGGTTAATTTGACTGGTTTAGCTCTCTATGGTTAATTTGAATGTTTTATGTCTCTGGCCTGACACAGAGTGTGGAAAGGAAAGAAGAAAAGTAAAGGAGAGGCAAAGGGAAGGAGGAAGAAGCACTGAACAGTTTCCGTGTGGAGGCACACTGAAAATAACTAAGTTCTGGGCTGACTAACAGAGTGCTAACATGTGCTGTCTTCAGCATGACAGCTGGACAGATGTGTCCATCTCAGATCCCAAAGCATTAGCCAAGGTGCTGTGCCAGAGCTGTTACCCCTGCCTCTGAGCCACTCGTGGATGAAAAGCTGAAAAGCTCAGCTGTTCTGCTGCATGGTTTGGCTTCCAGCAAGGAGGTGGCTTGTGTCTGGCCAGCTTGGCATGATGGCTGGCCATGGTTGCCTCTGCCTATGGTTGACCCAGTAAACAAGGTGCTTTCTTAGGTGGAGTTAGCTAATTTTGGAGATAGCTGCTTTGCTTTTGGGATTGGATCCAGAGAAGGTAACTACTGAAGTTGCTTGCCAAGGTGGCTATCAAATCTGATGACGGATCAAGCCTTGAGGTTAACTAACAGCAATTATCTTTACTGTAGCTATAGCTATTCTGGGTGTTTGTTCAGGAGTTTGTTTTGCATTGCGTTTTGTTCTGTTTTGAAAAGTTGATGCCTCACAGTGCTGGTTTGTGTGTAATTCAAGGGAAATATCAGCCCTCATCTTGGCAAGTACAACCTTTTGGGCACAAACTTCAAAGTTGTGGTGACAAGTAGGGTAAAAATGAGCAATTAAAATATCACTGTCTGATAGATTTTTGTATTTTCGTTTGGGAGAGGCTCCTCCAGAAGCACCCCCAGATTTGGTAAGGAAGCAAATGATTTCAGAAAGAAACACGTTGAAATCTTCAGGCCATTCATTGTACCTGTTTTGGTAGTAAGGTTTTTTTCTTAGCCATTCATTTGCATAACCCTAGCTCTTTTTGACTGTTTTGTACCCTTTTCTTTAGCAGATGTTTCCCCCCAGCACTAGTCATGGTGGCAGCTTGTGCAAGGAGGCAGAAGTGGGTGAGTTTGGGGAGAGTGATGGAAGCTACAGGTCATAAATAAGTGTACTGTGTGTGGTTGATGATATGTAGCAAGTGTGGTTTAGTAAGATGAGCTTCCAGCTCTTTCTGCAGAAGGGGATGCACATCCCCTTTCTTTATTCTGACACATTTCTGTAAGATGATAGGAGGCAGGAAAGAAATGTAATTTCTATGACCAAGTTTCTGTGTGTTACTTTTTCATCTCTTCTTACTGATAGAAGGCTTGGGTGGGTGCTCTGCTGTCAGACTGTATCACCCAGCATTAGCTGGTCATGAATCCATGCTTGTTGGTCACAGGTATTGCTTTTTTTCTTAAAGACTGCTCCTGTGGGCAGTTACAAACACGGATGGAATGAGCATGAGTCTCCACATCTCTCTTTCCTCCCTCCGGTACTCAGATTTCAGTAAGCAGGGCATTTGGAGTTTGAAATTTGTAATTGTAACATTATCTGTCAGAAGTAAAGGGAAAAAGGAAAAAAAAGAACCTGCTGAAATAAGTGGCGTAGAACACACTAGATCTGCTTCAGATAAAGCTGACTGTTATTGTGTGCTATTAAACCAAATGTTTTAAAGGATTAGTAGATACTATATTTTAAGAGATTGGTTAGTGGTAGGAAGTAAAGCTGCCGGTCACGTTTTTATTCTAGAGTCCAAATGCAAAGGTCTCTTATTAAAATTTATCCAGTTGTTTAGCTTTTCTTAACAGAGGGTTCTTAGGTCACAGAAACAAGTGCAGTATGAAATTTCATACTCAATAGTCACCTGCTTTTAAAGAAAAATTGTTGTATTTCATCATTTCAGAAGACAACAGTTACTGCTTTTTGCTGTCAACATATGCCCCTGTATGTTTACATTTGTGTGTATCCTAAACAGTTTTGATTTTTGATATTTTTATTTTGAGCAGTAGAAGCCCTTACAGGCTCCAAAGAATTTCATTGGCTTTCTTTCTAGCCACTTTTTCCTAAGAAAAGGTGACCATACCAATGATGTGAAAAATCCTGTCCACAGCATTTCCTTACGATTCATTAACACTGTTGTTTTGCCTCTGCTTGGCTTCGTTGCACTTTTTAGGCTCCCTTCTCCTCTTCACTGGAATCTCTGTTTTGGGGATTTTTTTTTTTATCAATTTGTCATCTGCCACATAAGGGGACAGATGAAGGGAAAAGAGGGGTTTCTTATAACTGTTTTATTAAGAGAGCCTTATTGTTCCTAATCCACTATAATTTGTCTTGGTTTCCTCTTCCTTAATCTTATTTTCCTGCTATTTCCGAACCTCCTCACCTTCATGCTGATGACTCCACCCTCCCTGATCTTAGGGTTTGGATGAAGCTGGGAGGTGTGGTTAGATGCCAGAAGTGCTCAATTATTACTTACCCAGGAAAACTTCATCCTGTCTGACAAGCATACTATTCGTAGCCTTGAGGGATTTACCTGAAGGGCACTGAATTTCCACTCAGAATTTAAGTAGATTAGATTATGTATACATATTTGTTGTGACTTGGCTGGTATCCCAGTGCCTGAGGTCTTAAAACATATACTTTGCTATACTCGAGGCAAGCTCAACTGCATGTTTCAAAAGATGCTCTGGGGAGATGGGAGGCTGCTGTTTGGAGTCCACAAAGGTGTTATTCTCTCCAGATCTGGTACAACACAGGAATTCTGACTATTGTTCTGTCTAGTCCTGTATTTTGTCTTGATATTAGATGCTATCAGATGCCTCAAGGGGTGGTATAACTGTAAGATGCAGAGGTGAAGATCCTCTCATATTTAACTCTCTGCTGATTTGTAGTTTGTCTTGGAAAAAGAAGGTTGCTATTATTTTTTTCCTGAAGCCCTCTTGAAATCATATTATAATTTTGGATGATTCAGTTATCTATGTAATCTTGTCTGTCTGACTATAAGCTACCTTCTGGCAATTAATCTCACAGGCTAATACTTTGATGTTAAAGAACAAGTTGGGGGTGTTTATTTGTTTAAAATTTGCTATGCTGTGGCTTTAGTGAGTGTCTCTGTCATAAGAACAGATGAAACCTGTTACTCTAAATCTGAACAAGTTACTCCACTGCCAGTAATTTTAATAGTTTTATCTTGTTATCTTGTTCAAAAAAACAAAACAAAACAACAAAAAACCAACAAAACAACAAAGACTCAAACATCCAAATACAGCTCCAAAATTCAGGTGCTGCGGATATGCTGGAGGGAACTGTGAAGTTAAAACAGCTGTATTTTATGAAATTCTGTTTGGTATGGCACTTTTCCTTATAAGGACCAATGACCAATTGTTTTGATTATTTAGAAGGAAAAAATTCCATGAGAACTGTTACTGAAAATGACTAACTTGGCATTTGTGATCTGTCGTTCTCTTGCAACATTTGATGCAATACTGAATTTAAGATAGCTGAAACATCCAGTTAGGATGCTGCTCAGTGCTTCAGCTGTTCCTGTGCTACCTATTTGTTTCATTTTCTTGTAAATTGCTAATGATATCTGTAAATAAATACTCCTCCTTTTTTTAATGGTGTCTTCTTAATATCCAGGCCTTTGTAAATACAGAACAGCCTGTGCATCCGATAGAAATCTCCAAGACTCAGTTTGTGATGCACAGTGACCTACAGGCTTTGGCAGCAAGGAGCTGAAGGGATTCCTTGGGTTTTGCCACCAGAGTAGGGAAGCCTTGGAAGGAGGAGTGTGGCTCTGCAGGTGCTCATGGGCGGTGAGGCTCTGAAAGAGCACGGTGGTAAGGGCTGCACATCCCTAGAAACTAGGGATGGATGGGTCTTGTTGTGAGAGGAGGGAAGACTTGACAGAGAGGGAGGCTGGATTTGGTTAAGTAGTATTGTTTCTTTCTTTAAGCAGGGACTGGAAGTTAATAAAAATGTGTAAGCTGATATGCCTTTGATATGAGCTGCTTTTCTCAAAGTTGCAGAGGGGAGGTGAGAGAGGTGGAACCACGACTTAGCAGATCTGAAATGTACATATCCATCTGACCCGTTCCTTTGGTGTCTTATTGGCTACGGAAGATGTTTGAATACAGTAATTACAAATCCATTTGCATCGCCTATTAGAGTAGTCTCTTGTAGATAGAGGATGAGGAATAACCCATTGTGTGGAATTTTTTTTTTTTTTTTTTACATTATGATTGTCTTCCTATATGCTGAAATAGATTTTTCTCTAACAAACAGAAGCTGCATGTAAAATTCACTGCATTTTCCGTTCTTTGCTTCTGTTTTCCTTTTGTAAGTATGGAAACATAGGATTCACTTAAGCAGACAATAAGTAAGATTGTCCCTTTGTGAACTTTAAAATGGATAAAATGAGAAAGAATTCCTAGGCTGATGATTACTGAGAAGTAATTAACAAATCCAGTTGGCTATGGCTTAGTCCACAGTAGGATGTTACCTTGAATACAGTGCAGTTCCTCTTACAGCATCATATGCCCACGCTGAACTGAATTCTCAGTGTTGCATCACAAAAAACTACTTACTGTAGAAAGTGCTTGTTGTGGTGAGCTGGGTTCCACTCAAGGTTTCTTTGGGCTGATCGCTAATAATGTGCTGGAGTTTTTATTTCTTCCCACGTGGCTCACTGCCCGTGTGCTGCTTTACTCCAGGATCATTCTGAGTAGAGGTAGATGCTCCATACATGTTGGCAGGTAGGCAAGAGTGCTGCTTTTTGTGGTGGGGGTTGTAAGAAAATTGGTTATAATAATTGATTAATTTTGAAGAATCTGCCAAGGCTCTGGTGGCCTCCAGTTCATGTATGACTGAGCCTACTCGGATATGAATCGTTATGGGATGGACAGGTACAGGTCACTACCCAAGTAAATGAAAGAGAGAAAACACACCTGGACCTGGCCTCAGGAATGAATCAGCACAAGGGACCACAAGGATATAGCAGAAGACAAAGAAACTCAACAACATTCTTGATCAATGCCCTGCTCCAGGCTGTGGTTTTGCAAGTGACATTGCCACCAAATCCAGGAGTGAATTTTTTTTCTCTCAGATGGTGCACAGTGCCACAACAGAGGCCTGAGGTAAATGGGTTAAAAAAAAAAAAAAAAAAAAAAGCCAAACCAAAAAAATCCCAAACAAACAAATACAAAAAAAAGTCAGTAGCCTCACCTATACCATAGTGTCCTCCTGGCCTGGGTCTGCTGCAAAGCACTGTGTCTCCTCAGCTGTGAACAATACCCGAGAAACTGCTACAGGATCCTGTGGAGGCTGGAGGAGGAAACTGATCCGGTAAGTATTGCATGCCCAATTGCACAATACCTTCACAGGAAGGTTTAAACTACTTTTTTCTGGTGCATCACTCAGGTAGCAGCCTTTCCCTTGCCATTTAACCTAGCCATTCTCAAACTTGTGTCAGATTCCTGTTTTGTTTATTTTCTGTGATCTCCTTATCCACACAGATGTGCTGTCACTCACTGACCATCTCTAAACTTCTGCACTCCAGCTACTGTCCCTCCATCCTTTCATTTCTCTTACTCTCTCATCCAGAGTATCAGCCTTTACTGTCAGTATCCCTTACCCCTCTCGCTGGTCTTTGCTCAGCTAGCCTTGCCTACTTACCTGTAGGTACCTACTTACTTAGCTGTACTGAAGGACTTCTCAGAAACTTTACTGTATCAGCTCCCTGATACCTCCCATGTCTTCTTTCCCCTTGTTCTCTGTGTTCTGTACTCTGTGTAAAAGACACATTTCATGAGGAATAGCATCAAGTTATCTTAGCTGCCCAGATCAGTTATCCTTTCTGTCCAAATCTTTGCAACTCTGTCCTGTACCTACTTTGCCCTCTTTGGAAAGCCTGAAGATGTCCAGAAGGAGAGTGCTGACCCTGCTCTTGGTGTTGATGTCACCATGGATCTCACTGCCTGCTCCCTGCCTGGGGGGCCCTGAGGCTGTGGGGAGGGCAGGAAGGAGCCCAGCCCAGTCAGACACAGCAAGGAGCTGCCAGTCCCAGCTGAGCTGAAGCCATGGCATGGCTCACCTCCATGCTCCCTGGAGCTCTGCTGGGTGCAAGGGGAGATAGTCTGAAAGCTGGAGGGAGCCCTGTGTTTGGGGGTGTGCACATAGAGAATGGATGGTGTATGGGACTGCTTCCTCCTGCTGTTGCCTGCACTCCTGCCTGTGTGACATCCTTCAGCTTAGCAAGTGTTGGTTTGCCTTCCTCCCAGTCAGTGACTGTCACATCTGTGCTGCTGACTCATGTTTTGTAGTTTGTCCAGTGTCTGACTCCACGATTGCAAGAGCTCTTGATCACATTTTCTGATGCTTTTCTATTCTTCACTCTTGTTCTCCTCCGTGAAATGTCATCTTCTCATCAGTCTTACTTTAGAGCTTTAATGATATATTTCTTTGCTGTGCCAAGTCCCAGACATGATTCACACTTTTCTGCCTGCTTTCTCTACTGATTTGATCTCTCATTTCCTCCTCGCTAATCACAGCCTTCCCCAGCTTTGGTTATGCTGCCCCCCTGCTCCAGACCTTAGTCATGCTCAGAGTGTTTATTCATCCTAGAGCAGTCTCAGATACAAAGCTGTGCTGTTGAAGAGTTTCGTTACTGTGCTCAATCTTCACTCAGGGTGCTGTACACGAAGAATTTTGAACTGTGTTGCTGTTTTAGATCTGTGTAGTAGAATGAGCTTGTGTAGATCTAAAAGCTGCAACAGAAATTTCTTACCTTCATGGTGTATTTGACAATAATTTTCAGGAGCCATAAAAAGAGTGAAAATAACGCGTAAGAGGGAGGTTTGACACAAAAAGTGCAAGTAAAGGAGGTGTCGGGTTGTTGGGTTTGGGGGGTTTTTTTCCCCTCTAAGGAAATGCTTCTCTAACAGTCCAGGATGAAGCTTATTGATAGGTAACCTTGAAGTGCATTATTACAGTTTGCCTGTTGTCTTTGTAAATGAGGTCCTTAAGTCTCCCAGCAATTTGTTAGGGAGTGCTGTCCTTCAGCATAAGGACAGGTGGTTTTCCATGTATGCAGTTAAATATATAATGTGTATCAGTTTTTTCTTTAAAAACAAAACAAACAAAAACCCAACAAACAACCAAAAGCAGAACCTTTTATACTCAAATTCCCTATCCAACAGTGTCAGACCATTTCACATTTTGAAACAATAGCAACCAACTTAACCATTATGTATGTCTCAGAAAAACCTCAAAAAACAACAGCATATGTAGTATGTGGAAGTAGTTTGGAAAGCATCTTGCAGTTTTGAGGGGCACACGGTGAGAAGAGAAACTGGGAGAAATGAATCTAAATGTGGTCACGAGGGAAGAAACTAGTTAGCAGTATTAAAATAGACTTTGTAATGAGTGGGGTGACTAGTAACATCTTTGTTTTTTCAGATTTCTCTTAGCACATGAAAAAGCTGCATCCCATATGAAGAGGGGAATTAGTAGCTAAAAGATAGCCATCAGATTTCAGAAGATAAAAGGATGGATCTGAACCTAGAAATTGTCAGCTCAGCAAAGGCAGAGTGGTGAAAGGAGGGTTTCCTGGAGAAGCACCAGAAGATTGTGATGGTTAATGTGTTTCTGGAAAGGGGACAAGAAATAGGGAGTACAAAGGTGCTAAATCTGAAAGTTCTAACAAAACACTGGTCAAGCATTTTATACACCCTGCAAAACATAGAAGGTATTTCAGATTGAGACCACTACGTCAATTGAGCTGAAATGTTTCCTGACTACTCCGATTCTTGTGTATGCCATCTAGAGGAGCACTGTGCAAGATTTGCTTTGTTTTTAAAGTCCTTATTTTTCACTGAAAAAAATCCACCATCACCTAATAAATTCATTTGTCTAAACACCTATCTGAAAAATTGATTGAACACACAACTATTGTAAAATTCATCTCTTCACAACTTCTTAAAAATAAAATTAAACTAAACATACCTTTTTGATTGCAAATTTTTTGCTAGCCTAGAGCTACTTTCCCACAGCGTGAAAGGAGCTCAAGCGCCTTGTTGGAGAGCACTTTAGAGGAAGACATTCTCTGGGATTCACAAAAGCATCTCTATTTCATGTTTCCATCTGCCCTCCAGGATTTTTTCCCATAACGTGCATGAAACATTGATGCATACCATACAGTCATAAGACTATTTTTATTCCATCTTTTTTGTCACCATCTTCTTTCCACCTTTCTGGAAGCCTGCCCTACTAGCAGTTTGCAGCTGTTCAAGGCAAAGTCTTGCATGTGTTTTTCTCACATCACTTAATGTAGGCTTGAAATCAGGGAAGCAGAGTCTACTAAGCTGCTTTTAAAAAAGAGAGCTTGTAAGTGCCTGGTGTCTTAGACTGTGGAGAATAAAATTTAAATTTCAGGACATCAGGGTCTTTCATTGTAGATCACCCAGAGTTAGTGAATGCTTACTGTGGTAACCTGTGTCCAGCAACACTGAGAAAGTCTTAAGCCAGTGTGTTTGGAGGTGGAGCTGGGACAGAGTAGGGCAACACGTATGCATTTCACAACCTGCTTCTGTGACAGCAGGGAACCCTATCCCTGTCCCTTGAAACAACACAGAGAAACCTTGTGCTATTGTCAACCTTCCTGGCTCAGTTATCCTGCCAATAACAAGATGATTACCTTGTGATTTAATGGTAAAGTTGTTTGGTGATCACATTGTTATGACATTTCATCAGGCTGACAGGAGCTCCCAAAATGGTTTTCTGTTGGTGCAGCTCCAGGACAAAATCAGTGAGGACTTCTAGCAGATTCTGGCTTTGCTGCCTGAAACTGATCCAGTCGTTGCTGCTGGTCACCTGAATCAGAATATTGTAATCCAGGTGGCTATTCTGGATACTAACTGCCCGCTTATCTCCCACTGCAATGTTCAGTTGTGTAACTCTAAATTATGCATGGCTGTTTTTAGTTGTTCACTGATCTGGCATCAAATCTCAGAATTCTTACGCACTGAGATGTGCATCCCAAATTGCATTGCATGGTATCACAGTGCTCTCTGGAGCAGAATACTCAATGTGCCAAATGGGAAATGGGAACAAATGCGGAGCTATGCACTTACCTCGTTCACAAGGATGCTCTCATAGCAAAAGGGCTTGTGAGGGCTCTGAGAAGTCACTAGTCAGAGTAAGCTGCTGAGGTGTACTAACAGCACTGCATAAAGCTGATACATGAACAGAGTCAAAAATACATTTGGTGTCCGCTGTGCCGCTTCAGAAAGGCTCACTGGTTACAGCTTTAAAGAGGGATTTGTTTTGGTATTATCTTAAGTATTCTGCATTTTCAGTTAACCTTCCCTAAGGCTTTTGTGTTTTAGCTCATAAGGTCATTGATACCATCATCCAGCATCTCAGTTGTAGCAGTAGTAGCAAAAGCATCATGGCTAAATGTAACGCTTTCTGTTTTCTGTGAAACTACAATAATCTATGAAGTATTTTCAGATAGAACAGCAGTTCCTTGACTGTAGGTTGTATTGGAAGTGACTGCTCGGAAATTGGTCACTCTGTCTTACTTGTTGCCTTTCTTTGAGGGCTGGGATAAGAAGCAGAGGAAATAGGGTAACCAGGAACAGCATTTTAGTTGGAATAACTCCCATAAATAATGTGGTTTACAAACATCCGAGGTTACAAAATAGCAGTGCTAAACCCTGCCACAGCTTTTGCCTCCAGGCAATGTTTTTTCAGCAGTGTGACTTGGGGCAGGTCTGGGCTCTGCTACAGGGTTCGCACTACTGCATGGTTGACACCTCTACCCAGGGTGTGGTGTTATGTAGTGGGAAGACTACCCTGTCTCTCAGTCGCTTTATATCTGTCCTGCATGAGTTGTCCTTTTGTTCCAGAATTGATCTTCCCAACCATCTAATGTAGCATCATGAGGGAAATTAGCTCCTGTGAAAGGCCTTGTCCTAGCACAGTCCTTGCAGCTTCTATGAAGCATTGAGATTTTTTCAAGCACCAGCTTGCCCCTCTTATTTGAGCTTGTGTTAACTAGTAGGACTAGAGCACCAGAAACCCTTTTACTTAAATGATAGCTGGAACTGTTAAAAACATCTTTAGTTATGATTTGTTAGGTGACTGTCTCAAAAAGAAAAACTCGTGACACCTATCCAATCTATTTGTGCTCCACAATCTAGTTATGTTGACTAAATGGTACATGCTCAAGTATTCAAATTCAGAAAAATCTTCTGAAATGTTAGTATGGAAAATGATGGTTTCAGGGGTAGTCTTCAGGGGCAGGCTTGTACCAGGCAAATCTGAAATCTGCATTTGGTTGGTGGATGCTGTAACAAAGCATAGAATTGGTGGCTGACTGCATAGGCATGATAATTTGAGGGGAGTCAAAGAAGAATTTGTGAGGAAGTCCTGTCTTGGCGACTTGGAGTTCTTGTGAGACATCAGCAAAAATCAAAGATGTTCTGGTTGAAAAATCAAAAGTGAACTTTTTCAAAAAGTCTTTTAAAGAAACTAAGATGATGTGAGATGGGAGGTCTTTGCACAAGTAAATGACAGTTTGAGAGGTACAATCAAAAGGTAGAAGGTCAGCTCTCAGTTAGAGGGTCCCAGTTAAGTTCCACAGAGCTCTCTAGAACATCTTTGTGAATTATATCAGTAAGGGGATGAGCAGTTAGATGAACAACTTTGCTGTGAAGAAGAGAGCTAGCTGTGGAGAACAATGGAGGGACATTAAAGTGCAGAGGACTATGCAACAAAATGGGTGATAAGATTCAGTATAGATAAATTATGATGATAAATAAGAAGGATTACTGGGCAGAACAGTCCCCCTTATATATATTAGATTATGAGTTATAGCTGAATATTACCATTGAGGAGTAAGATTTGGGAATTGTGATTGGCCGTCCTGTGAGATCACAAACTCATTGGTCACCAAAACACAATCCAAACATTAGAGTAAAAACGTACAGAGTAAATTTTGAGAATGTCATTACAAGAGTGTATGTTCAAGCTGCTTCCAAGTGCTGTGTATATTTCTGGAGCCTTCAAAGGTTTATTAGAACTGGAAGAAGTTTAGAGAAAGTCGGTAAGGGTGATGAGCTACATAGAGTGGCTTCCATTAAAGAACAGTTCTGTAAATTGTCACTTTGGTCTGGGAAAGGAATTAATTGAGGGCAATGTTGTGGATATCTGCAGAGGAAGGAAGATGAGGACTAACCACTGCCTTTCAAATCAAAAGCATGCACAGTTAGGAGGGAAGGCAGATTCAGAGCCTTCAAAAAAAGAGGTTCTCCATTAAATCAGCAGTGGAGAGACCTATGGGATGACTTGTCAAACATATGTTGTAGAGATTATAAAAAATTATATGGTTTCCAGGAGACTTATTGGTTGTAAGGGTGATGTGCTCCAAGTTGCTAAACAGAAACCACATATGGTTCAGAAAGTCCCCGACACCAAAGGAGAAGAGAATTGTCTGTATTCTTCTGTACTTTTGGCTATTACTGAAGATAGAATACTGACCTAGATGTAGCACTAACCTTGCCCGCACACCCACAGTCATTTTAAGGCATCTTGTGACAAAGGAAAATATTTTTCCTTAAAAATATCCAAGTTCCTGACCATATTAACATATAATCTCATGCATCTTTAGGTTGTATGTTTGTGCATGTGTGTGCATCTACAGGATTTGCTTCTGCATTTTATTATAAAAATAGCATGGGCCTCTATGCAGATTGATAGTAACCAAAGTTTGTTTTCACAAAAGCATCATCAATTTAAAAACGGGTGCAGATTATTCTTGAGGAGGTGGGGTGGTGGTGGTGGTGCAATTCCAAAACACAGGAAAACACTTCTGCAGGTTTTAAAAATTCTAACAGTAATTACTCTAACAGTGTTATTTGTATCACAATCTCTCCAAAGTTTTTAGAAAAACATCTATGCAGTGCCATAGAAATTCTTAAAAAGTCCATAAAACCACAATCATCAGATGGGTTAGCTCTAAGCAGTTCTTGTTTCCTTTAATTTAGTATATAACCAGGAATCCTTTGGAACGTTTTAGTAACCAAACTAAGCTCTCATGATTTAAAGTGGACCTAAGTAATCTGAAACATGGACAGCCCACAAAGAGATGCTGGATGGTATTGTGATTTTTTTTTTTCTTTAAATTACAGACTATTAGGTCATGCTAAAATAAACATTAATAAGTTCATGTTCTACTTTTCCAGAAACTTAAAAGGGAAAAAAAGAAAAAAGGGCAAGCATGATAGAATTTTTCTTCTATATTCTGAAAAAAAAAATTATGTAATCCTCTTTCTAGTGTAGCATATTATAAGCATGAGTTACTTGATAAAATTAAAAAGCTGTTTGTCCAAATTTCATGACTGTAATACAGCTCTCAGAATTGCATAGAATTATGACCGTGAACAAAAACATATTAAACTTCATAGTCATATCTATATAAATACCTATTTTTGTATGATGGTTACTGTACTAGGAATCTAGTGGGGTTTTTCATCCAAGTGCTTGCTTTATTAATTAAAAAAAGATATGTATATTTAATAGATGTTTACTGCTGAAATCTATGTATTTACTGCCCACAAGAAAAGAAATGTGTTTAATAATTTTAGTGCATTTGTTTCCATTGCTACCCAAATTTTAGACTGGTTTGAAGGGATTGGGAATTTTTTCTGCTCAACTCTCTGCAGTTTCTATAGGTTTCTCTGCAACAGCAGAGAACTTAAATAAAATCCAGTATTGATGAACCCTGTATTTTTCTATCTTCTATATTATATTCTTTGCAGCATAATCATCATTCTGCACACAGTAGATACTAGTAATGTGCTGTTACTAACAGTAGATTACAATGATTGCCTGGTGTTAGTTTCAGTGGTTATGTTATTTCATTGTATTCTAAATGTTAGGCTGTTTCCCTGAGGGGGGAACTCTTATGTGTTATTATCTCTAAGTCATTCTTATGTTTACATCTAAGATCGCTGGAGAGATATTTTCACTGTTTTGCCCATATCATTCCATTTTCCTGCAGCACCTTTTACAGGCAGTTCTGCTGCATGCCTGGATTTGGGGATTTGGTTGTGTCTTCCTGCAGCCTGTGCATGCTCTCACTGCTGTCCTGCCATGCTCCCTCAGCCACCCCTCTGCACTCTAGGCTAGAGCTCGAATCCTTGGAGCAGGATTTCCCTGAATTGAGCTGTGTGCTATAAGCAGGTCCTGAAGTTCAAGATAAGATGAATATAGCCTTGTATATGTTTTCTAAAAACTCACACAGCAAAACTGTCTATTCTTCTGTGATTAGTTTGCATGTATGTGCTTGCTCCCTTTACACGAAGCACCACTGTACCATAGGGCCCGTGCCTCCATCTTTGAATGGTTATTTGCAGTAACTCTTGTCTGAAAACACAGAAGGCCGTGTCTCATCACCCACCCCCCAATGCCATCTCGTCCCATTGGGGCCTCACTGTTGCACCCCTTTGTCTTTTCACATCTGTCTGACAACATATGAGAGAATCCTGGCTGATTCCCAGCTGCTCTCAGGTAGGGTACCTGCCAGCTCTCCCCTCTCACTGCCTACCATACAGAAGGCAAGGGACAGGGCTCTGGGGACCAAGATCTGTCCCTCTTGCCATTTGGCAGTGCCTTATTTTTGGAAAGTTGTGCCAGGTGTCAGCCATGTTGCTTGCTGTTCAAATCTCTTCCAAATTACACAAAAAAACTGACAGAAAATTAAATTTCACTTCGTGAAAATGCAGGTGTGAGCCTCTCCTGGCTTAGTCAGACTTCATGGCCAAACTCACTTTTGGGTTTCTCACCCTATCAATGCCCATTCTTCCTCCTTTCTTTCCTCCAGCATCAATGTCTCATCTTGAGTTTCCAGATGTAGAACCACAGAGAGACCTTTGTTGCCCCTTTCCTTCTCCACCCCAATTCAGCCAAGAACAAATGGGGAACGATCAACATCTTCCCACCAAACCAGGATTCTCTTTCTAAATATGGGCAAAGGTAAGCAGGCTTCTTCAGCTGTCTCTTTTAAAAAATGACATGCTGTTCAAATGCATGCAGATCAAATGGCCTGCTAAGTACAAGCAGGGATGTAGACCCCTGAATCATTCAGAAGACTTAATTTAATTCAGCTTGTAGAAAGGCACCCCTAAAGTCAGCAATACTTCAACATCTTTGCATGGATTTTTCTTACCTGCTTGACTCTTTCCATTGGTGGGATCAGTTTCTCCATGTGAGATTCTCCATTATGGAAAGTTAATTCTCTCTGAGAAGGACCTCTAAAAGCCACAGGTGGGAAGCTGGAGCCTCTGCTGCCTGCAGCTACTTTGTGTTGAAGCTTCTGCTGCAAAAAATCTAGTGTTTTTCTACAGAGCCGGTCAGACCTCCTGCTCTCTCTCTGAGGCCCGTACAAGTGTGCAGTAGGCACGTTGATCCTTGTTGATCCAGGAAGGGTGTCTGAGCCTTGCAGGGTTGCAGGTCCCAGCATGCTGTCCTGGAGCAGTGCAGGCACTTTGCCACTTCTGCCCTCAGCCCCTTCCAACAGCTCTATCAGCAGGAGGATTAAATCTGCTCCCCCACAAAATGGAACTGCCTAGTGAGAGGCTTGTGTGTAAGCCCACAGCACAGGGAAAGCCAGAGAAGGCTACATGGTGCTCCTTCTTTGGTTGCCTTAATGTGGGGTTAGATTCCTTCATCTTCAGGAGCTCTGGCAACATTTGTGCCTTTTTAAGAGCCCCAGCTGAAGGGGGTGAATTTTGTTGTTGGAGTCATAGAACAGTTTGGGTTGGAAGGGACTTTAAAGATTGTCTAGTACCAGCCCTCATGCCATGGGCAGGGATGTTCGTGCTAGACCAAGTTGGTCAAAAATCCATCCAATCTGTCTCCTTGAACATTTCCAGGGATGGGGCATGCACAGCTTCTCTGGGAAACCTGTTCCAGTGACCACCTCTCTACAAATGGAGGTGCTGTCTGACAGTCATTTTGGCTCTCCTGAGTCACTGTGAATGGCTACATCACAGTGGCTGTCTCTTGCTGATGATTTCACCAGCCCAGCTCACTCTGATTAGTCCAACAGAGCAGATCTCATTTGTTAGTGCTTTTTAGTCAGGTGACTGTCAGTGATTTTTAGACTATTAGCCACCTGGTACAGAAAAGAGGAAAAATCATTACTTACACTCCGGTAATGGTGGCTCTTCCAGATACACGAACGGTAGAGGCACCAAAATTCATCTGTTGTCTTTTACTCTGAATGGGTCTTTACTGTGTGCAAACCTGAGAGAGGCTGGACTGGGGCATCCTGAAATTAGTTTAGTCCACTACTTACCTGGGCAGCAGCAACTCCTTGCTTCCTTGGGGTTGCACTTGTTCATCTTCTTTCTTCCTCATCTAGGATGCCAGTCACACCACAATTCCAGCTAGGATATCAACTCTTGCCCTTGTATTTCTCTCCCATGCCCCTGTTCCCTTTCATCAACCGCAGCAAAACTTGCCAGCCCAAGTCACATCAGCACCTAAACCGCGGAGGTGGGAGCGCAGTGTGGGAGCAGCAGGGAGAGGGAGGATGCCACTCGCCAAGGCAGCGCGTTGAGGGCAGTGGTGCGAGTGGTTGGGTTTGTGCCGCGGTGTGAATGAGGAGCAGAGGTGGGAGCTGCCACTGCTGCTGGCCGTGCTAGGTGGGGCAGTGGTGAGCGTGGCGCTGCTGGGGAGCACTTTGCCTCGTGCAGAGCTGGGAGGGTTCACAGGCACAGCCTGGATGGACATAACTGACTTCAGAGGACTTGGTCTTGTCCGTGTGAGTACGTGCTCACCTGGGATCTGTGCAGGCAGCACTGCTTAAAGAATCACAGTTTCCATAGGGTAAGTAACCACTTTCCATTTTGTTTCATTAAAAAAGTAGTTAAAACCCATGACAACTCTAATGCTATTAGCTCCTGACTGAGTTCTACCATTATTATGATTCTGGTATTTCTAGGACCCTGCCTTTGGTTTAAAACTGACTGATTTCAGGAATTGAAGCTGAATTTGCTGTTTTATATAAAACACAAAATGACAAACACTGTGTTCTCAGTACTGTGTTCTCATTATTGCTCTTTTATTTTGAAAGAAAATAACCATGCAACTGTTGTTTTCCTTTACTGTGCTTAAACCCTCTTAAGTATGAAATGCAAGTTAGCAGGAGGATTATTGGTTATATTTCTGTATTGACTTCAGTATCCTTTTAGTTGAGATATCAAATGTTTTAAAATATTTTCAAGTATACCATTTTATCATATTTTTAAATAGGAACTGTGAATTTGGAAAAAAAAGTGTTACTCTTTTTAATATTAAAAAGGAATAGATTATTTTATATTTATATTTTATATTTATATTTTATATTATTTATCTTCCACAGAAGGGTTTTGAGGCATTTTTTTTTTTTAGTTGAAATTCAAATATTATCTAACCTGGAATTATCAGGGTGTTTGGAGACTTAGCAAAATTAGTGCTTCACAAATTCTGCAAGCTCTGGTAAATTGTAAGAATTCTAAGAACTCTAACAAATTAGAGAAGTCGTATTTTGTTACTAGTACCCAAGTGGGCTTTGGGCACATGCATGTGACAATGCATTTTTCAGAGTGATGCTTCTCTGCTTCATGTGGAGAATACTTCAAACTTTGTTATTTATTAAAAATTCCTCCTACCTCATCTAGGTGAAAAGCTTAGTAATGCATGACTATAAGCAGTTACAAGGAGAAGGGTACATTTTTGTCCAGTATTATGCCTCAGATACGTTCTAACACCAAAAGCTTCTGAGAAAGGTGGTCTAGAAATCAGCGTTATCGTGGACAACTTTTGTCTTCTGTGCATAAGGAAAAGTCTTTTATCCAATAGCATGCTTATTGTTGCAAAGCATAGGAATTCTTTGTCTTTTCACTTAATCCTATCAAATGGAGTAAATGTTTTCATTATTTATACAAATGTAGCCCCTTTTTTGTGTACATTGTTTACAATTTACATTGTAAATTGATCTTTATGTAATAATGGCCCTGTAGAAATTGAGATCCCACTAATTGTAGATGTAGCATTGCCCTCACCTGGATCCACGACATTGTGATTTTGCTGTATTCGTGAGGTAATGAATCAGTGAGAGTACTGACCGTCCTCCTTCATTCTCCTCAGCATTTTGACAACATCTCCTGTTTATCTTGTTTATTTCCTTGTTCCAGTTGCTTCATTTTCCCCTTATTCCATAGTCATTCCATGTCTCTAATGGCCTGTCTCTGAGGGCATCTGCTTTTTGCTAGAGTGACTTTAAATGTGTGGTGAGCATTGAGGGCTATATAAACATTTAAGAGAAAATGTTAAATGCCACTGAGAGGACTTTATAATATTTGAACAGGATTTGTTGGGATCTTTTTTCCAAACAGGAAATAGTCTGTAAATGTGAATAGTGAAGGAACTAAGTCCATGAGGACTTAGTCAATTACATCTATGTGTCTGTCTTAAATATTGTCTACTTAACAATAACAGTACATTAGTAGAACTGTCTGGGGAATGAAACTCTTCCTTTGTGGTAGCGGAAGATGTTGAGATGGGCATTGCAGGGGAACGGATTTATAAGGGTCTTGCTGGGAGAGGAGGTAAGGAGTCATCAGTGTTTTCTCCCTTAAACAAGGTGATTTGGGGACCCCAAAAAGTGGATGTGAGGGTTGTGCTCGGTAGCTGAAAACAGAACTTTTTCTTTGAGTACTGGAGCTTTTTCTGCCTCCTGCCTGTATGTACAAAGCCCCATATAAATGTTCCTCAGCCATCAGAGAGCTTCAGTTGGTTGCTCTGAAGCACTTTTGACATTAATAGGTGTTTAGGGACACCTGTTTGCTCACATTCATGCTCACCAACAGAGCATGCTGGGGCTGTGCAGAGCTGAACTCGGTATCAAAAGGAAGAATGATTTCTGGAATGAATGGGAAGCCAGAAGGGAAAAAGTTTTGTGTGGGGGGAAATGTTACATTACTACAGGGCTCCTGCCAAACAGCTTCAGCCTGCTGTGGGATATGAGCACTGTATAGGGCTTTGCCCTTACACATCTGGAAGAATTAGACAGGATAAGCCTCCCCATAACAATGAGGCACTGAACATGTTTTCCTGTGTATACCCGTGTCATCCAGGAGGCCTTCTAGCAAGAAAAGGAAGACCTGCTGCAAATTTACAAAAGGATGATGGCAGGCAAAAGGGAGATATAAGGGAAATTCCAAAAAGGCCCTCTCAGTTTGCTCAGGCATACCTAGACTTGCCCTCTTTTGGGATTTACCTGTAGCATGTTCATCATTAAGAGGTTTTATTATTTTTTTTTAAATTAATTTTATTTTCCTTTGCAGGTCACCTTTTAAGCTGCTATTTCCTGTATAATTAAGCAGAATGAAGGCATTAGGTTCTAGTAAAGTTGGGCCTAATCCAGAATCTTCTCTTATTCAGTCCTTTCTGAGTAAGAAACTCAAGTCTGGGCTCAGCATTTCACATGTTTCGCTGTTACATCTAAATTATTTGTGGTCTGTGGATTTTTATTTTTTTTTTAACTATATGAAAACTCCTTTGCTTTTGTCTAATTTTATCTCTTTATGTGTCACTGTCCAGCATAGCATTAGTTGAATTTATGTAAGTATACTGCAAATTGAAGTGCATAATTGCTACTGATCATGCAAGAATGATTCTTACAGTTTATAATTAACAGTATATAATGTTCTGTGCATGGGTTGGATCTGTCCCTTTTAATTTTTCCTTTCCGATTCTTTCCAATCCCTGGTCTTGCTGCATCACAGCCTTTATGAATGCACTGGTTTCGCTGGAGTCTAGTCCATTGTTCCTTTTGTTTTTCAGACCAGTAAAAATGGGAAGTACTGGATTCTGGTTTCCTCCAAGAAGAGTCAGCGGAACTGGTTAAGACCAAAATCTGAGGACTTTAGTGGGCAAACATCAGGTGTGCATTGAACAGAGGCTGCTTTAATCCTTCTTTAAGTACATGCTTCTTTAAAAATAGTATTATATATAAGCTTTTGTGTAATGTGTTTGTTATATTTGATACTGCATATAATCATTCATCCTGCAGTTGTGAAAGCACCAGTAAGAATGTGGATTTTAAGTGATAATATGTTGAGACACAAGCAGGCAATATTGCTCATAAAATTCTTTCAGCTGGTCTTTGGAAAATTTAATACTTGAGGATCAGTGGTTTTTTAAAGTTTTATCTCCATTGCTCAGTCTATATATCCACACCCAAAAAAAGGAAAAAAAGTGGTTATTTGCTATTCAGAGATCAATACTGACGTTCTTAATTGCCTCACCTACTGAGAAGTGATACTGAGATAATAGTGCATACGTGTCTTTTAATAAAACGCTGTCGTTGTCAAAGATTGGATCCACACTATATTTGTTCTAATGATACATTTTTAAGGACCCTTAAACACAGTTCAAAGTCAGCTTAATTAGTTTTGATTGTAGAGGAGCAAAACCCAAATTCTTTGTCCCTGTGAATGTTCTGACTGGTACAGCAGCTAGGTTACCTGATGTTTTGGGGAAGGTAACAGTAATGTTATATTGGCCTGAATATAGGATGGTCTCCAGCCTGAGGTGTGATCTTTGCATTGAGAAAAGGAGTGAGAAGTTGTCAGATGTTAATTTGTTAAACTTAAAAAGCTGTTTCACAACAAAGGCTGCTTCTGACATCACATCAGATTCTGCAGAGCACCCTTCTGCATGGCCTCATATCTCACATCTCCCCAGCTTGATGCATGTTCAGTTCCTTCCCATCCATTCCAGAGTTACCAGCTCACCCCTATCCTCATGTCCTTAGATATTCCCAATGCCTCTGCAGCACTCCCTGAGCCTCCCTAGCCCTACACACCCATCCTAATTCTGTCCACTCTCCCTCCCTGTGATGGCTCATCCTGTGGCCATCTCTCTTTGTCTTTCTCTCCTACTGTCCCCACTTCTCTTGTCACTGTCTGGGCACAGAGTCCACTTGCTGCTGAGCTCTGGACCCTGCATGGCCAAAGTAGCAGCACTCTCATGCAGCAGACTGTGGGGACTGTTCCCTTGCCTTTTCTGCTTATCCTGCCTGCCCTGTCTCAGGCTAGGTATGGATTTGGCAGGGGGGCCAGAGGGGCTGGATCCCTTGTACGCCGCTGGGACTGTAAGTGTGCCCTGGCCATGCAGTGAGTGCTGTGCTCTCAGCTCTGTGTGGTTGGTCTCATGCAGGTGCCTGTGTGGTATAAAAGCACCCTATGCAAGTGTAGGTCAGGTTGGAATTTTTTTCTCCCCCCTGAACTTCATTTGTCAGGAGAGATTCATTCAAAATTTCATTCTACATTCAGGCCAATATGTATTGAAGACCAGTGTGTTCATTAACAGAAGAGCAAAATTAATTTTATCACCAGATTCTGATTAAAGCCTGCATCTACAAAAAATACCTTTCAATCCACAGATATATGACAACTTTGATGTGAATCAGACTCTCCTTTTGATTACATTGGTGGCTTCATTGAAGTCTTTGGAACTGGTCTTCGTTTACTTTTATTGAAGGAAATTCTTGCTCCTGGGTCTCCAAACAACTGTTCCTTATGAACTAGAATTGGTGAACTAGATTGTTGATAATGAGACAGAAAGTAAAATTAAGCTGATACTTTGAAGACCTGTGCACTTTCCCACTCATGGAACTGATGTCTCCAGGCTTCATCCCACGAGTGGGAATGAGTTTGAGAAAATCTGAACTCAAGAGAGTCCTTAAAGAAATGCTTTTTCTCTCACTAGGTATCTTTAAAAGAAGTTATTGTTTCCTTATAAAATTTAAGGGAATTAGGTGGTCTTGCAAAACTGCTCATTTAAAGGAGGTAGCATAGTTTAACCTGTCATTCAAGGACTTCAGTGTTGAAAGGAAGCAGATTTCCATCTTGGTACGACAGTACTTCTCTCCTCCTCTAAAGACAAGGCAAAATGGAGAGGAGGGAGGAAAAGGCTTAGACAGAGACATACTCTATATACACATTTCAAATGGAGGTCTCAGTCTGAGGATTTCTTAAAATGCAGATATTAAAGAAGCACTTCCCCTTCCTCCTCCCCTGTTTGTCCTGTCCTGCCATGCATTGAGGAAAACACAGGCTTTCCTTCCTTCTCGCTTTCTTCCAGGACCCTCCTGGGGCACTTGCAAGGACCGTGTAGTTTTCCCCCTGCACACCTGGGCGCTGCTCTCCACTCCTCTCTGGAGCAGCTGGCTCCCTCCATCTCTGCTGAGCCTCAGCAGGGCTGAGAGGATGGCTAAGGCCCAGGCTCCCTCCCAGCTACCCGTCCTCCCTCACTGCCAGCAGGGAAGAGCCCAGTTTGTTTTCCAGGGAGGTGGCGTTGGGCTGGAGCAGCTGCAGCCTGCTGGTGCCTGTCCGGCTCCAGCTGCCCAGCTCCACCTGTCCCAGCAGCTGCGGCTTCCCGGCCCTGCTGCCGGGGCTGTGGAACTGCCCGGACGCCGAGCCCTGGCCCGGCCACTGCCCGGCCCCGGAGCCGCCCGGCCCGGCCGCCTCTTGTGCAGCTGCCCCGGCAGAGACCGGAGGGGACAGCAGCTGCCAGCCACAGCACCAGCGCTGGGGGTGGGTGGTGGCACTTTCAAGGGAGAAAGGCTAAATTTTGGGGCATTCCAGCCCTCCCAAATGCTTGCACTGAGTGCTGTCCTGCTGTCCTCCTTGTCCCTGCTGCTGAAGATCTCATGCTCCACCCTTCCCACTATGGGTAGCACAGGATTTTGGTATCTGTAGTAGCAGTTGTGCTCCAAGGATGAAGCGAAGCTGTCAGCAACCCCTGACAAAGGAGAGCTGTTGAATGCCCTGTGATGGCAGGTGCCCAGTTGCCACTATATGATACCAGATGACGATTTTAAAGCTTCTCACCCACAAGTCAGACACAAGGATCACATCATGCACCTCCTGACAATGAAAGCCTCTGGTTTAGTTCACGTTTTGCTGTGCCACAGGGGCAAGACTTGGGGCCTCCATCGTGAACTAGCCTGATTCTCACAGGGTAGCATGAGGAAGCTGGGGG
The DNA here is from genome assembly GCA_018697195.1 of Certhia americana. Lineage (NCBI taxonomy): Eukaryota > Metazoa > Chordata > Aves > Passeriformes > Certhiidae > Certhia > Certhia americana. The sequence goes on along the minus strand of CM031858.1, from coordinate 114,876,542 downwards.
TCTCCAGCACTGGATTGATAAAACCCCAATCTATCTAATCTAACCTAATCCGTGGGACTTCTGTCATTCATAGATCAAGTCTCAATTAGCAGAGGGTGAGTTTACAGGAGAATTTCACCTGGTGTTAGGCATCATTGGCAGCGCATGCGTTCTGCTAGAGTAGATGCATAGATGTGCAGTAATCACGGGGAAGGAGGTGCATCCAAAAGGGAACATGAGATTTGCCTTCCGTAGTGTCAGCAGGGGTACTGCCACGTTTTGTGCAGGTTTTCAAGTATTTTCAGGCTTACAGACTTTCACTGTGATGGTTTTGTGTGTGTGTGCGTGCATGTGTGCATGGGGATGTCTGTGCAAAAACCACAGGCGCTGCTGTAATTCCTTTGAAATCAGAAGCTGCCAAAAGGTGCCTGGGTAGGTAGGCTCTTTGCCTGATGCCTCCCTTAATCTGACAGAAACTTTGCTGTTCTCCATCAGTGCTTGAGGGGAAGGTTGTGAGGTGTGATTTCAGGGCATATGTGGATCTGTTCATCCTGAGCAATGCGTTTTAAGTGATGCAGCAAATAGTATAAAGAAACCTGTAGGTATTACATTAGACCAGCTGAACCTAACTTTATTTTTAAGTTTTATTCAGAAGCATCACATAGCAAGTAAACTTCAAAATCTAAGTTTAGTTACAAACTAGTTGTTTCTTATTTTTTTTTTCCAGTCCCCTTTTGCTTTCTTTTACGACCACATGAAACTTGAGAAGCCATCTAAAGCTAAATCATTTAGTGGAGTTGGGCAATTCCCAAGTGTCCAACAAGAAGGCCTGGTTTAGGCTGCGATGGCCACTGTCATTCCTGGTGATTTGTCAGAAGTAAGAGATACCCAGAAAGTCCCTTCAGGGAAACGTAAGCGTGGTGAAACCAAACCAAGAAAAAACTTTCCTTGCCAACTGTGTGACAAGGCCTTTAACAGTGTTGAGAAATTAAAGGTTCACTCATACTCTCACACAGGAGAGAGGCCCTACAAGTGCACACAACAAGACTGCACCAAGGCCTTTGTTTCTAAGTACAAATTACTAAGGTATTAAACTCTATTTATCTTTCAGATTATATTATCTATTTTATGTTGGCCGTGTTAAGCCGTGTAAAAGTATATATTTCTGTACGCCTTCAGCTGATTGCAGAGAGGATGTGTTAATTAAAGTAGCCATTGGATTGTTTCTAGAAATCTAAATTACCTAAGTTTGCAAGCTAATGTCTTTGATTTTGTTTCTTAATTTGTTTTCTGCTTTTGTTTTCTGTTTGTTTGTTTTTGTTTTTGTTTTGTTTCGTTTTAAATGAGCGTAGAATTTTCATTTGTATAAGGAATTGTCACAAGAAAAAGAGTATGGACTGAAAGTTCTTTGGCTATGGACTTTTACACAAGTACTTTCATACTTGCCCATATACCCCTGTTACAGTAGCTAAAACCCACCAAAACTAAAGTGTCAATTTAAGAGAAATGGCTCGCGTTTTGCTATATTTAAATTTGTCAAACTGTCTTTGTAGTGTCATGCTTTCAGTTAAAAGGTTCTGTTGCAAAGCAGCCCTTAGTGTAGTATTTAGCTGCCATTAAAAAATGAGCACGTGTGTTTTTTGATCAAAATAATTACTTACAGAATATATCTGTGTTTAAAGGCATATGGCTACTCATTCTCCTGAGAAAACCCACAAGTGTAATTATTGTGAGAAAATGTTTCACCGAAAAGATCACCTAAAGAATCACCTACATACACACAATCCCAACAAAGAGGCCTTTAAGTGCGAAGAATGTGGAAAGAACTACAATACCAAGCTTGGGTTCAAACGTCACCTGGCTTTGCATGCTGCAACAAGTGGTGACCTCACCTGTAAGGTATGTTTGCAGACTTTTGAAAGCACAGGAGTGCTGCTGGAGCACCTAAAAACTCATGCAGGCAAGTCATCGGGTGGAGTGAAGGAGAAAAAGCACCAGTGTGAACACTGTGATCGTCGGTTCTACACCCGAAAGGATGTCCGCAGACACATGGTAGTGCACACTGGAAGAAAGGACTTCCTCTGTCAGTACTGTGCACAGAGATTTGGGCGGAAGGATCACCTCACGCGCCACATGAAGAAAAGTCACAACCAAGAACTTTTGAAGGTCAAAACAGAGCCAATGGACCTTCTAGATCCCTTTACCTGCAATGTTTCTGTGCCTATTAAGGATGAGCTGCTTCCAGTGATGTCTTTACCTTCCAGTGAACTGACATCAAAGCCATTTACAAACACTTTGCAGTTAAATCTCTACAACACTCAGATTCAGTCCATGCAGAGTTCAGCATCTGCACACCAAATGGTTGCCACATCGTTACCATTGGGAATGCCTTGTCCAATAGATATGGAGTCTGTCCACCCTTCTCACCAGCTATCATTGAAATATCCGCTCGGTACTACCTCATACTCAATTTCTATGCCTGAAAAAGAACAGCCATTGAAAGGGGAAATTGAAAGTTACTTAATGGAGTTGCAAAGTGGTATGCCTTCTTCATCCCAGGATTCTCAAGCATCTTCATCAAAACTAGGGCTGGATCCACAAGTAGGGCCACTAGATGATGGGTCTGGGGAAGTTTCCCTTTCCAAGGGCTCCGTTCCTATTAGCGAACCTCTAAACGCCCCATCATTGGACTTTTCTCAGCTGTTCAACTTCATACCTGTAAATGGCCCTCCCTATAATCCTTCTGTTTCAGTGGGAAACCTCGGGATGAGTTATACGCAAGAGGAGGCACATTCTTCTATGACTCAACTTCCACCACAAACCCAGGACCCACAAGATCCTAGCAATAGTATAGGTCTTGGGTCTCTGCACTCATTGTCAGCAGCTTTCACAAGCAGTCTAAGCACAACCACCACCCTACCACGATTTCATCAAGCTTTCCAATAGGATGTACAAAGCTGGCTTGTTAACTGTCTATTTGTAGAAATGCCTTAGGTGACCATTTTTAACTTAGTGCCTACTATAAGACATTATAAATTCTCTGCTTTTGTACAGTACCAATCTCATGAAGCCAGTAAGAAATTTAAATTAACTTTTTTTTAAATGTTTTGAAAGTGTTTATTCTCAGCTGTGTTTACTTTGGTTTGTTGGTTTTTTTAAAAACAGTCTCATTGTATTGTTTTCATTTTCACTGCCAATTTACACTTTTAAAATGTTCAGTGGAAAGTCATCCCAAGCAAACTCGCAACACTCATCCCGTTTTTAAAACTTTTTCAACCATACCAGCTATTCTGTTTTATTGATGTCAGTGGTAGAACTGCCACTTTTACCTATTAATATATTTTACTATTTGCAAATAATCCATTTAAAATATGTATCACAAGGATTCCTGAGATTTGGAAAAAAAAAAGTTTCTCCAGTCCGTTTCCAAATAAATCCTCCTCCCAAATGGTGACACATCTGACCTGTTCTATAATGACAAGTCTAAATTTTTAAAATAAATATAGAATTCAGATTTTTTCTGAAAACTTGTGTGTGTATATATAGAAGTCCATATATACACATGTACATATATATAGCATTTTGACTTGTATTGAAGTCATTATAAAAGTTGTTAAGAATTTTGCCATTTTCTGGCTTAAATTTTGGTGGCCTGTTACAGATAACAGAAGAAAAAAATTTAGTGTAATTCTCTAAAATTAGGGCTGAACAGAATTTCGACAGAGAATCTCTGCTTGCCTAAATGACAGATGTTTCAAGTTGAATTTGAAACTATGTTGTTGTGCTTTCCTGACTCTGGTATAGGGGAAACAGGCAAAACTAATGGCTGATCTTGAAATATAAAAGTGTTGTAATGTAGTAATGCAGAATATTTTGTCGCAGTTTTTGTTTTAATTCTTAACTTGCTGTTTTTTCTCTTTAGTAGCATAGAAAGAGTACTGCATAGGAACCTTCCAGTAGTGTGTTCACATTGGTAGGCGTCAGTCTTCTCCCCGCTGCCACCGCCAAAGGGTGGATCAAGTCCAGCCAGAAAGTGTGTACCTGTTTTCAGTTCAAAACTAGTGTGCAGTCAGAAAGTGAATGTAAATTTGCAACTACCAGTTTGTTTTGTTTAATTTTGTTTTTATTGGAGTGATCTTTTCAGTTGTGTTACATGGTGTGTTATGTCCTCCTAAGCAACAAGTTAGATGTTAATCACACTTTCTACACCTGGGTACTTGGTTAGGGACTTTTTGCCCATTGCCAAGATTTAAAGACAGGACTCTTAGGAGTGAAGTAAAAGCATATTGCTTACACCACTTTTACCTAATGCAATATATTCTATTCCCCAACCCCTAATAACCAAAAGAGGAAAAAAAAAAAACCTAAAAAAACAACCAACCCTGTGATGCATAAAAGCAAACTAGATTTGCTGTAATTCAACAACAACGCTATTTTCCTTGTAATTTTTGTACAAGAAATTAAAAAATGGAAATCAAGTACATTAGTATCTCTCAAATAATAATGAGGATTCATACAAGGTTTTAAGTGGTTAAACTAAATATACTTCACAGAAACAAAAGTTGCTCCCATTTAAGGAGCTCATGCTCCGGATGTTTTATCAGTAGCTCCTACTGGTTTTTTAATGCTAGGAGCAATATGCAGGTGTAGTTTTACTATTTTATACATATGTGTATTTAAATTTTATTACTGAAAAATAACATTTTTATAAATGTGTTCGTGTTCCAAAGGCATTAAAATAAGGATGTATTAATAAGGAAAATACCTTTTGAAATTCTGCAAACTACTCCTAGATTTTGGGTTTAGGAGCACATTATCTCAATGTGGGTGTTTAGCTCTGCTTCACGACTGCTTCCTCTGGTTTCTGTGAAACAGATTGCTCGCTTGCTTACATCTTTAGTTGAATGATTTGTTCAATATTGCTTTTTTTTCCATTCACCTTTCTAAAGGAAAGAAAAACACAGATGAACAGAGCACAAGCTGAATGCAACCGAATGTAACTCTAGTTCATATGAACGACCGTAACGCATCTGAGAAAAACTTGGGTTTATTCTCAATCCTTTAAATCTGAGATGAAGATAAATGGACTTAATTCCTCCAGTGGGTTATGTCCCGTGTGGAGCCGAGCATCTGCGACTCTCCCTGCAGCAGAGGAAAGCTGTGAGTGCTTGGTATCCTGCAGCTGGCCCAGCGGTGTGGCCTGGCAGCGCTGCCCTCCCTGGGCAGCCTCTGGCACACCAATTTCCAGTCTGGAGCCACTTGTTATCAATCCCAGCTGCCGAAAGACTTCATAAAAAATAAAACCCACAGACACTTTGCCAACACCCGTTTTTTAGTGCGTAGCCAGAACCCTTACTACTTTGTTCGTGCCTTAGCTTCCTGAAAAGGGACTGACATTTCACTTGGAGTTAGTTGTACATTTCACTTGAGAAATAGAGACCTCAGACAAGATATTGAACCTCATTCAGTCAGGGTTTCGGTGGGTGGCTGCACCCAGAGTGTTTGCAGCTGAACTAGGATGTAGGGTAACATGGAAGCAGACTGACCCTTTAAGCAATACCAACACCACCAGAGTGCTTTTGAGCATCACTTAGGCAGAGTCAATATTGGCCACTACTAAACCATCAGTTTTTAAACCCCGTTTTCTTGATTTCCCATGGATTCTTGGTGGGAGGGGGGAGGGCTGGCTGATCATGCACCACTCTTTGTGCAACTTCTAAACTTCTAGTAAGGTTGTTTTGTTGGTGGTTTTTTTTTTTTTTTAAATATATATATATTTGTGTACTTGTTGCTTGTGCTTTATTTAGTAGTAAATTGTGGAATAGAGTGATTTATTGTTAATTTGGCAGTAGCGGTTTTTAAAAACCATATACTGACTGAAACATGAGCCAGAGCTGATTGCTTTATTAAGCTAATAATGAATGTTAAGAGTACATATTTTCAGGATCATTTGCCTAGTGAGCTAAACTTGTATTATAGGCCAATATTTTTTAAAATAAAGCTTGGTCAACCTCTATGTTACACATATTACAAGATATAGCACTTTCAAAAAGAAAACCTAAACCTTTTAAGAAAATTTCTTACAGGTTATGCTTTTTATTATAAAACCTTTTATTATAATTTGTTTCAAGTGCCATTAGATTACATATATGTAGGCCTTTGGTATAATGCTTTGTGTACAAAATGGTAGACATTGTAATTTTAAACAGGTACATTTTTACAGTGTTTTCTTATCAATTTGCTATATTGCACAGAACCAGTGTGTCTTTCTTAAGGGTTTTACAATGGTTTTTACTAGGTTTACATGTTTCAAACTACACTGTCTTCTACTGCCATTTTGAAAACCAGTCAAAAACAATTAGGAGTTTGTCCTCACCGTTTGCAAACTGTGTCTTCTGGAGTTCTTGATGGTAAACTTTGTCAAAAATATTTAACATGCAGTATTTGATACAGAATTTTTTTTATCACATCCTATCATCGCTATGCTGCTGTCTGAAGTTAACTTTGGGCCTGATCCTGCATCCGTAAATGCTGAGGGGATCCTGCATCCTTTGTTATGTCTGTCTCATACACTGGTTTAGCAGCTTCTCCTGTATTCTTCTCAGTCTGTAGATAAGCCTCTGAAATATATGTACTTATCTGGTATGTACTAAACCATTATAGGCTTAGCTGCCTGTCCTGCTTCTCCCCAGTGTACAGTTTAAACCACAGCTTACTTAGCATCATGCTCAACTTACAAGTAATGCCACAGTAGTTCAAAATGTGTTTGGGTAGTCCCAAAGCTTTTATGCAATAAGGGTGTCTTACTTTTGTTGGAAGGCAGTGTCTTTTGATAACAGTTATCTAGCCCTGGAAGTGACACAGAACTATTGCTAATCATATGTAAACACTTTTCAGTATAAGCTTCAGTGGTACAGTTGAACCAGAGTGAATGTTTATCTCCTCAGAAACACTCCTGCAATATTGTTATATTGGATCATGCTGCTAATGTAACTTGGGATACAACTCCTCTCATGGTGCTACAAACCTCCCTGTCTCATTCAGATGTATTTTTACCCATAGAAAAGAAAGGACTATACTAGACCTATAGTTGTATGATATATTTTTATACTGTGACTTAATTTGTCATTAATGAACTTTGTGCAACACCACAATGTATTCATATGCACTTGCAAAAGTAAAATTTTGGACATGCAAATTTAAACGCTGACAAGCCCAGCTCTTGTTCACAAAAATAGGGGACTGCTAGTAAATGTTAAATGGGGGCTTTTTATATGGTGTGGAGTGAAGAACATACTATATGTTACTAAAAGCCTTAGAAAAAACTGGGAAGAGTATATTGGTGAATGATGTCACACCCAAACCTGACTCGGATTGCTGAAATTATATTTTTAGCTAGTGGAAAAATTGTTTGGACTTGTATGCTAAAATGTTTTTAATGATAAAAGTTTTGAGTCAAAGAAAAAAAAGAGAAACAAAAAAACACAGAAAACCCTGCATTCCAGACTGAATTTGTATATGTTTCTTGCATTTAAAATTTGCTATCCTGTGATATGGGAAATTGAGTTGCTTATCATGTATATGTACTTTAAAGTGTATTCACAAACTACTGTTGTATTTGTATAAAATATAGACAAAAAGATTGCATATATATTTTTGTGTATAAGCTCTGTAAAATAGCAATCACGTTATGAAGCTGCAGCAGAACTTCATTTTAAACATTCACATCCAAAGAAACAGACTATTTATTGTCCACATACCCTGATTATAAAATATACCTTGCTGCTATTAAACAATAGTGCTGCAGCTTCTTGTGGCCTACAGTGTTATGTTTGCTGTACAAAAATATGTGAACTCCACAAAATATATCAATAAAATTACAGAATGGTTTTAGTTAATGAATAACTTATGCCTGGCATTTCAATAGATAATCTCGATCTGCATGTTTGGGATTGCAAGAAGTAATTACAAAGTACATCTAGTTTTGCTGGGTGTAGTTTGCAAAGGCATAACTGTCCTTATAATTTATGACTGGTAAAATGTCAGCTTTTCAGAAAACCTTAAGGCATAAATATCTGTGTTTCATGATTTCACCAAGGAACAAATGGGGTGTTGCTACTGTGTCTGTGACAAGACAGATCTGAACTGAAGGAAGTAATTGAGTTTGCCATCAAATTGCATTTTGAAACACTGTGAGACACTGGAAGGTAAGTATGGGGTATCCATAGTGGGACCATTCCTTTGGGACACATAGGTGAGTGATTCCCCATCATTTCAGATTAAAGCAGGCCTCATACATCATTTGTTGTAGTTTGTGGGACAAACCCTAGGGTGTGGCATGTGCTATACACAGTATGTGGGATGTCTCTCTGCAGTATTTCTAGGAGAAATTCAGTTGCTTTCATCCCACAGATGTCCATCTGGCCATGGCAGTGACTTGTGAAGAAGCCAGGCTAATGCTTGGGGAAGAGGTGCCTCGCAGCCAGACCAGCAGCCTGCACACAACTGCAGTTACCTCTGCTCATTCCAGGCAGGTGTTCCCTAGCATAGGCTGTTTGCCAGGAAAATAAAAGACCAGCATTTCACATTTCATTGCTTTTCAGAACATATTTTGTTAACATCTTTAGCACTGTCTGTGTTTGCCTGCTTTTGAGTGTCTCTCTTTTCCAAATCTCGGCTTTTTAGGTTCCTTGCTGTAACTCAGATGGAGCAAAATGATTGTTTGAGAGAGTTGTTGACTTTTGCCTTCTCCACATGCCAAGAAGATCTTTCCTTTCTTGTGATCCCTACCCCATTCCTCTGAGCTGACCTATCACTTCTGTGCCACAGGTTTCTAACTTGTTTGACAGGGTTGGCCTTGTTATGTTGAGAGTCAAAAGCTCAACACATGCTCTATGATATGAAAACAATTTATAACCACCCCCAAACACATATCCCACATACACCCTCTCGAGAGAAGACCACCCCATTCACAGTGTTGCTGTCCTAGCTGGTCTCACCCACTGTTACTGATTTAACATGTCCTCCTTCCAGCCTCTAGAAATTCCATCAACCTCTGCAATAATTGGAATGGGATTGCACAGGTGACACCTGTGTGTTATACAGAGATCTCTTGATGCAGTCCCTCCAGAATTTCCTTGTTAAATTCAGAGCCACAGACATCCTCCCTTCTCTCTCTCCTGTAACCACCTCTTCACAAAACTTGCAGAGGACAGTACAGAGAAATGGTTCTGTAATATCCTCTGTGCCTGGTCTCGCTGTCCTCCAGGAGTGGAAGAGGAAGGCTGTTCTGGTTTTCTCCTTCCCTTTCCCTCTTTACACCTTCTTTTCCTTTCCACATGCAAGCAAGCATGCCCTATGATGAAAAATGTTTTTTTGACAGAGAGATCTAGAACTGATGCAGAGCTACAGCTGGATGAGCAAGAACTGAGACCGAGCAGTCACATGATGTTGGTTTCCCTGCTTTGCAAATCAAAACATTCTATGAAATCGGATAGAAATTCAGTTTTCCGAAGTGGCAGCTGCCGTAGTTTGCACAGCAAGGATTGGTGATCACAAACAGGCAGCAAGTAGGACAGCAAGATAAACTCTGCTACAAAATTTGGTCTGTTCTTAATAGTTTGAGAAGTATATTGGAAGATTAACTGGTGCTTATCAGTGTGAGCTGGGGCCTTTAGCAAATAAACAGCAACACTGTATTTCTGTTTTGAACAACAGTTGAGATAATGGTGTTGAAAATGGCAGACCCCGGTAGTAGTGTGAATTTTCAAGTTCCTGCTCATGTGCCATATCCCAGGTAATTCAATATGAACTTTCTCTACTCCTAATAAAGGTGTAACAGCTTGCCTGGTATTTTTATTTTTCTATAATTTTATCTATTTATTGTAGTGACCTGCATGTCCTCAACTAATGAAGATTTTCAAAGAAATAAGTATTTGTAAAAAATATAATGAACAATTCTGTTCTTCATTGTCATCACTCAGCCTTGTCTCATTTGGGGATATTTGTATCACAAGATCACCAGCTACAAAGCTAGTTTGCCTCAGAGGGGACTGAAGAGACATCAGCTGTCAGCTGAGCACTCTGAAAACAGGCCTATGCTAATGCCTGCTGTGGCTGAGCTGGAAATCATTTGAACTGATCCCTTGATAGTTCAACCCATGGGGCTGATTTTCACTGTTGCACTGAACTGCCACATACAAAGAAGGATGATTTAGTGTCACTTTCATATGTCAGATCTCTGCTTGATGTGTATTAAGTAGTGCAGAAAACCTGAAGAGTCACAGTTTCTAAAAATCAGTACATTGCTTAAACTCTGGTGAATGTGTGCACATGTATGTGTGTATGCATGAGAAAGTAATCCAAGCTGGAAAAGTTGATAAATTAGTTTTGCTTTTTTTATTTTTTCTTCATTTTGGTTTCCTCCAAAATGTTTAAAATGTTTGTATTTTACAAGTCCAAAGTTTGTTAAGGTATCCCCAAGTTAACACTGTGTGTGGTTTCCCAGGCAAGCTGGAAGAGCTACTTTTCAATTACTTGATTAATCTATGAGAGACAGCAGTTTATCTAAAGGGTGCACAGACTCCAGTGAGGAAGGTGTTTGTCAGCTGTACTTGTGTAGTCCTAGATATAGTTTCAGCAGAAAAATTCTATAGGCTGTGCCTCTGTAATTAGGGTCAACTCTGGCTTACTGGCTTTTGTGTTAAATTATTACACACATGGTCATCAGTAAATCCTTCAAGTTCCTTCACAAGTCCTTATATTGAAAATAAAATGCAGGCTTTGTATGGTTTAGGGGCATGCCATAGGGGCTTTGCTTTAGGCAGAGCAACATCTGAACTGTAACACAAGACTATCAAATATCAAACATTCATGGCAAATAAACACAGACTAAAGTCCCAAACTTTCTGAAGTCTCACCTGAAAATTGTCTCCTTTTATTTTGTCAGTGTTTGAGTCCTTACACCAATGAAGTATTACAGGATTGCCCCATAGTTTATATGCTCTGTTCAGCTTGGGCAGAGTTCAGCAGTATTTTTACAAGAAGCTTCTGCTTATTCACTGAAAGCCTTGCAGTAATTTACTTGAATTGTATGACCCATTTTAATGTTGGGCTTAAAACCCTTCAACTTAAGTCAGCCTCCTAGAATTTGCTGTGCCCCACCGGAGTACCTAGGCCATCATTTCAGAGGCACCAAATTTAGCTGATTCTCTTCCACTCTACAACTCTCCAAAGAGGCAGTGTTTGCAGGAAGCCACCACATTTGCTATAGCAGTGTATTTAATATACATCACAGAGCTGGGTGTCATCTGTGTTAATGGGATTATGCAAGCTGCTGGGAGAGAGACACCCCTTTATGCATCAGTCTAGGCATCAGCATTAAATCCATGTACCTGGCAAAGCAGCAGCCACCCAGCACTAGACTTAGCACTAGCATTACCCCCGGGTCCTTTGCTGCATGTGATTATTTTTTCTCATTAAGCATTGAACCTGATTCCAAGTCCTTAAGCTACAATCTTAAATTCCACCCCTATATTTGGCATCTCCCTGTGACCCAGCAAAGTCAGCTTTGCTCCAGGGGCAAGACTGCAAAACCAGTCTTGGACAATTTGGCTGAAAATACTGCATAAGGTGCCTGCCATGATCAATGCAGCACATCAACCTGCCAGGATATGTAGCTGCTTTGCGTGGCCAGAAAATACTGCTGTGGGTGAGAGCATGTAGTTTACATTTCATTGTCTTTATCCCCACGTTTGGATTCTTTTAGCTTGCCACAAGGTGCTCTTTTGAAATTGTGGTATTAATCTACAGCAGCAGGTCTCAGATTGTTTTCCCTGGTCCACCTTGGTCACTGAGAACCCTGCAAATTAGCTGTGAAACCTCAACTGCCCTTCCAATGCCTCCAGTTAAAACCTCAGTGTGTTCAGGTAAGGAGAGCCTTTGCTTCATGCTCTTGAACACATGGAGTAACCTTAGTGTGAAGGAAAAAAAGCATCAAACAGCTGTTTGGCAATGTGTGTTTGAAACTTGATCTTATTATTTATAAACTAGGGTTTAACCTTTTAAAATGTTTATTATTATTATGTCTCAGCAGTAAAACAGCATCAGAGTTCTTGCAGATGTATTTTTTTTCCTTGCATTTGGGTTTACCTTTCACTGCTTTAACGAAAACTTATTTGTATTTTCAGTTCCAAGGTGTCATTTGTCTCACCAAAACAGTTGAACTCTGAAACACGAACTGGATTATTTTCTGGCTTGTTCTTTTAGCAGAAAAAAAAAAAAAAAAAAAAAAAAAAAAAAAAAAAAAGTTAATCAGTGGCCTGCCTATCTTCAGAGCAAGCCTCTGTAGGGACTAGCTCCAGACAATGCTATCACTTACACCTGTGCAACTGATCATATCAGAATTCCTTTCAGGCAACTCTGAATATCATTTGAGGTCTATGAGGTGTGACCAGCAACACTTGGACTATGAAACTCTGTGCTCATGATGAGAATGTAGGTTCAGCACCAAATCTTAAATTGAGATTAGAGGGACTAACAGTAAAAGGAGAAAAAAGAAAACTCTCGGTTTCAAACAGAGAAGAAAACCTCTCAGAAGTCACTAAGCCACAGGCTTTGGAACTGTCTTGCTTTGAGAAGGACTGTAATTTAAGTACTGAAGAGCTACATTTGGCTCCTTTAGCAAGGTTACAAAGTAACCTAGTAGAAACACAATGTGTTGAAACACAATAGCTCTGTATTGTAAGGCAGTTTTCAGAAGCCTCTGGATAGTCAAGCCTTCAAGGGATTGTTACGTGGTACACCCACCAAATGTACAAAGAAATAAAGTAATCATTGAGGAGAAGTATTTAACTATATGCTTCTAAACTCTCTGAAGTCAGTTCCAATCCCAAGCCCTGTCCTTCTCCTGTTTTAGACAAAACTGTCTATTAACCACAAGAGTGATGTACCTTGATGAAAACAAAACTGGTGTTTGGTACATGCCCTGGGTTGTGCTGGGTAACATCCATGCCAGCCCTTTAAGGCCCTTGGTATCGGGGCTGACTTCTCCTGTCCAGTGACCAAACAAACAGCAGTAGTAACTAAGAACAATGGCAAACAAGGAGTTTCTATATTCCTGATACGTAAGTGATATGTGAATGGGGGAACTGAGTGAGATTCTGTATTCCTTCTCATCTAGAAGCACAGACTAGGTTGGGTAGCTGGTGCAGCACTGGATGCACAGGTGTTTTACTTGCAGAAACACAAGACACAAGCTCGGAACAAACCCATTGCTGCTGCAGTCTATTGTAGCTGGGATATAGTGCAGCCCAGGGGACAGACTGTGCTTGCCTCCTATCATTCCTATTGCATTCTGCGCTGATGGTTTCAGGCTCTTACAGCTTCCTTTCCCCTCATGGAAAAGGCAGTGCAATGGGAACAGTGTGATTGGAGGCTGCTGGGGGTAGCCCTGGGGAAGGGTGGCCAGGAGGGAAGGGGCAGTGTGTCCCCAGCAGCCCTGCTCCCATCTGCAGGTGGCTCCCCAGCCTCTCTGGGGGCTTGGCCCAGCCTGTGGTAATGCTGGAGCTGAAGAGGGCTGTGAAATTTAGCACAGACATTCTATAGTGATTGTGGCTCCTGGGAAGTCACTGGGCCAAACCACCAATGGATTACAGGAAAATAATGTTCATTAGGAATAAAAGCCCTTAAATCAGATTTAATTGTGTTCACATTGAAAGACTGAATATTCCCTTGCTTTAATCTTCAGCCTTAAGATTGAGGCAGCACAGTAAATTACATTGAGACACTTTCCATCTCAAAGAATGCCCCTCTTCCTGTTCAAAAATTCAGTGTATTCCAGGGCAGAACAGGAATATTTCTGACAGAAAAGGGTAACAAGAAAATTACTTGAAACAATAACAAAAGGACAACTGGACATGGGCTTTGGAAACCATAATATGGAAGGTCTGATATATCCTTTCAAATAATCATCAATCAAAGAAATTTAGAAACAGCCCTAATCCTCTCTATTTTATGAACATATATTTTATTGCTGTTTTATAGCATTCACAATCAGATAGGCTGCTGTACTTGTCAGCTTAACAAGTCTATGCTCAGTCCTTTTATCCACACGTCCTTCTACCTGTGCCTCTCCACACTGAACTTTCCCTTTGAACTTCACTGGCACCGTAACCTGGTGAAAACAGGAGAATTGGAGAATTCAGAATAGAAATGTCTTTCTGGTGCTTTTATATGCTGTGTGGCACAGAAGGCCACTGAAGGATTAGAGCCCTATTAGCAGGCAGGAAACAGGCATAAAAATCTTTTCTCTCTCTTAACGTATTTTCATCCACTTTCTGCAGCTTTACATTTCCATCACAACTCAGCTGCCTAGAAGACATTCTCTGCAAAGATTGCAAATGAAGACTCCCACATACAAGCCTAACATTGTAGCACTGCTCAAGAAAGGGAAGTTAATACCCATTGTCTCCATGGCTTATTTCACTGCATATTTAAAACTAAAGATCCTCTGGTCCTCCCCACCCCCAGAACACCCCTGTGTAACTGATGATGAGCCAGAGAAATGCCCCCAAGCAGTGGTAACAACATGATATTCTTGGCTTGCTCATGCTGTACGAGGCATGGTAGCACCTGCACTGCTGAGTCCCTTCTGGAAGGTGCCAGGAAAGAGGAGCCTTGTGTTGTCAGGCAGTCCCATCTGCAGGAACTGTCCCACCCACGGTCCTTGTGAGGTCTCTTGGCATCCCTTAGCCTTTGTGCTCTCACTTGTTAACCAGTCCTATTAGCACCTATTTATCTAGATTTTCCCCAGCCTGTCTGTTTCACACTGCCAGATGATAACCCAAATTCTCCATTCCCATTCATTTGTGGTCCAAGTTTGCTTCCCTGTGAATTGCTGCAGCAAATTTCTCATGATTGTCCTAAATCTCAGTACTGGGGAAGATCCCTTCATTGATTCATTGAGAAGTGATGGCTTTGAAACCCTCTGGTCAAGCTGTTCTAGAGTTCAGGGAGGGTCAGAGGATGAGGTCAGAGGATGACTTTGGGACATCAGATTTGTGTGCGAACAACTGAGCCCTTCTTGAGGCGGAGAATACTCCAGTTCGGCTTGCACGTGGTCTGGGTACCCTCCTCAGCAGTCTGTGCTGCATTTTACTCATCCAGAGAAAAAAAAAACCACTAAAAAAAAAAAAAAAAAAAAGGAAGAAAACGCCAAGACACTCCATGCAGGAACTGCCTGCAGTGTCGGCACTGCCCAGAGACAGACCCTGGAGAAAGAGGCACTGTCAGTCTGAAGTCCCATGGCAGAATCTATACTGAAAAATCTGACATCCAGAGGATGGTTCTGAAGAGTGAGGAGGTAGGAAATGTCTTCCAAGTTTTCCAAGGTATTTGTCAACATATACAGAAAGACACTGGAATATTCAAAAATCCTTAAGTGTATAGGTCCCATAAGGGTGCTCTGCTATCTGGGCAGTACAGCAGGAACACTAGGGCAGTTAACATGAGCACTGCAAATACGTGAGAGGGTCAGAATTCAAAAAAGCCTTTTAAAAACCACATGGACCACTTATGTTTCTTTGATTTCTGCCAGAACCACTCTGTAAATTTAGCAATAATTTTTCTAAGAAGGATCTAGAAATAAAAGGTACACCTGTAGTACTGCACGGTGTGTGATAGGAAGATGACCAAATACTTACGTGCAATTCTAGTTACTCTATCCAAAGGATGATACAGAGCAATAATTTGTCTTTATGCTGCTATTAAGGTTGCAGTCCTGCACAGGCAAAGCTGTACACCCAAACCAGTTCCCTTGTCCCAGTCAGGTTTAGGTGGTAGGTTCCTACAAACACACTTTTATATTTATGCCTGCCAAAGCATCATCAAACATTAGCACTCACCACTTCAGCTGCTTCTACTGACAAAGACTTTGAGCTGTTTAATGCACCTGATGCTGATCATTCCTGCCTGGAGCCATGGTGAAATGCATTCACTAGTCACTGCTTTATTTACTCCTGGGGCATTTTGCTAGAGGCGTTCAATGGGCAGAACATATTTCTTTTTCTTTTGAGATTAGAAATGATGGGAAATACTTATGAGTTAAAAAAATTTTTAGATTTATATCCGTTTGCCTTGACTTTCTAGAGATTTGCTTCAGGGCTGGAGAAGAATGTTTCCAGGTGAACCTGATTTGGTTCTGACAGTTGTGACAGATGCAGTTCATTTGGGGGAGGGAGGGAAAATGGTGAAGGGAGGATAAAAGGCTTTGGAAGGCAGTTTAGAGTCCTTTCTGTCAGAGAAGCTTTCTAGTCTTCTGTCTTAGTAGCTGCCTGTTGTTTTCTTCTTCATATTATGCCATCACCTATTCCTCTTAATTGTTTTCTTTCTTTTGAGTATTCCCCCGCTGCGGATTTGCGCCCCTGTAGCAGCCCTTTAGTTATTCCTGGCAAAGACAGCAAAAGCTTTTTGGGGGGAGCTTCTTCTGCCAGGACTCATCGCTTGCCTCCACGTCTGTCCTGGTACTCTATTGACTGGGAGCAGCTCTGCCTCCTGCAGCCATTAGGATCTGGGGGCTTTGGCTCTGTCTACAAAGCCACCTACCATGGTGCAACGGTGGCTGTGAAGCAGGTGAAGAAGAGCAGCAAAAACCGGCTAGCATCACGGCAGAGCTTCTGGGCTGAGCTGAACGTGGCCCAGCTCCAACACAATAATGTGGTACGTGTGGTGGCTGCCAGCACCTGTGCCCCAGCCAGCGAGAACAGCCTGGGTACCATCATCATGGAGTATGTGGGTAACATCACTCTGCACCATGTAATTTATGGCACTGGGGATGCATGGAGGCAGGGGGAGGATGATGAAGGAGGATGTGAAAGGAAGGCCCTGAGCATGGAAGAGACTGTGTGCTGTTCTTGTGACATCATGACAGGCTTAGCCTTTCTGCACTCACAGGACATCGTGCACTTGGACCTGAAGCCTGCAAATATTTTCATCACTGAGCAGGGAGTGTGCAAGATTGGAGACTTTGGGTGCTCACAGAAACTGGAGAAGGGCCTGTCCCAGAGTGCCCACATTTGCCAGCAAGGGGGCACGTACACACACCGTGCTCCTGAGCTCCTCAAGGGGGAGAGGGTCACTGCCAAAGCAGACATCTACTCGTTTGCCATCACCCTCTGGCAGATGGTCATGCGGGAGCAGCCGTACCTGGGCGAGCGGCAGCACGTGCTCTATGCTGTGGTCGCCTACAACTTGCGCCCTTCACTGGCTGCTGAGGTGTTCCACGAGTCACCAGTGGGCCAGACACTGCACAGCATCATTAGCTGCTGCTGGAAGGCCAATGTGGAGGAGCGGCTGAGTGCAGACCAGCTGCTTCCCAGCCTCAGGGCCCTCAAGCAGAGCCTCTAGGAAAACTTTGGACTCTTTATATTCCTTTTGTCTTCTTTTCTTTCTCCCCACCCTTCCTCTGACCATAACTAATTTAACCCCTGTGTGATCTAAAGGCTTTGTTGCTTTGTTTTTTATACTTAGGGAAAAAAAAAAAAAGAACCCAAACTGTTTTGATATAAGAAAATTAAAAATGAAGAGATGTAATGAAACTGTGGGTCTTTTCCCTGGAAGGGGTTAGTGGCAAAGATGAAGATGTTGGCAGACATGATTTTTTCTGGTTGATGTGTTGTGTGCTGCCTTGCTCACTAGGAAATATGAGGTGCTGGAAAATTGTTGGTTGTAAGTTAGTGAAGTACAAATAAGAGTCTGCTTTTGGAAGGTTCTTTATACATAATACCTTTTGGTATTTTTAAAATGTCAAATATGAGTAGTTCTTGACATCAGCTAGGGTAGCGCATTTGAGCTTTTCCTCTTCATTTGCTAAGGAATGAGTATGTATTACAAATCAATGATGGCAGAAAAATAAATACAGAGTGTCAGTGGTCTATTTAACTTGCTCTTAGATGTACTTAATTTCCATAAGTATGCTGCTTCTGATATGGAAAGTGTGAACTACTCACATGTTCCTTGAAATAAAGAACCTTTTTGTCAGTCTAAAGCTACTAAGAGTAAGAAGATGCATTAACAACCTGTCCTTTTTATAAGACTTCCCTGCTACCAAGTGTGTAGCTAGCAACTTGCTAGTTGGAACACTGTAAATTTTGATGTATTACAAGAAGATTTTGTGCAGAATAGAGTTTTAAAAAAAAGGGGGAAAATGGTAAAGTGTGGATTATTTTGCTTGATAACGCATGGCTCAGTATTGGACAAGATACTGGAAGTACTGAAAAGGAAGTTTACTTACAGCAGTAATAGTATTCCTCTGCTGGTGCTCAAAGCAGACACTATTCAACTATCCTCTGCACTGCTTATGTCTTATCTGCTATCTTTCCTAATCTGGTTGTAGTGTGTCTGGGAAAGGAAATGCTGTAGGCAATGCTGGAGACAAAAAGCTCTGATCCCTGATTTATCAGAACTGATAATTGTACATCTGAACCCTTATCTGGAGCTGCCTGCTGTAGCTGATATTGCCCTTCTGCTCAAAGCCTCTGTTTCTTTTTAAGACAGGAGAAAGAGTGATGTTTCAGTCAAATTGTTTTTCTTCTTTACCCTTCATCCCCCTTACTTCCATTCTGGAAAAAAAAAAAAAAAAAAACCCAAAGGAATTGAGCCAGTTTCCTGATTTCTGACACACATCTGTTCTTAGCCCCGTGAAATCCTGGAAATGAGCAACTATGTGAATTTGAGATGATTCTGTAGGTCTTTATGGTATTTGGGTTGGTAATTGAAATTAATGGTTTATAAAGCATATCTAAGCTTAACTATTTCTTGGTCTTCTGTTTCCCTTAAGTGGAAATAGAAAATACTGGCTGGAATAAAAAAAACTCTGAAGTAAAGTCTGGAAAGAGTTTCCCATGTTTCTCTGTCAAAATAATTATGCTATAGAACCAGGACTTTTTTTGTGTGCGTGTTGTATAGCTTATTTAATAAAGAAATTTTTTATAGACATTATCACAAGTCAGTTACCTTTTGAAATGATTAGCTAAGGGCATGCAAGATAAAATTTTAGATAAAGCCATTGACATGCCTCACCTTAACATCAAGCCTTAAATAAAAATGTTTCTGCAGCTTTCAAAAGAATAAAAAATTGAATTATTTTTTTTATGTAGTTCCTAAATGCTTGTGTTGTATTTATTTTGCCAGTCTAGGAAGCTTGCTGCTTATACTGCTAGAAACCTATATTTTTTTCCTTAATGATACTTTAGCATCAACAAGTGCTACTTGAGCCTCTGTGAAAAATCAAGCACCCTTCAAATTCTCTATTGTACTTGACAGAAGGAAACTGAATGGGCAAGATCTACTCTTGAAGTATAATCAACTCTGCAGATGTTTCTGTCAATTTTATGGTGTTCTCTTTTGATAGTGTGAGAGAGAACTCTGCACAGCACTCAAGATGTAGGCACACCGTACTCTGCTGTCATAATGATAGTCCCTTTTTTATTAACTTCAAAGGGTTTTATTTTTAATTGGTAGTAAGCTCCGAGTTAATACTAATCAAAAAATATCTCAAGCCTAACAGCTCAGAATCCTTGGTTCTATGTGGTGATGATAATTTTTCCTGTTTGCCTCACTTTACACCAATATACCTGGCATTTCTTTCTGCTGGTTTGTAGTTGGCCCTTGCAATTAAATAACTCCAGAATCATCAAATTTGTTTACCTTCTGATTCCCCCTCTTTCATTCCTCCTCATCCACTTGCTGTTGATGTGCTGGGCAGCAGAGGATTCCCTGAAACACCAGTGGGCTCTTTCTCCTGCTGAGAGAGCTGAGAGTTTTATCCTCTATACCCATGTTTTGACTTATCCAGCCCCGGGTTTTCTCTCCTAAATGTGGCTGCTTATTACCTTTCAAAAGTTTGCAGTAAAGGATTTTTCAAATACCTTTGGAAACCCTAAGGGAACATATCAATCAGTGCCTTATCTACGTGCTGTCAGTGCTCCTAAAGAATTCCAATACAATCCAACACAAGTGTGAAGTGCAATTCTTCCAATGAAAGCAATATTGGCTCCTTCTAAACAAATCATGTCTGTGTCTCTGTTATTTCCTTCAATATAGAATCTGCTAATGTATCTTGTATAGATGTCAATCACATAATTAGGACATTTATTTTTCACATACTTCCCTGGGAAGTAGTTTTTTTAAGCTTCTTTTAATTTTTTTTTTTAAAAAGATTTCCCCAGGATATGATCCTGGAGAGAAGAAGAGCCAATAACACCTGGTTGATTTTCAAGGATTGCCTTCTCCAAGCTCAAGATTGATCCATCCCCATGGGCAGGACATCAGGTAAAGGAGACAGGATGCCTCCAAGGATAAATGAGGAGCTCCTGATTAAACTCAAGCATAAATAATAAATATGCAAGAGTTGAGATACCAGCATGGGGTCTTGAAACAAGGAAGATTTACTATTGGTAAAGAAGGATCAGGTTAGAGAACACTGAAACAAAATGTACAGAAGTTCATAGGCCCTGATGGGATGCATTTACAAATGCTGAGGGAGCCTGCCAATGTCATTGCCAGGCAACTCTTGCCTATCTTTGGAAGGTCATGGTGCTCAGGAGAAAATTCTGAGGTCTGCAAGAAAACAAATATAACTCCTTTCTGCAAGAAGACAGATCTGGAAAACTTAAAGCCAGTCAACCTAATCCAAATCCCTGGATAATTGGTGGAACAAATAACTCTGGAAATCAGTGGTAAATGTATGAAGGACAAAAGGGTGATTGGGAATTATCATCAGGGATTTAGGAAGAGGAACTCATGCTTGACCAACTTCATAGCATTTAGCTATGAGATTGCTGGCTGCTGGAGGGCAGTGATGGTTGCTCACCTTGACCTTAGGGAGGTTTTTAACACTGTTTGACATTGCATCCTCACAGAGAAACTGGTGAAGTACTGACTAAATAGTGGAAACTGGAAATTAGCTGAGCTACTGGGCTCAAAGGGTTGTGATCAGTGACATGAAGGCCAGTGGGAGACCAGTCATTAGTGGTGCATCCCAGAACTGGGCCCAGTGCAGGCTAACATCTCTTTTAAAGGTTGGATGATGGGATGGGGCACCCTCTGCAAGTCTGCAGGAGATACAGAAGTGGTCAGGGCAGTCGATATCTTGAATGCTTGTGCTGGTGTTCAGGGAGACACTACCAAGCAGGAGAAATCTGCTGATGTCAACCAGTGCAGGGAACTGCAGTGTCAGGCATGTGATGCTGGATAACCCTGGGCACCAGGACGCACTCGGGGCCATGCGGCTGGGAAGGAGTTTTGCAGGAAGGACCTGGAGCTGCTGGCAGACGCCAAGTTGAACATGAGCAAACAATGCACCCTTGCGGCAAAGGTGGCCAACAGCATCTGGGGTGCGCTCCAAAGACTGCTGCCAGCTCTTCCAGAGCACTGCTAGAGGAGATTATTCGCTCAGCCCTGGTGAGCCACATCTGGGGCAATGTGGTCGCCTCAGGACTCTGCCGGAACAAGAGAGTCACGGATGTACTGGACCAGGAGTGCAGCAAAGGGCCATTAAGTTGATCACAGGATTGGAACGTGAGGAGAAACAGAGATGGGACTGTTCAGTCTGGGAAAAGAAGGCTCTGGTGATCTTAGCAGTTTGTAGAAATACTGGTAAAGATGGAGCCAGTGTCTTCTCAGTGCTGCTCAGTGGCAGGACTAGATGTAATGGACACAAATAGAAGGACAGGAAACCCCATTTAATTGCAAGAGAAAATATTTTTACTGTGAAAATGGTCCAACACTGGAGCAGGTTGTTCAGAAGAGTTAAGGAGTCTTCATCCTTGGAGATACTTAGAACACAACTTGACATGGTACTGATCAAGCTGCTCTAGTTGACCCTGTTTTGGAGGGGGTTGTACTAGACAGTCTCCAGAGGTCACTTCTAACCACAGAAGTTCTGCAATTGTAATAACAGTTATAGATGTTTGAATTTCAGACATCTCCTGAGATCTCCTACAAAAATCCTTCTAGCTTGAGCCTATTTTGTGCTCACTCTGCTTCTTTACAATGGCTTTTTTGTCTTGGGAGGGAAAGATGTTTAAATGTTTAGGTGGGGGTAGTCTTGATCTTTTTTTCTTGGGGGGGTGTTTGTTTTGTTCTGTTTTTCTTTTAAAAACCTGATATCAATAGATCTGCTAGAGAGTGTTGGCAAATTTCTTGTTCTTGATATTCTGAAAATAAAAAAAATAGGGAGTTTATGTTAGTTCCTTGAACTTTTTTTTCCACCTCTATTTTTATATGTAATCCATCAGACTTTTATCCTTTTTGTTTTCTTCATCTGGATCTAGCCCCAGGTTTTTAAAAGATTCTTTCCTGCTTCTAAAGCTAATGCATTTAGCTGCACTTTGCTCTTAAATCTGTCACACTTGCATACCTCCAAATAAATTGTTAGTAGAAGGCACTTGATGTAGCAAGAGCAGTGCAGACAATTGTGTCACAACTCTTAAGGGGATTCTGTTTGTGCAAATTTTTCCCTTTCTATAAACTGGTTTTGTTCTCTATCTCTCCTTCCCCATACAAATGTATGGAACACATTTCCAGATGGCTAGCAAGACATAAGTTATAAACCTTAAGGGTTACTTGTACCTAGTTTATTTATTCTCTTTGTTTCTGGAACTGATTGCCAGTAGTTTCAGCCTAAACAGAAGATTAATTGAAATATTGCACAGATTCAGGTGATGCAGCATCAATGTAAGTCTGGGAATGGTGGTATTGGAATGCCTTTGGTATGCTCTATTCAAGGCATGGGTTATCTGATGCTAAGAACATCAAATAAGAGTGTACCTCCTCAAATAGGAATCACCACACGACTGTGTTCTGGGGAAGGAATAAAGCCTCATTTCTCCCAGCTGGTAAATGTAAAGGCCAGATCTCTCATGTCTTACTATTAACCGAGTTTCACAGCTTGATATAATTATTTGTTTGTTTGTTAATTTGTTTGGTTTGGATTTTGTTTTTAATAGCAGAAACCTAAGCACTGTTTCTGGGATCCTGGGATGCCATGTCATAGTAGCCAGCTTCTCAAGGTGAGCTGCTTTTTGTTTTATATTCTTTGTCCCTAATCAGTACAAGCTACCTTTCAAACTTCCAGCTCTGCAGCACTGAGAGCTAACTATTCAAAACTGGGTGGGTTAGCTCCTGCCTCATAGCAGTCTGAGGTAACCACAGCCTGCATGGAAACTTTAAACTCCCAGTACCTAACTACCAAACCCAGTTACATTTACTGATTTTGGAAAGTACATATAAAGAAGATACTGTAAAGTGCTTGCATTCTCGTGGGTAGTAAGCAACTGCAGTGGCCCTGGACATATTATCCATATTAGAGTATTGCATTTTGTGCTTTCTTGGTTATACGTACAGTATTGTCCACTGAGAGAAAGCATGAGTTTAAAGTTCTAATTCTGGCCTTTTTTTAATTTTATTTTATAACAAACGGCATTCACTATCCCAATCTCCCCTGACATGTCTCCTCTTCTTCCTCAAATGGGCACATGTGTAAAGCTTGACATGATGCACTTAAAGGTTTTATGTAATTTTACCTAATTCAAACTGAATCCCCAGATAAGAGCCAATACTAATTAGTGCTGGAATGGCTTTAGGTCAAAACTAATTTTTTTTCATGCCTAACAATGAAAAGCAACTTCTACATGCTATCCTGAGTTCTGTGAAGTGCAACAATTATTTTAGCATTCAAGTGATTACAAGAAAGACAAAAAAAAGATGGCTAGAAGCATGGAAACCATGCAATTGTAATAAACAGTCTCTAGGAAAAATGAGAAATAAGGAAAAGAAAACCCATGGAATCTCATAATTCCATATTAATCTTTAATTACTAGAGCTATTACTGAAGGTTCAGTGTCTTTGGATGCCAAGTAGAAATATCAAGACACATTCCATAGTAAGTTTTAAGAGAAGTTAGCATAAGATACAGTGCTTAATGCTATGCTCTTTATTTGGCTTGTTCTCTTGTTTGCTCTTTTTTTTGTTGTTGTTTTTGTTTGTTTGTTTGTTTGTTTTGGGGTTTTTTGGTTTTTTGTATTATGCTTTATCTCAACCCAGAAAGAAGTGGTAACATCACTCTTTTCAAACAATAAAAATACTACATAACTTGGAAGGGGGCACATCCTCAATTCAGAAGGTAGGATGGGAAGCATAAAAACATAAGTCTGAAGAATTACGGGTTGCTTCTGTATTCTGTGGTAAGATATATCACAACAAAGAAAACAAATTAAAACTGTTTTACACAATATACCACAAATATTTATATGAATAAATTCAATGGGACTTAAGTGGGTGCTTACTATTGGACTCGTGTATCAATTTTTGCAGCGTTAGCCTCTGTCTACATAATTTCATCTGCTACAACAAAGATGAAGGGATAGGAAATTAATGGTTATTTTTAAAATTAACTGTATGTGGAATATTCTACTTTTACTTTGTTCTAGCTATTTATCTGCTGCAAATACCTTCATGCAGCACTCAAAGAGGTTCTTTTTATGCTTCAGTTAACACAGCTGCCAAATATTTGTCTGCCTGTCAAAGAAAAGCCTTAAAACCAGTTAAAGACGGCAAATGGAACAAAAAAGTCTACTGGCATCTCTCCCAGTCTGCCAGTAGCTAAGGATGCCATAGGACAATTTGACAGTAGAGGCACCACCATCCACCCCTGGACTTCTCTGAGCATGAGGCTGAGTTTTGCTGTCAACCCAGCCTGAAGTTCAATAGCCCAAGTGTTCAGCAGAGGAGGGAGGTGATTGCATTTGCCTTTGCAGGGCACCTGGGATAATAGTGCAATTCATAACCTAATAAATATTCTACTGCACATGTGCCAGGCTACAAAGAGCAAAGTAGGCTGCAAATTGGAAATGTAAATGTCCAGTTCTTTTTAAGTCATTCCCTCCACAAGGGCAGAAGGAAAACCGGTTTTATTTGCAAGCCATGTATTTTTCTCGACCACTTAAAAATGGTGAAAGAGTTTTGATTCAGATATGGCACAAATGAAGCTGCTCCCAGAGACAAGTATAGAAAGTTGCACCTGAACAGAAATTGTAAAAAAGCTAAATGTAAATAAGGGAACCGATAGGCTGGGGAGGCTGGATTTCTTTTAATAATAATTTAGAATATCTATTACATAATACAGTAAGTTTAGAGAGCTACCATACACCTTTTCCAAATCCTTGCTTTTGTTTTATACAACAGTTCCAATAAAATGGTTTACAGATAACACAAAAGCTACATGCAAAGCTTTTAAAAGAATGTATCACTGCACTAACATGTCAATAGATGAATGTCACACTGACTTCTCTGTGTTAAGAAAGTGACAGAACTCCAGACCTCCCCTAAAGTTGTCAATCCTTGTACAGCTTTTGGAAGTGAAAGGATTGCTATCAAATGTTTTCTGATTGAAAGGGGAAAAGTAGATATTCCTAAAATTTAATAAATCATTCCTGCCAACAGCTGACTTTCAGAGGAAATAAATGTAGTTAACATTTTAAAAAAAGTTTTCATGGTTGCATAGTTTGTTGGTACAAAGATACATATTGAATAGCATTTGAAAAAGTGTCCTGATCATAAAAATCAGCACTACCTGATCTATCCTAGCAAAAGAGCCATTAGCCCAGGGAGACAAGGGAAGGGGCTGGAGGAGGCAAGGAGATAGGCCAGAGACATGGAGAGAGGAGACACCCCAAAATCCAAACCTATTTGCTACAACCTTTTCAATCAATGAAGCTCTCACTGAAAAATAAGTCTGTACTGGCATGTGGCTTTCTGTGTTGTATGCTGGAGATACCTGCCCACTGGACTGTCAGGATCCTGCATGACTTAAGGTCTAGAACTAGTGCTTAAAATCAGACAAGGTCACTGATTCAGTTCAGAGAGGTCACCTGTTTCCACCAGGTCAACGTAGTCTCTTGGTTTGTTGAAAAAAGCGAGACTTCCTCTCACTCCCAGCCCCCCAAACCCCCAACTAGTCTTGAAAACTTGTCTAACTTTAAATGCTCTGCAAGCCATAACCAGTCCCCAAACTGCCTGAGAGGGTTTGTTTCCTTTTTTTTTATGATTGCACTATTACTAATTATGATTAGTTAGTGCTATATTTAAGTAGCACCAATGACTTAGCAATGTAAGCTAGTACACAAGTAATGGTAGATGTTTTCATAGGAAATTTTCTTTATATATGGAAGATTTTAATTGTGAAAACTCCATTTTCTGTATCAAAGGTGTGTTGCTGCTTTTGCCTTTTTTTTTCCTAGGAAAAATGAGAAACAATTCCTAGATATTAGCATATGCATTTGTTCCTGCCAGAACAAAGGGATTTGCTCTACTTCACACCAGGAACATTTCACAAGAGTGTATGAGAATCAATTATTCCTCTGAACAGGTAAGGACTGTCAAAAGTGAAATACACCTGTGGCATAGTGGTAAAGGGGCTATTGGTAGGATGAAGTGACTGCTGGATGCTCTCAGAAACAATTTCCAGCAGTCATAATTATTGAAAGAATATTTTTAAACATATGTGTTTCGTACATAAATTAAAAACATGAGGTCATAATGCTGAGAAAACTGACAAGTATTAATATTTCTGATTTCTTTTTTCAGGGGACATGGGTACCATACTCAAACCCACCTTCTGTGTTTACCACAATACTTAATTTTATTTGCCTAAAAATTGAATGCTTGACCACAACCCTAAAAAATGGCAATACTATCTTTTCCTAAATTTTAAACCTGTAGCAAATACTGCTTCCCTTGACTGGCATCTGAACACCTGTTGCTGGGGTTTTCACTCTGCACAGAGGCAGGAATGTTGGATGTGCAATTGTTTGCACATCACTGCATATTAATTTACATATAGTTGTTCTTATGTTGTTTAAGTGATTGCTGCAGGGGAAAAAAGGACTTTCCTGTTTTATATAATTTCCTAGGGGAAAAGTATACCAAACTATATTCCACGTTTACAACCACATTTTGTAGACTGGTGTGAAAGGCCATGCACAAGCCCCGTTTTCATGAAGCAGGAACTTTTTGTGAAGTAGGAAGTTCTGACATGCATTTAGATGAAAGATAAGGTCAATAGACATGCTGTAATCTCCTAGCAAGATGTTCTCTTAAACACAACTTCTGGGTCTTCTATGAATGGTATTACAAACTCTGTGGTTGTTGTTCCTGCCCTGTTACCGCAACCTCATAACTTCCATGCAGTAAACTGCAGCTGCCACTTTGCCACATTAGCCTTGTGGAGAAGTTAGTGAACCCTTTGAAACCAAAACTTCTTCATATTTGATGCCTCTTGGATCACTTTCATGTTATGTCGTGGATACGACCAGCTGTTCTGAGCAATCACAGAGTGATCATTTCCTCAGTGGCTACTAACTCCTATTTCTAAAGCACATCTTTAACACCACAGTATCTCCTTTAGTTCCAGGTCCTAAGTTTGATGTTACTATTCCTGTTTCTGTAATGTTTTGAGTAATTTAGCTTGGCTAGTTCACAGAGGGTCAGGTCACAACAGGAGAAGCATTGCTGAATTGGCTTTAATCTTTCTTTCCAGATGCCAGGGTTGGGAAGGGCAACTCAAGTACCACAGAAGGCCAACACCTGGATGTAATCTAGATAAAATTGCAAGTTGCAACTAATATCCAGCTCTAATAGTCCTGTAACATTAAGGTGGAAATCACCCCTTGCTTTAAGTCTCTCCATCATCTGTGGCAAGCATTTGCTAAATTTTGCGCTTGCAAACATTCACCATCTGAAAACCCATTGGATCAAGAGTATCACAAAAGGACACCAGTCATAAAGAGATGAGGGAAAACTTTTCAGGAACAAAATACCTAAACATGAGGGAATGATTCATTCCATATCAAGAGAAATTTTTCTTCTAGTCATAGGGCAGTGTGAGGCCAGAACCATTCCTTAAATTATCCCTATTCCATGACAGAGAAGCAGCACAAGCACCATGAAACAATTCCCTACTCCTCTGTCTCGCCAAAGAATTACATTAGATTAAACTGGTCTTTGGATGAGAAAAACATGATCAGTGACTTCATAACTGGGCTCTAAAACACCTGGGCAAACATGTATATAGCCTACATATACTGGTAATCAGAAGTGCTGTAAAATTAAACACCATTTCTTTTTCCTCCAGGACAGACATCCAACCATACTAATACCCTACGGCTAGCAGCTTCCCAAAAAGTCTTTGCAGGAGGTAGACATGAGAAGGAAAGACAACTCCAAAGTCTTCCATAGCACGGTATTGTGAGAGTTTGTATGCACCAGTATGTGCCACTAGTTCCTAAACACTCTCGGTACTAAGCATCCATAGAGAAGCCAGCGAGGTAAGAGCAGCAAAACAACCTGTTTCCTGGAAGTCACTTCCAATTCTGGTGTTAAAACAGCTTGTTCTGTTCAATGAGTCACATAGACATTATTTGAGTGGGTGCAAATTTCCAATGTGTTCTACGAACTATTACAGTCTGCTTGAACTATTTTCACAAAGTGAAACAGATCACAAAAAACAGTGCCAAGTGGTGCTGCCTCAAGTGGACAAATCCAGACTGGAGAGATTTGTGTAGTTTATTATTTTTTGTTCTTGATTAACTTTCCCCCACATGAAGTCTTCTGAGGTGATTTCCAAAATGAAAATTGGATGCAAAACCGACAGTTCTGTTTGTTTGCCCACTAGTTCTCCTTTCACTGGGCTGATGCTGGAGATTTTTTGTACAGAAATTGCATGCCCCCACTCTTGGTAACCACCTGGCCTGGATAACAACAGATGATAGGGTAGGAATGCGAGTATAAATAGTGTGCGTGAACAGAATACCCAAACTGGCATGTTCTGAGAGGATGTTTGCCCAAAACCTGATAACACTAAGAGGAAATTAACAATAACAAAGCTTGCCTAAGACAATGACCACCCAGATTAAAGTGCAACCAGGGAATTACATTAACAAGAGAGTGGGAAAAAAGAAAGCTTGGAAAGCAGCATGAGAATTTGTGATTATTAGAAGAAAACTTGCAGTAGGTGCTAATATCTCTAAGACCCTCTTCATCAGACGTAAGTAGCTGCCACCCCACTCCTGGTAAAGACTGGGGGGGTTGACAGGATGAAGGAACAGTAGGGACTCACCCCTCTGGTATGCGGAATGGCTGCACAGGCTTCCAAAAGTGGGACTGTGTATTGTAGCCCACGCTTCTTCCAAGAGAGTGGAAGGGCATATAAGAAATGTGTGAATATGTAGGTGGGATCAGTTGTAGAAAGGTATGAAATTTGTAGGTGCTTACCAGCAGTTCGTAAGCCTCTAGCATTGTGATTTCTGTTGTACTGCTAATACTGATCCACAATATATAGTTCACTGATTACCAGCAAATTACATATTGCTAATCAATAAACCACCTTGGTTGCTATCAAGGCTGTGTGAGTTACATAGGCATTTTCTGCAAAAGGTGTTTTTTTCATTATTGTGAATTTGACAAAAGCATCACCTCTGCAGAGCAAGGAGTGGAGAGAAAAGAAACATTTTTCCAGGAAAGCAGAGAACACATAATTCATCAATTTGAAAAAAAAAAAAAAATTAAAAATTAAAACTGAACTAGAACAGGATGAATTCAAATATCGTCCTGAAGATCTCCCAGATGGACCATGCTGTTTCAGCCCCAAGTATCTGAAAACATATTGTAATGATGTATCACAGATTCAATGTCACTAGAAATGCTATCACATATCAGCGGCTTTGTATTTTTTCTCACAGTGAACTGTGTCAGAAAAACAAGGCAAAACAGGCTGACAAGGGAGAAGTTTTGCTCTAACTACATCAATGATATTAGAAGCCAAGTGTATTATCTGCCAGGCATAAAACACATATTTAGAAGGAAAGAGCTTGTGGCGATAATGATGAAGTTATCATTAAAAGTATCTCCTTTTAACAATCAATATTTGTGGCGATGTTTGTCAGCAATAAAAGACTCCATCAAGGCACAGTTGCTCTTTTTCTGAATGACAGACCTAGTGCATCTTTTCCACACTTACAAGAGGAATTTTTAAGGTAAAGAGAGCCTAGTATTTTGAGGGGTGGTTGCATTTTCATATGCTGAGCTTTATGCTAGAATTGGCATAAAAATTTAGAAAATGTGAAATGGACAGGCTAGGTGCAATATGAGAACTCCAGCTGTGAATTCTGCCCGCTACCTGCAGAGAGCAATGCCAGTAAGCAGCTACCCATCTACACAAATCACTTTTAAAGGGGGATATTTTATAGTTCCAGGGTTTTTTCTGAAGTTCCAGTACCTGAGGCACTTGTAGAGAAAACTAATTGCTGAGCAAAGAACTTGGATGAGAGTTCTGCAACATGATACAACTGAGAATCTTAACACAAGAGGATCGGCAGATACCTACAATTAAGGTCAAGCAGATGCTGGAGCCTTTCATAAAAGGCTTGAAAATAGGATTTCTCTCTTTCATTGGATTTCTTCTGACTGGTTTAGAGACTCTACCATCTATCGATGGCCTTTGTGGAAGCCTGCTTCCTATGATCCTGCTTCACATGTATTTGAAGACCAGAAACTCAAACAAAACCCTTAAAAGTGTGTTCAGATCCCAATGACCTTGCAGAAGGAAGTGATTTACAAGTAAACAGTAATATGTTAATCACCACTGAAAGCAAATACTAGAGGTATTAGGCTGGCATAACCAAGACAGCTTCCAGGGAGCTGCCCATGGAATAACCACTATGAAAAGTGACATAGCAGATTTAAGCTACTGTGAGCCCTGCCAAACCATCCGCCAGTGTGAAATAAGCAGAATAAATCTACTAAAAATAAAAAAAAAAATAGTGTTCATAAGCCAAGCTGCAAAGTCTGGGGAGTATGTCTGTCCTTTAACTCAGCCAAAGGTGAGTCAGAAAGGTTCATCATTCACCAGAACACAACAAAAATCTGTTTCACTAAGTTACTACAAAAGACCTAGTTGACTACATGCACATGCTCCTTCTGACACACAGATAGACTCATCCCAGTATTTACTCTTCTGAGGGACAAACCAGTCAAAGGAAGAGAGAAAAAAAAAATCCCCAATAATCTGTAAACCCCAAAACAAAAGTCAGAAAGTATCATGAATGCACATGGACTGATATTCTGCATGGTAAGTCATTAAATCAGGTATTAAATTGTTTCTGCTACAGATTACTAAGGCATGTCAAAAGCATGTCTTGCTTCGTAATTGTTTATCTTCTTAATTACTCGACATGAGGGAAGCATTCCTGGAAGCTTCAGCTAAAAAGCACAGTCTGTTGGGTATTAATTTAAGTCACAGAATCACAATCTCTTAACTAAAGTTAGAATTGTCTGGGGAGAAAAACCTACATGAAAAGCAGTACGTAATTAAAGGAAAACCAGACAGAATACATCATATGAATTAGAAGTTAAGAATGACAAAATACAAGATAAGCAAAAAGCTGTATTTAGAACAGCTTTTTACTCACATGAATGGCAAGAAGGAGCATTTTTTAATATAAAGTGTATTTCAGAGAAAATAGAAAGCTTAGATAAATTTCTGTTGCACATTTGTGGAAAAAACCAACATATATCAGAAAATTCCAACAATAGCCATGGAAAGCCTTAAACATAGGAACAGAAGCGAGGCGGTTTTCAAATCAGCAGCTCCAGATAGCCTGCATCCAAGAATTTTAAGTGCTGGCAAAGGCGACTTGTGTGCTGTTAATGTGGATTTTCCATAAGCTCTGAGAAATCTGGGGAAGCTCAGAAAAAAAAAAAAGAAAAATCTCAAAGAAAGCTGAGGTAATGCCAATACTAGGAAAATAAGTAAGAAAGGAACAAATTCAGGAACTTACGGTCAACCTCGCCTTAATCCCAGGGAAAAAAAAAAAAACACCAAACCAAAACCAACTTCTTCTTATAGGAAAAAGAAATAAATGAGCAAGTTGTACTTAAATTACACAGCTTCAATGTATGTAAAACATATATTTTTAGAATTATTTTTATTTCTCATGCAATTACAGCATTTGTTTGGTACAATGTTGATAAAAACACATTTGCACATTGACTTTTCCAGGAGGACACAGAGAAACTGGCACAGTTGTGCACATACAGTTCATAGCAAGCAAATTAAAACTAAGGCTACAGGTCTGTGTCAGACATATTTCTAATTGAATCTCACAGGAATTAGTTCTTGGCAGCAAGGTACTCAGTATTTTATCTGGAAACAAAATTTACTAAGAACATTCATAAAAGCTCTAAGTGAATAGTGCAGCAAGGCTGCTGATCAGGAACCATCTGGATTACTCGAAAACTAAGTGCTTCATCATGATCAGTGTGAGGTCATGTATTTAAGAGTGATGAATTTAAAACATTTATAGATGGAAAACTTCCCCAGGAAGTATCTGGAATAGCTGGTAACAGAATAAGTGTGGGTTCCTTGTATATGAATTACAAAAATAATATATATGTAACTGTTAAATGGCTCAGAAAACAAACCACCAGAACCAAATGATGTTTTCATTGCAGGGAGGAAGAGACTAAAGAAACGTGACTATCATCAAAATTGATTATTCAAGAACTGATCTCCACTGGCAAAAGACATTGCTGCATTTCAGGAAACAGCAACAGGATGATAACTTCTGTACCCACATTTCTTGGAGCTGCTTTATCACAATATAGCCTCTAATAAAAAGGAATTAGTAAATTAGAGATTTCAAAGAGTATAAATAATCCTAGTGTAAACAAGCCTAAACAATGGAATAGCTGGCATATAAAAGTTAACTGTAACACATGAGGTTTAAAATAAAGACTGCAACTGCTAGGGGAAAAATATATATATATTAAAACAGAGTGTGACAGCTGAAAGTACATCTTAAAATACCAAACAAGTTTTCCTGAAAACTGTAGTAATAACCAAGCCTCCAGAGGTGCAGTAGCTTTGCTAACATTACAGATGTCTGATTCCTGGATAGAAGTCCAAATTAGAATTTAATTATTAATTTTAAAAGACATTCATAGTGTCCCTACTATAGGCCATCATTTCAATACACGTTTCTCTGGTTCTCCAGTGATGTAATCCGAAACAAGACATATTTTCAGCAAAACACTTGGTTTGGGACTAACAATTACCACTGTCCAGGCTAAATCAAAGACAATGCCTGGTAAAAAAAATATCCCTCCAATGCCCAACCTAAACAGATAGTGGAACTTCCATAATTAAAATTATTTTAAGTTTTTAGATTTAAACATGAATAAAACGAGTCCCTTTACTTAAACCTTCTGCTCTCGCACCTCCACTTTACAGAATCACAGAATCGGCTGGGCTAGAACAGACCTCTGGGACCATTGCATCCAACCTGTGACCGAACACCAACACGTTCAACTAGACCACGGCACATCCAGTCTTTCCTTAAACACCTCCAGGAACACTACCCACCATCTCCCTAGGCAGCCCAGTCCAACGTCTAATCGATTTCGAGTAATCACCCTTCCTGTAAATAAATCCCGGCTAATGTCCAACATAAACCTCCCCTGGCAAAGCTTAAGACCACCTCCTTTCGTCCTGTCGCTTTCAGCAATGAAAGAAGATAAAGAGACCCAAAGACGGGAACGGGCTCGCTATCACTGGAAGCGATAAAGCCTCGCTTGTTCGCCAACTGCCATCCCTTCTCCCAGCAGAAGGCCAAAATCTCCCGGAGAAGGCAAGCAGGAGCCCGAGATCGCCGCGGGACCCAAGCGGGTAAGGCGCTGCGTCTCGCAGGACGAGCCAAGCCCGAGGAGGGGGCACAGCAGCTGCCAAGCCCAGGACCCTTTCCACTCGCCATCAGCCGGGACTACAGAGCCACTATCCCCGCAGGAAGCAGAGCCACCCCGACCTCCCCGCCCCGGCGCTTCCGCACCGGCGGGCGGGTGAAAGGTCCCGCAGCGCCCGGATGGAGGCGGCGCCGCTCTGCTATATAAGCGCCCGCCGCCGCCGCGCCCGCCTCTCCCGCGCCGCCGCCTCCTGGCTCACCGCTGTTCGCTGGGCCCCGCGCCGCCCGAGCCCGGGAATAAGTCGGTCAGGAAGGCTCCGCTGCCGCCATGGTGAGGCGGGGAGCGCCGGGGACGGGGGAGGGAGCGGGGCAGCCGCGCCGGCCCCGCCGCGTGGCCGCAGTGCCCGCCCGGGCGGTGCAGGCCTTCGGAGCCGGGACAGCGCTGCCCTTCCCGGCCGTGTGCGGAGGGTCCTCGGCTGCTGGGGCGGCTCCCGGAGCTCTCCCCGATCGGGGAGGGAGGGCAGCCTGTGAGAGCGGCACCGTGGGGAAGCGCAGGCGGAGGGGAGGCGGCCGCAGCCCAGCGTGAGCGGTGCTGATCCGGCCTCGTGTCTCTGCCCTCACAGGCGGCCCTTGCTAGGGGACGTGGGTGGTGAAGGTGGCAGGTAGCACCTCATCGTCTGGGTGACAGCCTAGAATCACAGAACAGCTCAAGTTGGAAGGGCCCAAGGTGACTCATTTTAGAGCACATGGCACAGGATTGAGTCCGGACGGCTCTTGAATATCTTCAGTGGGGGATACGCCACACACAGCCTCTCTGGGCAGTCTATTCCAGTGCTCAGTCACCAGCACAGCAGAGAAGTTCTTCATGTTCAGGTGGAACTTCTGTGCATCAGTTTCTGCCCGTTGTCCTATTTTACTGCTTGGCACCACCGAGAAGAGCCTGGCTCCACTAGGGCAAACCCCCCTTAATAGAGGCACATGTATACATATTTCCTTTAAGACCTTCCTTTGTCCTTATTTTTACTCCTATTTCTTCAGCTCGCCTAACTCACATTAATGCCCCATTATTTGCAAGTGTTTAATTGCTTAAGCTCCTCAAATCAGTTTCCTGAGTGACCGAATTAGTCTTTCTGGCCAGGTGCCCCTTTTTGCCCAGGTTCTCGTGATGTGAGGTGTTGCAGGTTTGTTTATCGAGTCTTTGCTACTTCATTTGTGGTGAGGTTAAGCTGTAAGATACATGAAGACTGAAATACAGGGGTTTTTTTGAGGAAAAGGACTGTTTGTGCCAGCTGTATATAGATAAACCAGGGAAGGGTGTGCTTGCAGCTTCCTGCCCTGAGATGCAGTTTTAGGCACTAAAAAATTGCTTTTCCTTAGAGTTAGGACTTTACCCTTTCGTTCTCTTCCCATTATTTCTACCATGCTGCCGTGCCCTTCAGATAGCTCTTCTAGTCAATAGCATTAAATAGTCCCATAGCGAAGTTGTTCATTCCACTTTAGAACTCTTTCTAAGAGGCAGTGGATAGTGTTAGGTGTTGTTCACTGTGGTGTCTGATGTTTGTAACTTCAACAATTTTAGGCGTTTAAAGATACTGGCAAAGCGCCTGTGGAACAAGAGGTGGCGATTCATCGCATTAGGATTACTTTGACAAGTCGCAATGTAAAATCACTGGAGAAGGGTGAGTAGTGCTTCTCTGTTTACTTGGTTAGCTTGTCAAGTAATGAATAATAGGTGCCATGTAAGGCATTGCAAAATACAATGTATTGAAACCAGTTTTAATTAAGGATGTTACTGTTTGCCTTTTTGTATGTGCCTGGGCTCGCAAAGCCTACCCGAAGTGCTTCATACACCAAAAAGTAAATTCTGATTTAGTTTTTAATAAAAGTGTTTTGGGGGTTGTCATTATGTGGTAAACTTTTGTCATAATGACTAATGTAAGAGAGTGCAGCTTTTTCCCAGTTTTCTTATGGAGAATTTTGAAATAGTTATTACGCTGCAAATGTACAAGTACTGAAAGACACTGGTTTCTCAATATTTTGTCATATGAAGAGTTTAGTGTAACAGTCTTCAAAAAAATTTTAATCTTGTTTAGGAACTAGCTTTGCCAGTGTTAAATCATATAGTGAAAATGTTAAAATTATTATTTGCAGGCTCTTCAGGCTGATAACAGCTTAAATACAGTTTAAACTCGTAGCAGTGGCTTTTGCTTATTGTCACACCATGATTTGCTCATCATATCGCAACGCTTCCAGTTGTACATGGTTGGCTATGAGGATAATGCTTAAAATGAATGGCAGTGATCACTCATACGCTATTCTGAGCCAACATCTTGTTTAAAATACTTGCTTTAAAAAGTCAAGCAAGTAAAATCGCTGCAAACCTGAGCTATTGCATGTCTTTTTTCAGTCTGTGCTGACTTGATCAGAGGTGCCAAGGAAAAAAACCTGAAGGTGAAGGGACCTGTTCGCATGCCCACCAAGGTACTTGTTTTCCTATCTTGAAAGTAGGTTTTCCTTCTGTAACTGTGCTTAAAGACTTTTTTTTAAAGAACAAAATATGAGATGAAAAGCAGTGCTACTAAACTGAGGGTTGACCCAGTGTAAAAAGATGATTTCACAAGTTGCTTTGACACCTAGGGTAACAGTTAAGTGCAAAACATGTTGAATGTGGAAGGGGCTTTTCTGTTCAATTCATTTTAGTAATGAACTCATTTAAAAAATGAAGTTAAATACATAGGGAAGGAGCGTTAACATCAGGAGACCACAACTTAATAGGCAATTTTCTAATGGCATAGATGCTAGAGAGTGTGATTGTAGATTGCTCCTCTCAGTTTATCAGCTAAATACCTCGCGTTTGACTTTTCAGACCCTGCGGATCACTACCAGGAAGACCCCTTGTGGTGAGGGTTCCAAGACCTGGGATCGCTTCCAAATGCGTATCCATAAGCGGCTCATTGACTTGCACAGCCCGTCTGAGATCGTGAAGCAGATCACTTCCATCAGCATCGAACCAGGCGTAGAAGTTGAAGTTACTATTGCCGATGCCTAAATGACCGTCATCGTCCAATAAAGTTAATTTACCAATTTTCATCACTCGTTTCTTTTCTTATGTGTGCCAAGACATAGTTCTGGGATGGTTTTTGTGAAGAAGGACAACAGAAACCACAATCAGAGTGCTGTGGGAGAGGACTGTATATATAAGGAAGAGTATGCCACCTGTAAATACCAGGAAAATTAAACTTGGGCATCCTGGTTTCATTGGAAGCTGGCAACTATATGGTTGTGCAGCACTTTATGAAAAATATATTTTTAATTTAAGGGTTTGATTTTGGCTGAAATCTTAGTTTATGCATAGACAAGTACCTGCATTAAAATTGATATTTCGGTAAAATTACCAAGTTTTCAATTCTTGATTCTTGCTGTGCAAGACAGAACTAACACCTTATTTGGATTTTTTTTTCCCATGTGTGTCACAATCAAAGGATCCTGGGGGTGCTAGTTATAAAACTTCATAATTTGTGGTGAACACATTGAATTTAACAAGTTTATTCTTTTAATGTGCATGAAGAGTCACAAAACTGAACTGTGGAACTACCTAGTTAGTCTTTTCAGGTTTAGATTTCCATAGGTATTATTAACGCTAAGAGTAAGCCTGATATGTAAAGCAACAAAACAGCCATTTATATTGCTGCTTTAAAGTCTCTCAAAGGAGCTGCGATTAATTCTTAAACCAACAAAACAAAGCCCAGAGTTAGGGAAAACAGTTTTGCTTAATCCATTAAGGATCGTGTTGCTGCTTCTGCTTCAAGCGGAGGAGAGAACTTGAATTCTAATTAAAACAAGCAGCGGTGGTTCTCTGCAAGCAGCTTCAGGTCCTGTTAATGTTTGCTAAAACCTGAAACTGACCAAAGCATGAAGTTTCTTACTCAAGGGATACAAGAGCCTTCCAATTTCCTTAAACTTAAGGCCTTACAAGGATTCTGACCCTCCAATTAGTAGGTTTGAGAGCTCTGGTGGGAGGCGAGCAAGTTAATGTGAACAGATTGTGTGTCAAGCCTATCTCCTTGAGAAACAACTGTTTGAGCAGAAGGGAAAATAACCTCCACCACAAAACACCCGTGTCCTCTTTAAAGCCTTTTTCTGGTAATATGCCCCAAATACAAGCTGCCCAACAAATACTTCTAGCTGTAGTTTTAAAATTATTTGTGTTACGTGGGTTGCTCTTTGCAGGAATCAATGGGCAAACAAATAGCACGTGCAGATAGGTTGTGCTCACTGACAGAAGTTGTACTCGAGTAGCCTTCCTTCTGATTAACAGAGTAGCCCTGGGACTGAAAGCACTTGGAGGGATCTAGGCACGGCTGGCTGTGTTTGGTGCCGTTTCTACCTTTGGTTTTGCCTGTTGGTCAAAACTGTGGAACGCTTGGTATCTGCTTACACCTGACTGTACCTCTGACTTACAGTGTGCCTCTTAAACACACCTAAATGACCTGAATCCCACGGATTTTCTTTCACCTGTGGCACTTCAGGGACCAGATTCCTTTGTCATCTCACTTGTCTCCGACTTACCATAGACACAGATGCAAACTTTACCTTCGTGTCTGGGTCCCGGATTGTGCAGAAACACTGCTGCCCACCTACTGTGTGAACAGGCCGGCTCACACCGCAGGGCTTTCCATTTGTTAGCGGGAGGCTCGATCCTTAGCTTGTGGAAGGCGCTGGACCGCGGCGCTGCTCCAGGCTCATCCCGCCTTCCCCGCGGCACGCCGTCCCTGACCGGAACACTCCCGCCTTTCGCGAGAACCGCGCCTTTGCCCATTTTATTTATTTTCTACTTCGTTTTCTACTTCTACACCGCGGCAGTGCCGGAACGGTTACGTAACACCCACGCCAACTTTACATAACTCGCTCGGATGGAAACATTTAGGTACCCTAAATGAGATAGGCGTCTCCCCTGCGCATCCTCCCGCCTTCCCTCCTCCTCCCCCTCTGCCAGGCAGAACTCCCCTCCTCCTCCGGCTGCCGGTTCAAACCTCTTCCCTACCGCCGTGCCTTGTTATACACGATAGGCAAACGCCGCGTCCCGGGAGCGGAGTCCCGGTGCCGCCATTCCCGCCCTCCCTCACGGCTCCGCTGCCGTGCGCTGTGCGGCGGCGCCCCCTGCCGGGCCGAGCGACCTCCGCCAGTGCCCACCTCCCTCCCGCTTCCCCGCGCTCGGCCAATCAGCGCTCGCCTGTCCCCGCGCTCGGCCAATCAGCGCCCGCCTCTCCCCCCCAAAATGTCCCCCGGCGCAGGCCCGCCTGTCTGGTTCCCGCGCCGCGCCAAGGTAGCGGCTCCGCCCGGGCATGGCGTGGGGGCTGCCGGAAA
>CM031858.1:114752502-114833292 GCA_018697195.1 Certhia americana | reverse complement strand
GCCCTTGTCCCTGGGGGGGGGCCGCCATTAGCCGGGGGGACTACAGTCCCCTATCCCCCGCAGTAGAGCCAGCCAACCCGACCCCGCCATGCCGGGGGGCCGACCTCCCGCGGCCGGCCCCGGCGCGTTCCGACCGGCGGGGCGGGTGAAAGGGCCTCGCAGCGCCGAGGAGGCGGCGCCGCGCTGCTATATAGCCCCGCCGGCCACCGCGCCCTGGGCCCTCTCCCGGGCGCCGCCGTCTGGCGGCTGGCTCACCGCTGTGCGCTGGCCCTCCCTCGCCGCCCGAGCCCGGGACTAAGTCGTACAGGAAGCTCCGCTCCGTCCATGGTGAGTCGGGGGAGCGCCGGGGTGGGGGGAGTGGGAGTTAGCTGGGCAGTCCGGCGCCGGCCCCCGCCGCGTGGCCGCTCCCGCCGGGCTTTGCCGGCTTCGAGCCGGCACAGGCGCTGCCTCCCGCCGTTGGGGTTTGCGGAGGGTCCGTCGCGGGCGCTCCTGAGCGTCTCCCCGATCGGGAGGTAGGGGCAGCCTTGAGAGCGGCACCGTGGTGAATCGCAGGCGGAGGGGAGGCGGCCGCAGCCCAGGGCGTGGATGCGGTGCTGATCCGCCGGGGTGCGTGTCTCTGCCCTCACATGCGGGGGCCCTTGCTATGGACGTGGTGGGAAGGTGGCAGGTAGCACCCATCGTCTGTGACAGCCTCGAATCACAGAACAGTCAATTGTAGGGCCCCAGTGACTCATTTTAAGAGCCCAGGCACAGATTTAGTCCGGACGCTCTTGTAAGTATCTTCATGGGGGAGAGCGCCACACACCGCCTCCTGGCAGTCTATTCAGTTGCTCTCACCATCACAGCAAGAAGTTCTTCATGTTCAGGGGGAACTTCTGTGCATCAGGTTTCTGCCCGGTGTCCTATTTTACTGGCTTGGCACCACCGAGAATGACCTGGCTCCACGAGGCAAACCCCCCTAATCGAGTCCATGTTATACATATTTCATTTCCTTTAGAGCCGTTCCTATTTGTCCTTATTTTTCCTCCTAGTTCTTCAAGCTCGCTACTCACATTAACGCCCCATTTTTGCAAGTGTTAATTGCTTAAGCCCTCAAATCAAGTTTCCTGAGTGGCCGATTATCTTTCTTGGCCAGGTCGCCCTTTTGGTTCTCGTGATGTCAGGTGTTGCAGGGTGTTTATCGAGTCTTTGCTACCTCTCATTTGTGGTGAGGTTAAGCGTCAGATACATGAAACTGAATACAGGGTTTTTTGAGGAAAAGGACTGTTGTGCCGGCTGTATCTAGATAAACCAGGGAAGGGTGTGCTTGCAGCTTCCGGCCCTAAGAATGCAGTTTAGGCGCTAAAAATTGCGTTTTCCTTAAGTTAGGACTTTCCCCTTTCGTTCAAGAAATCTTCCAATTCTTCTACCATGCTGCCAGGGGGGGGGGGTGTCCGCGTTGGCAGATGCTCTTCTAGTCATCCATTAAATATCCCATAGCTAGTTGTGCAGTCCACTTTAGAACTCTTCTAAGAGGCCAGTGGATAGGGTCGGTGTGGGTTGTGGTCACTGTGGTGGTCTGATGTTTGTAACTTCAAAATTTTAACGGCTTTTAAATCATACTGGGGCAAGCGCCTTTGAAAAATAGTGGGATTCATCGCATTAGGATTACTTACATTCGCAATGTAAAATCACTGAGAAGGGTGATATTGCTCTCTGTTTACTTGGTTAGCTTTAATAATGAATCTGAGGGGTTTCCGGCGTGTAAGGCATTGCCAAATGCGGGGGAGTTTGGAAGACCCTTTTAATTGAGGCTGGAGTGTGTACTGGTTGCCTTTTTGTATGGGGCGGGGGGGGGGCTCGCAAAGCCTAGCCCAATTGCTTCAATACACCAAAAAGTAAGTCTGATTAGGTGTGTGTTTAAGAACAGTGTTTTGGGGTTTGTCATTCTTGGTTAAAAACCTTTTTGGTCATAATACAGATTAAAGAGTGCAAGGCCTTTTTCCCAGTTTTCCTTTGGAGAATTTTTGGTAAATAGTTATGGGGTACGGCTGCAACTGTACAGTACTGAAAGACACGTTCTCAATATTTTGTCATATGAAGAGTTTAGGTGTAACGTCTTCAAAAAAATTTTTAAATCTTGTTTTAGGACTAGCTTTGCCAGTGTTAATCATATAGTGAATTTTAACATTAATTATTATTATTTTGTGCGGGGGCTCTTCAGGCTGATAGCGGATCGTAAATACAGTTTAAACCGTAGCAGTGGCTTTTGCTTATTGTCACACATATTTGCTCATCATGTCACAACGCTTCCAGTTGTACGTTTTGCTATGAAGATATTGGCTTAAAATGAATGGCAGGGAGTACTCATAACGGCTATCTGTAGCAACATCTTGTTAACTCTTGCTTAAGAAAAGTCAAAGCAAGAAAATCGTTGCAAACGCTGAGCTATTGCATGCTTTTTTCAGTCTGTGCTGACTGATCAGAGGTGCCAAGAGCGGAAAAAACACTGAAGGTGAAGGGACCGTTTCCAGGATGGGGTGCCCCCCAAGGTACTTGTTTTTCTCTTCTTGAAAGTCGCGGTTTTCTTCTGTAACTGTTTGCTTAACGACTTGTTTTTTAAAGAACAAAATAGGAGATTAACGCATGCTACTAAACTGAGGCTGACCCATTGTAAAAATTATTTCACACGTTTGCTTTGACAACCTCGGGTACAGTTAACGCAAAAAATGTTTGAATGTGGAAGGGGCTTTTCTGGTCATCAGTTGGGGGGGAGTAATGGAACTCATTTAAAATAAGTTAAAAAATACATAGGAAGAGCTTACAGATACCACACTAAAGGGCAAAATTTTTCTACTGGCCTAGCTGCTAAGAAGTGTGAGTGTAGATTGCTCACTCTCATTTATCAGGCTAATACCTCGCGTTTGACTTTCAGCCCTGCGACACGACCAGGAGACCCCTTGTGGTGATGGTCCAAGACCTGTGGATCGCTTCCCAATGCGTATCCATACGGCTGGCATGGTGACTTGCACGCCCGTCTGAGATCGTGAAGCAGATCCGCTTCCATCGCACGAACAGGCGTAGAAGTTGCAGTTACGATGCCGAGCCTAAATGGAGGTCATCGCCAATACATTAAATTTAACGCCAATTTTTCTTCATCACTCGTTTTCTTTTTTCTTATTGTGTGGTGCCAATACATAGTTTCTGGGATGGTTTTTTGTGAAGAGTACAACGAAACCCAATCCGAATTCGTTGGAGAGGACCTGTAATCAGAAGGGAAGTATCCAGCTGTACATACCAATAGGGAAGAATTAAACTTGGCATCCTGGTTTCACGATGTGGAAGGTGGGGGGCTGGCAATATAGGTTGTGCAGCACTTTACTGAAAACAATATTTGTAATTTAAGTGGTTTGATTTGGCTGATCTTAGTTTTATACATTGACAGTACCTGCATTAACTTGATATTTAATACAATTACCAATTTTCATAAAAATTATATGATTCTTGCGTGTGCATACAGAGAGACAGAACGTAACCCTTATTGGGATTTTTTGGTTTGTTTCCCTGTGTGTCACAAATGAATCCTTGGGGGGCTATTATAAAACGGGGGGGGCATAGATTTGTGGGGTGACACATTGAATTTCACAAGTTGATTCTTTTTAATGTGCCATGAGAGTCCACACAACTGAAACTGTGGGACGACCTCGTTAGTCGTTTTCACAGGTTGTGGGAGGGTGATTTCCCGAGGTATTATTAACGCTTAAAGTAGCCTGATATTACAGCAACAAACAGCCATTTATATTGCTGCTTGTAGAAGTCTCTCAAAGGAGCTGCGATTATCCTAAACCAACAAAACAAAGCCCGGAGAGGTAGGGAAAACAGTTTTGCTAATCCATTAAGATCGGGTGCTGCTGGGGGTCTGCTTCAAGTGGGCGAGAGAGAACTGAGATTCTAATTAAACAAGCAGCGGTGGTTCTCTCAAGCAGCTTCAAGGTCCTGTTAATGTTTGCTAAGACCTGAACTGACCAAAGAATGAAGTTTCTTACTCAAGGGATACAAGAGCCCTTCCGCATTTCCGTAAACGTACGGACTTACAAGGATCTACCCTCCAATTAAGTAGTTTTGGAGAGCTCTGGTGGGGAGCGGAGCAGTTTAATGTTGAACAGCGTGTTGTCACACCTATGCCCTTGAAAACAACTGTTTGGAGGGGGGGGGGGACAGAAGGGACAAATAACCTACCACCACCAAGAAACACCCTGGTGGGGCCCTCTTAAAGGCCTTTTCCCTGGAATAGGCCCCAAAACAAGTCGGGGGGGGTGCGCCAACAAGACTTCCAGCTGTATTTTTAAAATTATTGTGTTACTTGGTTGCTCTTTGCGGAATCAATGGCAACAAATAGCACGTTCCGAGTAGGTTGTAGCTCACTGACTGAAGTGTAACTCGTGATGTAGTGGCGCGCTTCCTTCCGGTTGGGGCCAGAATAGTGTGTCCCTTGGACTTGAAAGCCCTTGGAGATCTCAGGCACGGCTGCTGTGTTTGGTGACACAAGTTGGGTCTACCTTGGTTTTGCCTTTTGTCAAAACTGTGGAACACTTGGTATCTGTTAACACCTGACTGTACCTCGTGACTTACAGTGTGCCGGTCTTAAACACCCCTCCCTGACCTGATCCACGGGTGATTTTCTTTCACCTGGGCCTTCAGGCCAGATTCCTTTTGTCATCTCACTTTGTCCCCGCTTACCTAATAGACCGTGCAGGGGAACTTTACCTTCGTGTCCTGGGTCCCGGCTTGGGCAGAACCTGCGCCGCACGGGGGGCTACTGTTGTGAACAGCCGTCTCCACGGGGGGGAGGGGGTGGGGGGGGGGGGGCCGCAGGCTTACATTTGTTACGTTAGGCTCGATCCTTAGCGTGTGTGGAAGGCGCTGGGCTCGCGGCGCTGGCTCCAGCTCCTCCGCCTTCCGCCGCGGGCACGCCGTCCCTGACCCGGAACCTCCCCCGCCTTTCTGCGGACAACGCGCGCCTTTGTCCCATTTATTTTTTTCTACTTTCGTGTCTACTACTTCTACACCGTCGTGGCAGCGCCGGAACGGTTACGTACACCCACGCCAACGTACCTAACTGCTCGATGGAAACATTGAGGTGACCCTAAAGAGATAGGGTTGTCGTCTCACCCTGCGAGAGACTCCTTCCCTTCTCCTCCCGCCCTTCCCTCCTCCTCCCGCCCTGCCATGCGAACTCCCTCCTCCTCCGTCTGCCGTTCAACCCTTCCCTACCGCCGTGCCTTGTTAGACACGATAGGCAAACGCCCGCGTCCCGTAGCGAGGCCCCCGTGCCGCCATGTCCCGCCCTCCTTCACCGCCCGCTGCCGTGCGCTGTTGCGTTGGCTGGCGCCCCCTGCCGGGCCGAGCGTACCGGGGGGGGTCCGCCATGGCCCACCGGTCCCTCCCATCTCCCCGCTCTCGCCATCATCGCCAGCCTGTCCCCGCGCTCGGCCCATCAGCGCCCCCTCTCCCCCCCAAAAGGTCCCCCGGCGCAGGCCCGCCTGGCGGGTTTCCCGCGCGACGCCAAGGTAGCGCGCTGCGGCATGGCCGGCGGGCCCCGTGGGTGTCCTGCCGTGGGGTCTTCCGTGGGGGTCCTGGCCGGGGGGTTCGTGGGTTCTGCCGTGGGGCTCCCGGCGGTCTGCCGTGGGGGCTCCGCGTTGGCTTCCCGTCTTGGGCTCCGCGGTCTGGGGGTGCTCCCTCGGGGCTCCCGGCGTTGGCTCCCGGCGGGGGCTTCCCGCGGGGCTCCCCGCTGCTTGTCTCCGTCGGGCTCCCGTCGTGGGGGCTCCCGGCGGG
This sequence comes from Certhia americana, assembly GCA_018697195.1. Lineage (NCBI taxonomy): Eukaryota > Metazoa > Chordata > Aves > Passeriformes > Certhiidae > Certhia > Certhia americana. The sequence continues at coordinate 114,827,478 of CM031858.1, read as the reverse complement.
CTCCCGGCGTGGGCTCCCGGCGGCTCTGTAGGGCCCCGTGGGGGGGTGGTCCCTGCGAGTGTTGATCCTTCCGGGGAGGGGGGCTGCAGGTGTGAGTTGGGAGTATCAGTGCCCCAGCTGAGTCTGGCTAGCGCGCTTCCCCCTGCGGGTTTTTCCTGTATAATCTGTGGGGCGGCGGAGGTTTTTTTTAAAAGGTCGCACTCCCCAAACTTCTCTAGGTTACCTTGTGTTCTTCTTAGTCCCTGTTTGTATGTACGAGCTGGCCCCATCTTTGTTATGCTCCATGCGTGTTTTTGTACTTTCTCTCTGAGAAAATGATGGGCTTCTTTTTTTTTTTTTTTTTTCCTTTTTTTTTTTTTTTTTTTTTTTTTTTTCCGCTTGCCTTACAAGTTCCTTTGCAGAGAGCGATGGCTAATGAGGGGAAAAACTATATTTCCACGGAAGTATGTGATGCGTTGGAATCGGTTTCTTTCCTGAGTGTAGAGGGTAAACCCTCACCCTTGGAGTCAACAGTATTGCCTAATACAGAGGAGGAACAGCAGGTGTGGATTGGTTTTATAAGGTGTGATTCTGGTGATGCTGGGTTGGTTTTTTTCGTGTCTTTAAGCTTTAATAAATATTTATTTGGAAAGAAGTGCTGTCTTTTGCCCCCGAGATTTGTTTGATTCTTCTGCTTATTTCTCATGCTTTCACACTGGTCATAGCCTGCACCAAATGTAGACAACGTGGCCAATGCTATGTGGTGTGATGTGCTAAACTTTGAGGAAAAAAAAGTAAAGGACTTCAGTAACTGCAATTTGAATGTAACGAGACTGTACTGTTCTTTTTAATAACCTTTAAAACGTATATGGGTCCTTGATGCGTAAGCTCATTAGGTGCTTGGAAATAAAAACCTATAATACTCTGCTGTGCTCGAGCAGATGATAACACACCCAACTATGTGTTTTTTAGAGGGATATGTTTCCTGGGTGACTTTCCTCAGGTGACTTCATTTTGCCTGATTAGTGCTGGTCATGACAGGGCCGTGGAGAGCTCCAGTAAATCCATCTGCTGAATGAAACGTGGCCAAAGTCAAGACAAGCTCCTTGAGAAAGGAGGGAGTGCTGGGGTCTTTCTGAAATGCTCCCTGCTGTTATTGCTTTACCTGGGTGGGGAGACTTTTGTGTAGTGGTTGGAGGATGGAAAAGGCCACCTGAGCAACTGAGAAGGGTTGGCTGGTTGATACTGTGAGGAAGGTGAGGGTCTGGTGCCTGGACGGTGGTAAGGAGGTGGTCTCTTGAAGCTAGGAATGTGTCAGTCAGTGCTAACTGAACATGCTCCGTTCAAAATGAAAGTGCAGTACGAAGCAGCAGCTGTTAGAGTAACACAGCTTGAATTCAGTACAGCGGGAGACCAGAAGGTGGAAGCACTGCAGTTTGTGCCTCTGATAGTGTGCTCTTTTAAAATCGAAATACTGGCTTTGTCATGAAAGAATGCTAAAGGAGGGGGAGTGGCGGGGGGGCGGGCAGGCACACAAAAAGAGGGTTACTTAAGGACAGCAGAAGGTAAAGGAGCAAATAAAAGCTTGGAGTCTGAACTTGACAGGAAAGGAAAACGTGAGACATAAATATAAAATAGGAAGCACTGTATCAAATATATGCTGTTATGATTTGGGGCTGTTCTGTTTTAAAAGGGGCAATTATAACTGTGTTTTGTGTCTTTTTTCTTTTTAATGAATAGGTATATGAGCCTTTGAAAGTCTTCTTGAGAGTGAGGCCCTTTTCTGTAGCAGAGCTTGAAAGCCATGAATCCCAGGTTCGTTGTAGAACTAAGAAATAATGTTTTTCTTCTCCCCTGAACATCACTTAGTATTGTAAGGCAGAACTTTCTTTTACATAAGCCACGTACTGCCCCCACATAGAATTACTGGGCAGCTGGATAGATGCAAGACTTTTTTTTCCACCCCTGCAACTTTTAATAATTTGTATGGTATAGATGTGCACACCTGTAGCTCTTCAAAATTCCACAGTGTGTGTTATTTAAAAATTCGTGTCAATTCTGTATAGTGCTTAAGTTACTAAGGTGTTCCATGGAAGAGATGATGCAATTCTAGGTGTAATTGGAGTATCTATCTGACCCTTGAATTTCTTTGAAATGCTTCAATAATCTCCTACCTCATCCTGCTGGTGACTTTCTGCTCAGCCTGTCAAAAATGTTCTGTAACCTCTATGCTGTCAGATTCAGATGCTTCAGTGTTTTATACACATGCATGTACAAATGTTTAGAAGTGCTCCCTTTCCCCTCATTGTGATCACTGATGCAAAAGAATTCCTTTAGCTGTCTTTGGAGGACAAGGTCTCTGTATCATATCTCTCAGCCCTTGTCTTTGCAGGCTCTCTGATTGAAGAGAGGTAAACTTGAAGAGCTCTAAGAAGGATTTAATATTGCTTCTTATTTGCTTCTTGCAAATTTCTTTTTAAAAATACATTCTTACTTTTGGTCTGCCAGAGCTGGAACCTTTGTATCATTTTCACTTGCATAATTCTTTTCCCCTCCTCAACTTCCCTTTGCCTAGTCAGCTCTCCTTGAATAGTGTGTACTTCTACAGTGCTTCCAGTTTGATGAGTTCCACAGTCTGAGCTGGCTCCAAATGTAAGTTGATTTGCAAATTGTTTCATGAGATGTTTAGCACATTTCTCTTTGGAGTGAGACATTTCTTAAGAGCAGGGAGGAAAAAAGTGAACATTGAAATTTGTACTAATTTTTCTGTTTTCAGTTAGTTCAGGCTGAAATAGTTGAACTTCCAAACTATTAGCTATATAATCTGTTTTGCATGGGACTAAAGCTTTTTTCTCAGCCTCCAAAGACAGAATGACTGAAAGATCTTCAACATTTTCAGTGTTTTCTACTTTCTTTACTATCACCTGAATCTAAGAAGAAAATGCTTGGTAACAAATGGAAGAAAGCCACACAAAACAGTCAATTAGCCCTCACTTCCTGATAGTTGAACAGATCAATTTAATTTTTAACTTTTATTCTTCCCTGCCATGCATAATTTTCTGGAAAGCACCTTTGTTCCAAATATATGGCATCAAAAGAAAAATTAGAACACAAGACCTATTTCTTACAGTTGTAGGCTGATGCTTTAAACAAAGACAATCAGCAGGTTAACTGATCAGGTGATGCTTATAGATATAATGATTTATGGAAGTAAAGGTTTAGAGCTCTGGGTGAAATTCTTCAGCCAGCAGTTCTCCGGAGTCACCTGTGGGAAAGCAGGAAGTTATGTTTTTTGGTTATAAATGATGTGTACAGTGCCAGAAATGGTCCAGCTCCTGCCAACTTACCTGCAGGGTTAGCTGGGGGAGACAAGTGGAGTGAATTGTTACCAGCTGGCTTCCATCTTTGCAGATCTGACTACTTTGGGCCTCTACTTGCAGGCTTCTGTGAGGTTGGTGACAGCTGATGGCGCTTGCTCCAGATCCTGGATTATTCTGTAGCTCTCTAGGGTTTAGTACATCTGACCTGCATTCATGTCCCTGGTGATGTGGGAGAAAAATTAAAGACTATATAGGTTCAGAGCCTGGCACAGTGAGGAGGTGATTGGTCTAAATTCAGAAAGCAGTTTTTAAGAGCTTCTCAGAATCACAGAATAAGCTGAGTTGGAAGGGACCTGCAAGGGTCATCAAAGTCCAACTTCTGGCCCTGAACAGGACAGCCCCAAGAGTCACACCATGTGCTTGAGTGTGTTGTCCAAATGCTTCTTGAGCTCTGTTAGGCTTGAGGCTGTGACCACTTCCCTGGAGAGCCTGTGCCAGTGTGCAGCCATCCTCTGGGTGAAGAACCTTTTTCTAATTTCCAAAATCAATCTCCCCTGACACAAATTCAGGCCATTCCTTCATGTCTTGTCACTGGTCACCAGAGGGATCAACGCCTGCCCTGTCTTGTTTCCTCGTGAGCAAGTTGCAGGCTGCTATGAGGTCTGTACCAGTTAATTACTGTCACAGAGCTTCTATATCAGTTAATAATCAGACTTGTTAATTGAGGCTCCTAGGAACAACAGTACTTCCTATGTGCATACCACACAGTCTTAGAAGTTCTGGCCAGTCTCTGAACATAAATGTCAGATTAAGTTACAATTAATCCTTTCACATGATACATCGAGGCATTGTTAAGATATACTGGGAATTCACATTGCATCTTTGGTAGCCAGTCTGGTGAAATTTTCCTTTAACACTGCATCCTACATTTATCGACCTAGTGAGTGTTTGGTAACTGTATTTCACCCTTACTTGATTGAGAAATAGCAATTAAATTACTTGAAGCTAATTCAGTTTCCTTCATTACTGGTAGCACTATTTATCAATCAAAGGAAAATGTTTCAGCTTTGCTTTACTTTGTTAGTGCTGCTCTTAGTCTGTTCACACTGAAAATGACTGATGTGGGAAAACAGTAGATTTCTATGTAATTGTGTTTTTGTAGTGATTGTGCAAGTCAAGATCACAAAATATGAGGGTTTAGAAAGTGTTCCCTGGAAGAAATGCTACTAACATTTTTACCTCTTAGAAAATCCCAGAGGATTCCCTTGACTTTGTCTATATTCTGGCTTTCATGTGAAGTGTATATCTTTGTAGTGACATGCCTCGAGATGATAGATGTAAATTGTGTGACTTTTTGTAACTCTGGCAAATGGGTGAAGACACTAGGCTTTTGAGGGGTTATTGGAGGGGGTGTTCATTTTTTGGTTTGTTCAGATAGCTTTCTTCCAGACTAATTTTGTGTCATGTTTTGGTTTACCTTGTCTTGGTTTTTAAGGGTTGTGTAACTATTGAAGATGCCCAGACAGTAATTCTTAATGCACCCAAAGAGTCTTCTGCAATGAAAAACAGTGAAAAAGGCATTGGTCATGCTGTGCACAGGTTCACCTTTTCTCAGGTAGGCCAAATTACTTCAAAGTTTTGGTGTTTTTTTCATTATAATGAAAGCTGAATTTTATATTATGTCATGCAACATGATTTTTCTTCTTTTAATTACATGTGGTGGTACTTGCTTTTTTTTTTTTTAAAAAAAAAAGACTGCTAATTACTGAAAAGCTGTCAGGAAAGCTGTATCACAATGGAGGTGCCTATTAGATGAGACAAGGAATCTTCTTTGGCAGGTCTGTGGTTTTCTTTGGTTAGATGCTACAGAAACATAGGCACAAAATTACTGTGCTTCTGCTGTTCCTGCAGATGTTTTTATCTTGAAAGTGTTACAGGAAACCTCATGTTTGTAGGAATTTATGTAAATGTGCATTTAGTAACTTCCCTTTTAAAGAACAGCAGCTTAACTGCTTAAACCTTCTGTACTGAAAGCAAATTTCCTAACTTTGCCCACTGCAAGTAGTTCTGTTCTCACAGTACCAAAAGATAAAACAGTTCCAGGGGTTGAGTTATTTAGACCATTGTAATGCTGATTTTCTTGTCAATTGCGGGCAACTGGTGAAGGAAGAGTGAGGAGGGAGTTTTACATCACCGGCAGAGCTCTTGAAAGTATCCACTGAACAGCATGTGCTCAATAGAATTCTGAGCAGTTTATTTCAGGACTAGGAAAATATTCAAAAATGAGTGCAAGCCTGAGTGCCTCTCAGAATTAAGCAGGCATCCTGTGAGAACCCAACAGAAAACATTGAATCAGAAGGGGTTCAGGCAAGACAGGAAAATAAGTTGATGTCTCCTACCCAGCTTGCTCTGAAAAATTAGTAATTTCTAATTAGTACTTAAAGTTTTGGCTTATTAAACTTCTTTGTGCCATTTGTCACTTCTTTTTTCTCTTTCTTTCTTTCTTCCTTCCTCTTATCCTAGGTCTTTGGACCAGAAACTACTCAGAGTGAATTTTTTGAAGGCTCAATGAGAGATATTGTAAAAGCATATGTTAATGGAGTGAATGGACTGGTATTTACTTATGGAGTTACAAATGCAGGCAAGACATTCACTATCCAAGGTATAAAATATTTTCATGCATAAAAACCAAGTCAAATCCAATGACAAGCCTTCATGAATGTCTACACTTAATTTTTAAATATTTTTAAGGAACTTCAAAGGATCTTGGTATTTTACCTCGTTCACTTGATGTGATTTTTAACCATGTAAGAGGAAGACATTACCTAAAGATGAACTTCAAACCATATTTGAGCAACGATGTTAAGAAACTAGAAGATGAACAAGTTAAGCAAGAAGAAGCCTTAAAAACTGCTATTCTTGCATCACTGAAAGAGGTCAGTGACCAAATGCTTCTAAAGCTGTTGTGTAGGACAGGAAGTTTTAAAAGTCTTTATTCCACTATTGATTCTTTTTATATATATATATATATATATATATATAAAAATCTGAAGTATGCATACCTGGTGAACCATGGAATAATAAGACAATTTGCTGTTTTTGGAGCTCAGGATAAACTGGAAGAACTTTCTGCAGCACACAGTTCAAGCCAAAACCCATCACAAAGCCAAATCTCAATTTCTAGAGAGAAGTCTCTTTAGAGGAGCAGTTCTGACACTGAGGTGACAGTAGCCTTTGAAAAGTCTGAGAGCTACATGACCTACCTAAAACCTGGTTCTTGTTAAGTGGCTCTTCTTGTAGGTCGGGTTCCCAGGCTGGATCTTGGTGCAGTCATTCAAATGCTTGTACTAGCTCAGGAGAGATGATGGCACTGAAGAGGCAGTGAAAGTCCCTTTTGGTGGAAGATAGTCTTTAGGCAGATTAAAAAGTTTAGAAACCTGAAATTTATCTAACTTCATAAAGAAACTTTCTGATCCAGCAAGTGAAGTGAGATGCCACAAAATTAATGTCCTAAAAGGATTCCTGTCTGCCGTAGGGGATAGTATGTGACACAGGCTGGTCTCTGAGAACTGTAGGTAGAATAAAAAAGTCTTTATTGTGGCAACCTCCTATTCTTGTTATATAGTAATATCTGTTTCTACAGTAACAAACTGTCTCACCAGAAAATGGGCATCCATGTATTTGGGACTATTTTATACTTATAAGTTCAGCTGCAGTTTGCTGTCAGATTCCTCTTGTTCAGAACATTTTTCCTGAACTGTGATTCTCTGCATCTAATCCCACAATGCAGCAGGCTCACCTGGTTATCATTCAAAGCAACTCAAAATTAATTCTGAGATATATTGAAATGATTGGGTTTTCTTTTTTCTGTGGTCTTTAATACTAACCTTGTTTAAGTACCCCAGTTAACCCTGAAAAAAATATCTCTCTGAGACTCAAATTTATATGTAAAGTTCCAGTCTAAATTTTGTTGCTTAATTTAAACCCTGCAACCCAAAACTTTGTTTAGTCTGAGTCTGGTTAACTCTTGAGGAAATATCTCAGATGAAAAATCTGAAAGATTTGAAAGATTACATATTTATTTTGAAAATGTCTCTGAGTATGTATCTGCACCTGTGTATAGAGGATGATGGGATCTTAAAGAGAAGTTGAGATGGTTATAAGGATAGTAAGTAAATACCTTTAAAATTTTTGTGGAAGCTACGGCCTTAAAGAGGAACAAGCAGAACCCCAGGGTCTGGAACAGAAGGCCAATATTTTATTTTGAAGGTAACTATAAAAATATTTCCTCCTGATAAATCACAGTCTGACTCACAGCTTAGTAACTGAATGTAGCAGTAGGTGATCTAGATGCTGATGCACTACAGTGAAAAGAGAGCAACACTCCACCATCAGGGACAGGTAAAAGGAATCAGGAAACTACTACATGACATGTGTTACAACACTTCCATAGAGATAGCTCAGTGAGTTCTGAAGCTGTGCTTCTTGATAACTTGTGACTGAATAGCATCACTGTTTGGATGCTCTCTCAAGCTGTAATCGGTGAGCAGATGTGATTTGGTGAGCTTGGCTTTGGTTTACATGGATTTCTGTAGGCTTGTTTCCCAGGCTCAGTCTACATGTCACATGGGAATATCTTGCTGTTCCTTTCATTCTCTAGTTTTTTACTGCAGCACTTAATGCCCTACTGTTTATGTTCTGTGTGCAGTACTGCTGCAACAACTCTTGCTTAGCATGGTTCATACTCTCTCTTTCCTTCCCTTTCCTGGTTCTTTTCATGGGATTAAATACTGTTTCTTACTGGATTAAAAGATGCTTTATGTGCATTCCTATTCCCACCTGTTCTTGTATTTTCTATTAGATGTCAGCTTCTGTTGTTGGCAAACGATGTCAGTTCCCTTTTCCACATGTTTTTAGGCAGTCATCTTCATGTTCTTTTCTGTATTTCATTTGAAGAGCAGCGTAGCAGCAGTTAGTTCACTGAGTTTGCTCACAATACATTTACAAAATCTTATCACATGCACAAGTAATGTAGTACTGGTAAAATTCCACTGCATTTTTGACATGCATAGATGAGATACCATGTGTGTCAGTCCCATATCCTGCTTGGCACTTCATAAAAAATGAATAGGATCCCTGCTGTGTGGTTAGACTTAAAATACTCAAGCAATACAATCACATACAGAGTGTGGCTTTTGCAAATTGGTCACTGGTATGATTTTGTTGTAATTCTGTTCTGTGCTATTTATTTTTAAAATGGGTGGTCTCAAAGTATGGTTTTGTGCCTCTCTGTTTGTGAGAATTCTGGTTTGGATATACCAAGTGGGTAACGTTGGCATCAGTAGTCAATCCATGATCAAGTTAGTGTTGCATTTGAATAGCTCTGAGGCTGAGGTTTGCTTCTCTGGGTCTGTTCCCTGCTCCTGTAGGACGACCCTCTCTCAGGAAAGAAAAATCAGGGTGAATGTCCTCATTTATAAGGGCTTATAAAATGTGTAGAGAGAGGCAATATGTAAAGATGCTGGACTCCAGTGGGTGTTGCTACTTTGTTACATTAGTTTCTCCACAGGTAACTTAAAGGCTGTGCTTTCCTGAATCTTGGCAGGTTTAAAACAATTCTGCTGGTGTAAAAAATTCAGAAAATGTATTCATTTAAAGAAACTATGCTGTTGTCTATTTTTCATGGCCTTTTAGTTCAGTCTGAATTAAAGCAGCATAGAGTGCTGGTTTGTTATAGCTTAAGTCTACCTCCTTGGCAGTGATTCTTGGAGGAAGCTTCTGCAGTTATTTTGGATGACTGAAGCACTGTTCAGATTTGGTCAATGGCTCATAAAGGCATTCTGGGCTGTTGCAGTCTGACAGAATCCTTTCTCCTAGGACTCTGAAGTTAAGTCCCTGGTGTTAGCAGCAGCTGGCCACCAAAACTGGTTGCTGGGAGTAGCAGCAAGCTCTAATTCATGTGACTGAAAGAGCACTTATTGATTATAGTTCAGTGTTGTTAAAAACATTTCACTTCCATCCAGAGTAAGGGTGGCCCAACACTTAATACTAATTCAATATTTAAACCTTAATTACTGGAATTGCTGTCATTTTTAAATTTTGCTTTTTTCATTGTCTGTTCATGTGGATTTAACAGTCTCTTATTTTCTCAAGGAGACAGAGAGCATCTCAAATACTACAACAAATTTCTGTGATGTGAAGTTGGATTCTTCTGACTGTAGTTCAGACAATCACCCTTCTAACTCTTTAGGTAAAGTGCAAAACTGTTGTGGGGGGGAAAAACATAATATGAATTAAGAAATGTTAGTGAGTAACTAAAACATCCCTGTACTATGCTGCAAAGTCATATATATTATAGGTTTTGACCAAATTTTTCTCTCTTTCCTCTGGAGAAAGGGCAGCTATAAAAAAATATTTTGATAGTTTCACTCCTTTTGGGGGAAAGCGGGCAACTTAGTTTTGCAAATATAATGTGTAAACTGCTGGAAGTCTGTGATAAAGCAAGGCCATCAGCTTAAAAATTGGGCATGTTCATGTAGCAGATGACTGCTGAGAAGTTTGAATATTTCTGGATAAAGCTAAAGTTATCCATGTGGATCTAATTGTACAACACAGATGTATCTAAGCCTTCTCCTGATAGCAGATCCTTCTATAGGTCTTTTTAGAAGATTCTATATACTGATTTAAAATCTGTCAATGAGTTGATCTTTGAAATCTTCCTCTGTTTTGGGTTAGCAGAGAAGGACTTTGTTCCACTTGACATTCATAGGACTAATATGCACCAAAGAACACAAGCATCTGTGTGGATTTCCTTTTGTGAAATTTATAATGAGTATGTGTACGACCTATTAAATATTTTATCTACATCAAAAACTCAAAGGCGCAGAGTTTTAAGAATTTGTGAGGATCAAGGAGGAAATTGTTACGTTAAAGGTAATAATACTGTTTTATGACCTAGGCAGTTCCTTAGAATTTCTCTGATGATCAGAAATAATTGTAAAAGATCTCTTTTTGCAGATTTAAAGTGGATTAATGTTCAGAGCATTGAAGAAGCCTGCAGACTACTAAAAATAGGAAACAAGAACCGAAGCTTTGCCTGTACTAGAATGAATGAGCAATCAAGTAGAAGGTTTGTTCCTCTAATTATAAGCATACTCTGTCCCTTTTGAGGGGAAGGGAGGGCACTTGAGAATATATGTGAAAATGAACCACTCTTCAATAATAGTTTAATACTTCTTTTGAATATTCTGGTTTTATGATGAAATTCTCTCTGAAAGAAAACTAGGAGAGACTCTGTGACTAATAGTAGCTGTATTTGGGTTGCTATTCATGCCTTTGGACAACCAAAAAGATGAAATCACATTAGTTTTTGAGTGCAAACAGGGCTATGCATCTTGGCAAATGCTAGGAATCAGAATGGCTGTGTGAGGATGTTGTAGGAAAAACTGGTTAATTTTTCATAACTGGCAGTATAATTCTTGGAAACCTGGAGCCTATCACTTGGGGATATAGGAAGGAACAAGTTATGTGGTATTTTGCAGTGCTGCTAAATTTTCTAGATGCTTTTAGATTGCTGTGTTCAAGATGAGCTTACTTGGTATCTAAAGAATTAAACTTCTAGCTTTTTACCCAGCTCTGGACAAGGATCAGGGAGAATCTGGCTTTTGATGGAGTGGGAGGAAGTAGAGAAGGTTGTAAAATTTCTATTGAAAGTGCCTCCTTTCTTAATGACCTCTTAATAATTTGTCCTTCAAGTATGGAAGGGCTGTGTTTTATTCTTAGCTCATTCGTCCTAGTGTTACTGAGCCTGCTTTTTTTCTCTAAAAAACAGAGATGTTGTATAAAAACAGTTACGTTGTTCTGTATTAGAAAGACAGCTGCTGTTAAATTTCATGCTCTTCTTACAGAATTTTATGCCTAGAATGCCCACTGCTTAAGGGATATACTAAAGAAATTTGTGTGCTACGTGTGCTTCCTGATGAATCAGAAAAACTGGGCACTTCTGGCTTTGTGACTTTTCTTTGGTTTTCAGACAGCGTGTTCACTGCCTGTGTGGATTGTTGTCTAAACCAGAGTTACTGAATTTTCAAGTGTTACAAATTCAACCTTTCTGGAAAACAGAATTATTTCAAATCAAACCAGTAACTGTGCATGTTGAAGTAGGAAAAATTACACAACTGTAAAACTTGAACTATTCCTCTTCTCTCCGCCATTTGTTTCTAAGTTAATCCTTCAGATTTTCTGAATTCTGATACTGCATAAGGTTTTCTATATGAAGTGGCTACATGATTACTCAGCTTTTGATCAGTAGGACTTGTTTTTTTTCCTCCAAGACAGTTTGTAGGCTTCATGTGATATTTTTCCTTTTTCTGTGTGGGAAGAAATAGAAAATCATAAAATACAGCGTTTATTGCTGCTTTTTGCTGCTGAATGAATGCATTGCAAAAGTAACTAATGTATTTTAAGGTAACTAGTGAATTAATTCTTGCCCTTTTTTCAGCACTGAGATTTCTGTAGCATAGAAATATTTTCTTTGCTTCAGTGACTGCTTAATTTTCATAACTGATTATTAAAAAGGACTTCTTTCCATTCCAGTCACAGTATATTTTCCATCAGGCTACTCAAGCTAACTGATGAGCATCAGCCATGTGTTCTTGGAGTATCAGAGTAAGTGAATGCTTCATTTGATTACCAAGAGTGTAAATATTTTGGAAAAATTAATAAGGTGTAAGCATGCCAAACTGGCGAACTCTCTAATAATAAATAAATTCTCTGAGACTTGAGAAGGAAATCACAACTCCACTGAGCACATAAACAGTCTGAAGCTCAACAGGGACAGGCGTGCAAGTGTTTTCCTGTCTCTTACTCCAAGGTTTTGCTGGAGCAACTCTGTCAGTAGTGTGTAAATTGAGGAAAATGTGTATTGTCTCACATAATGGGGAGGTGGTGGCAGAGTAAGACTATGCAGTACCAGAGTAGTATATGTCCTGGTAAGCAGAATTCAAGTGTCTGGCTGATAGAGGGTGATCTCTACAGCTGGAGGGCAGCAGTTGTTGCTGAAGGCCTAAGGTGCAAGCTATGCCATTTCTATTTCTACTCTGGTAACACACTAGACTTTATGGGTTGAATGTTTGTGACAACACATTTGGTGTGCTCCCAGAAAGCAAATGAAAATCTGTCATACCAAAAGAATGCTAGTGACATGGTTTCACACTGCTCCGTGGTCCAATGCAAAGAGGGGATCATCAAATGATTTGCTTAAAAACAGTTCTGCATTAATACAAAATGCTAGTGTAAGTGCACCCTGTGAGAGCAGTGTTAAGTCTCTGCTCTTTTATGGTTTAGAGGAAGCAACCTAATCTTCTGGCCTGAAGCCATTTATATAGATTTTTTTGAGATGATGGTGTCTTTTTTTCTTCTGAGTAATTTAGCTTGATACAGAAAAATGAAGACAGCCTGTAACAGAATGTTTTAGTTCAGTTCTAGCTCCTACTGATTTCTCTCTTGTCTCTGCTGAGCCGAGATGGTAATAAATGTACCTCACTGTGAGATAGCACCTTTAAATGTCAGATGTTACAGTGATAAATACTCTTAAGAAAAGATAACTTGAGAAAATGACTGCAGCTGTATTTTTTTGCTGTTCTTTCTCATAGTGTACCCCCTGGCAAGGCTTGCAGCAGCTGTTAGGTGAATAACAGAGTTTGTATGTTGCTTAAGGAAGAAAAAAATCTTTTCATCTTGTGCTGGAAAGGATAAAGAACATAAGGCTTTCATACATTTAAAATACATTTCTTAATCATTTGTATAGGACTTACTTCAGCTGTATGAAAGGTTATGGTCTTACAAATTATTTTTTTAAAATAAACTTATGTATAAGTGAGTAGTCATTTGGTCACATAAATTATCCAACTTCCAGAGCTGTATTTCAACAGCTTTCCTAATACAAAAATTTATTGAATTCCTTGATTATCCAGGATGACTTTCTGATTGTAATCTATTGTGCCATGAGGGACAATTCAGTGATCTGACTTTAGTAGCATACTCTGTAGCCAAGCAAAGAGCTTTAAGATGAGTTGGGAAGGACTTGATGTGTGTGTTCTGGATAACTCTTTCATGCAGGTTGTCTTTCTGTGACTTGGCTGGCTCAGAGAGGTGTAATAAAACACATGTCTTTGGAGACAGACTAAAAGAAGCAGGAAATATTAATAATTCCCTCCACATCCTTGGAAAGTGCATCGCCGCATTGAAGCAAAATCAAAACCCAAAGTAAGTGACAAGTTATTTACACAAAGTATCCCTTTATGTTTCTGCAAGCAGTTTGCACAGAGAAAAATGGAAATATACAAAATCCTACAAGTCCTCTTTATTACAGATGTCACTGGAATACCTGCAAAGAATGTTTTCTCCATAACTGGCGTTTGTGGAGAGCAAAAAAAGGCAATTTGTAGCAAACTGCCAAAATTTTTTGTGTATGTATATGAAATATATATTGTGTACAAAACTCCAGTTTTGTCTTCTTCCCCTCCACCTGCAAATTATACAGGAAGATTCATCAGGCAGCTGATGGCTGCTGATTACAAGCTTTTGGCTTGTTCCACTATCTGCTTTGGAACACTAGGGAACTGTTTTGCAGACACTATGCTACTTTTACTTTTAAATAGTTCAGTTTCTTGGAGAACCTATGAAATCCAGGAAAGTCCTTGCTCTTTGATGCAAAATAACTTAGGCTTAAATATGACGATCCTACTGGATCTCTTTCCTGAAAGAGAGAAACAGAATTAGGGTAAGCTACAATAGCCCACAATTTTTTTGTTTCACAATTTTATTTTCTTTCCTCTCCTTTAGGATGAAGCCATGCTATATTCCATTCAGAGAGAGTAAATTGACTCGTCTGTTTCAGCCATTTTTTTGTGGGAAAGGCAAAGCTTGTATGATTGTAAACATCAATCAGCATACTTCCACATATGATGAAACACTGCATGTAATGAAATTTTCAGCTATAGCCAGACAGGTAAGAGTATATCTACTTTCTCTGCTATTCTGCTTTTTTTTTTTTTAATTATTATTACTAGTGATTTGTGATCAGGTTGTATGCATTTGAGTGTGGCTTGGATTCTTGATTTCTCATTAGTTCTTCTGCATGTGGATTCTCTAAAAGGCTTCTAGTAATCTTGCCCATCTTTATACCTGTTTGTGGTAAGGAGTTAAGACAACTGTCTGGCTGCTCAGTTCTACACCACTGATGTCCTGTGTAAAACATAGGGCACTTTCAGATATGACTGATTTGTACCATATATCTGAGCAGGTGCAGGTTTTCAATTCAAACTTTTGTTGAATTACTTAACCTGGGTGCAGTTAAACATCCATTGCACAAGAGGAGTTGTTCACAACTTCTTGGACAGTTGGTGGTAGTAAAAGGAGCATCATCTTATTTTGTAGTCTAAATGAGATCTTTTGCAACTGCATTGTTCCTATTGGTCTTAATGCAAGTAATGGGTACTAAAAAATTGTCTTGGCAAGCTTTTCCTCCATCTCCTACAGTACAATTGTGTGGATGCTATCCAGCCCCATAGGCCTGTGTGTGTCTGTGTGCTGTAGTGGGTCAATGACCAAATCCTCCTGGATTATGGGGGCCTCATTCTGCTCCCTGTCTCATCCCTGTCCCTCTCCCATTAAATTCAGCACTTACTTTTAATAAGGATGTTTGGCCTTAACCTCATTCAAGTTTCCTGAGGCTTCTTCTTGCAGGGAGTGGGATGGTGGGCTATGCTGTGTTTCATGGCAGAAATGCAGTAATTTTTTAGTCTGAAGTCCCAGATTAGTTCTGACATTTTATTACAAAAGTGTAATAGCATGTCTAATATCATCTCAGAGAGGAAGATTTTTCTAATTCTCCTCAGGTGTTACTTTTGTTATAAGTATGTACTGTGGAGACAAACTTCTCTGATATGCTGTCCTATGACATAGTTAAAATCTTTATGTAAATAGCATGAGTTGCTGAATCCTGGTCATGGTATTTCAGGAAGGAGCAAATATTTTAGGGATTTTCTGCTTTTCATTAACTTTGCAGAAAACTACACCAAAACCATTATTTTAGGGGAAGAGAAACCACCTGTCTAGACAAGGATGCTAAGGTTGCTAGCAGATAATATTTCCACTTTCACTTTTTTAGAGTACTTAAGTCTTATATTCTTACAAAAATTATTGCATTTTGGAGTAATGAAGTCTTGTATTCATATAAGAATTATGTTATATTGATAGATTCTTTTCTGCTAAAATGCATGTAAGTTTTTGCTGATGTTCATGTAATCATTAAATATTGTGTAAATACAGCAGTGCATTCACATCACTTATTCCTGGTATTCTGATACCTGCAATATTGACAGCAATGGTAAATCAACTCTGGATTTTTCAGGTTATCCAGACAATTCTGCCCAAAAATTTTGCTTATTTTCCACCAAAGCTAGATGGAGGTGATAGCAAACCTATCATGCACTTTGATGCTAACACATCTGTAGATGTCTTTGCTGACAGTACTGAAACCTCTGCAGAAGAGGAAGTGGACATCACCATTCTGAGTCATGAGGTAAATACATGTCTGCTTAGAACTGCACCCAAGAAAGCAATTTCTATTAGTTCTAATATTGTTTTAGCATAAGAGACATGCTGGAAGCTGCATCAAATGGGAAGTTCAAGTTTCTGTTCAGTGTCACACTGGCTAGACTTAGAGTGGCCTAGTTCAAGTGGTTGTTGAAGGATGCCCTGTGGCTTTTCTAGTTAGGTCAAGTGCTAAATTTGGAATTCAACTGATTGCCCAACAAGAAGGCTAAGGAAGCAGTACGTATCTTTAAAATAACATAATTTAGGTTTATGTGCCTTTTTTTTTTTTTTTGCAACAGCAGTAACACGTTAAGATGCAGTATTTTAAAAACAAAGATACGCAACCTAATAGCAATAAACTGTAAAAATCAAGTAGGCTTTATGTTGTTGTGCTGTACAAACTAATATTTAAATGCCAAAACAGAAGTAAACTTTTTGATAGTGGACACTATCAAGATGGACACAGGATATATTTGCAGTAGAAATTCATGTTTGAAAATTCTTAAATTTGGTGCAGACCGCCAAAAAACATAGGCTTATAATAAGTACCCTCTGTGGATGGCTGCCTGTATGAATATTTTGTTGGAGATGCCTGTCAATGTGTGTTTCAGTCTCGATTTTTGAACTGAAATATTTTAAATTTAGGACCTTTTGAAAGCTGCAGAGGACTTAAAGGAGAAGGTAGTTGCAGAAAGGCAAAGTAAGCTCCTTCTGGAGGTCAAGATACGTAAAGAGATGGCAGAAGCAATGTTTCGACAGCTGTTGGAAACAGAGGAAGCCTGGAGGCAAGTCATACTGCAATCTGCTTTGAGGCTGAAAGGATTCCACATGTATAAATGCATACATATGGATGTATATACATATATGTGTATATTCAGGACACAACTACTCATGTTACTTAGAGAAGATAGGGCTGGACAGTTTCAAAACCTCCAAAGGAAAGGTCAGAAAGAACATTAAACTTGATGTACAGATCAGTCTCTTTCCATTTACAATGAAAAAGTAATGCTGCTTTCTGTTGAACTTTTCTTTGTTTAATTTGTAATTACTGGAGCTTGTCCTAGCTTGTTAGTACTACTTAGCAGATGTGGAAGATTGTTACAGGTACCCCTCTGAGACTTATGATTCTTCCAAAACATTCACTCTGCCATTTCTGTTAATATGAATGCATGTGCTTAAGGTAGTTTGAATTGTATCTCTTTTGAGCTCCTCTGCATGACTTATGAACCATCGTTAGTTTACTATCCTATAAATTGTTGTGGCTCCCTGCACTGATGTTAATAATTCAGGAATTTTTTTTTTCAAGTCCAGATTCCTCAAGTTGAGTTCACTTCCTCTTAACTCTTCTTTAAATCAGTTTCCTGCTGTTTGAATCATTAGCAAAAACTAACACCAAATTGCCAGCTGAGCACACTATGGTTTAACACCTGCACTAGCTTTAAAATTGTTTGGTTGCCTTTGGCTAAACACATGAATTAGCACTGATGCTTTTTCTCTATTGAGGTGATGTTCTGCATCATTGATGGGGCATGTTTTTAAATTTTGACAGTAATGTGTAATGTATTGAAGTAATAGATGGAGAGGGACTTCTCAAAAGAGTATGTAGTGACAGGACAAGGGGGAGTGGATTCAAACTGACGGTTGGTTTAGATTGGTTATTATGAAAAAACTCTTTACTGTGGCATTGGAACAGGTTGCCCAGAGAAGTTGTGGATGCCCCATCCCTGAAGTGATTAAAGGATGTGTTGGAAAGATCTAGTGAAAAGTTTCCCTCCCTGTGACAGGGAGGTTAGAATTAGGTGATCTTTAAGGTCCCTCCCAACCCAGTCCTTTTCATGAGTCTATGAAAGTGAATTTGACATTTATCTTAAATGGAAAAAAAGAAAAACCCAAAGTGAAAGATGCCCCCAGGATATATGCTTCAAATATAATGTCTAAATGGATGTGGTCAATTGTACTGCTAAATGTTGGTGGATTTTCTTATAACTTTTTTTTGGCTAGTGTTAAGTGTATGTGTTCTTCTATAGAACTCTTTTTTTGTATATGCCAAGTAGAAGTTATGCTTCGGTGCAAGTCTGTAGGATCATTGAGATCAAAAGGAAAAAAAGTACTTCTTTGTCTTTTTATTTCACAATTTCTGATTAGATAAATAACTTCAATGTTGACAATTGAATACATGTACTCACATGTAATAGCTGGAATGCAAATATATCATATATAACTAACATGTTCTCTTCAGCAACCGCTTGGAAGATATGAAAGACAGTTATGAAGAAAAACTCGAGAGCAAATTTGAAATGTATAAAGAGGCCATTAAGAAACATGCATACATGTGTGCAATGGAACAAATTGAAGACCATTATGTTCCCATAGAAGAATTTCTAGCTGAACAAGAGAAAGTTGAGGTATGACTTGACTGCCATATTAAAGTATATTCTAGCCTCTTAATGGTAAATTTTGTTTTTCTATAACAGAATCACTCTGGGATTTTGAATGTAACATTAAACAAGGACAATAACTGCAGTTCAGCCTTGCTGTTCTGAATTTAGTGCTTACCATAAGCATACAGATGTCATCTCTCTGGTATCACCTGTAGTGCACACCTCATGATCTTTGAGGGCACAGTTCAGTTAAATCAATTTAAATCCAAGTCATCTTTATCTTTGTGGTGCAATGATTGAAATACCCAGGGTAATGATGCATACAGGAGTCTGGCTTTCTAGAGATCTTTGGGATCATAGAATGTAGAGTAAAATGTTACTCTGAAAGGGTGATGGGGAATTTGTTACAGGATAGCTATTTTAATTATAACTGATCTCTGGTCTGGAGGATTGTGGGATAAGAAACTGATAAGAAATCAAACTTCATGCAGGAGAGAAACAAAGCTTCTGAATGTACATAAACATGGAATTGTTTAATGCTCAGAGTTGGCATCAGTAAGTTGCTACTCCTTTTGCAATGCAGCCAGGTTAGTTAAGAGCAACTCAGTTTTCTAACCTCTGCATAGATGTTTAAGTACATACAGGCAGCAGGCAAGCCCTGTGGGTCTTGTTTTCAGAAGGTGTTTAGTGGAAGAATAGAACAGCTGTGCTCCAGCAGAGGAGCTTTCTCACTGCACTCTCCTGTTCTGGAACTGATAAGACATCCCACTCCCTGGATAGGCAGGTTCCTTTCAAGACATGAGGAGTGGATTTCTCTTTTAGATTGTGGTATATAAATGTTTCTGCTTTTACAGATTTCCATTCAGGTGCTGACAAACAACACCTTATTATGTAATGGCCTGTGTTTTTCCAGCTCCTTCACATTTATCTCTTCTCCTCACTTAGACTCTGTTTCTATGTTCAGTTAAACCCTAGCTATACACTATATTAGAGTGGACAAATATAGTTCTAATAGTGCTCTTATACTGGCTAAGAGGCTGCATAAGGGAAGATTCAAAAGAGCAAGATGCTTTTGGTAGCAAGTCAGATAAGAAATGATTGAAATCCCTGAGCTGTAGAAGGGTTAGTTGACATGGAGAGCACAGCATGAATCTGAGTGGGCAGCTTCAGAGAAACAGAATTAGATGAATAACTTTTCTTGATGATGCCACTTGTTTGATTTCTCACTCTGAAATACCACCCCAGGAATCTGATGGATACTGGAAAAGAGTTTGAGAATAAAATGTAGCACTCTGAAGTGCCTTCTTCCTTAGTTAGCAAGCTAACTAGCAACAGTAGTAACACACTGTTGCTAACACACACTTAGTGTGTTATTAACACACTAAGTAACTACTTAGCCCAATAGTTTCTGCCATAGGGATACTTTAATACAGTTTGTAAATCCTCAGACTGGAAGAGTTGACGCCTGTGTGAAGAAACTTCTTCCTTGGTGGTTTTGTGACCTGAGCATTATCCCTTATTGTGATTTCCTAACTATAACCTGTGAAATAACTTAAAATTGCATGTGTGTGTGGTGTAATTGGAGGATGTGCAGTAATGCATCAGATCAAGCAGAAATGAAGATAAATTCTACTATATGTCCTTATTTTTTTCAGGATAGAGAGAGGAAAATACTGCAGTTGGAAAGGCAACTTGATGAACAGTCACAGAGGCTGATGGCTCTGGGAAGTCTGAGCTCAGATATTCCCACTACTGAAAATAATGTGGAACGAGGTAGGAATGTAATCTGGGTATTCCAAGTTCAGTACACTTCTGGTAATGTGCATAAACAAACTAATTTTTCTTATGCCTATAGATCTTATGGCCAGCACAATGAAGAGAGCCAATGAAGGACTACAGAAACAATGTGAAGAGAAGGAAGAGGTAGCTCTTACTTAATATTTATCTGTGGATAATGATTGTGAACTCCATCATGGTTCAATGCTTAAAGATGTGTGTCATAGATAAAAGCATGAAGATTCCTGAAAATGGGCATTGAGCTTATAAAAAAAAAAAGCCCTTGCTCATTTGTGGATGACCTTTGCCAGAGACTGTTCTGTCTTTATTCTGGTCTGTAAAACCATTTGCTACTGTAACAAATCATGGTGAATGTGGTGTGAGTTGGAAGTAAGGAAGGATGTTTAGCCTTGTGTTGGAATTTATTGTAAATACTGCTGCCATGACCTCAGTGCTTTCCTTCCTGAAACACTGCCTGCTTCTGCACAGGGAAACAGTTAACAGAACCTGGTAGTAGTTTAGATTTTAGATCTAAAATCAAAACAGTGCCTTAAAGCAGTCCTTTCTGGAAGTACCCAACTCTACAATCACCCTAAACTTAAGTAAAGGTGAGTATCTCTGTTCTTTAAAAAAGATCTGTGTTCTGAATACCATATCGTGGTGGGAATTATAGAAAACATTCATTTTTAAGTATGCCTTTTTATTCTAATCCTTGAGTGATCTTCTTGTAAGGATACAGTTTGTTTCCCATGTTTAAAGAGGCTGGGGAGAAGGGTAGAGATAAGTCTTGCTTCTTCCTCTAATATCAAATATAAGTAAGGATTGGAGAAATAGTTCCAGGTGGTTCTAATAAATGGAAAGTGAACTTAAATCCCTTTCTATTGAGAAAAAATACTCCAAAAATAAATTTTCCCCTACCAAGTTTAATGTCTCATGCTATGGCTGCAACATTTGTTTTCCACTACTGATTTTGAGAGCTCTACATTGTTTTCCCATGTCACTTTCAAATTTTGGTGAAAGTTTAGCTTTTATGCTTTTTATGAGTATAGAGTTATTGCTTTGTGCGGCTAGAAAGTGCTATAATGATGAGATTTGTTTCCTGGCAATAACTGAAGTGAGAATGGTTTAAACCAGTTGATTCCATCAGTGCCTTTCTGCTGCTTTGCCTCAAAGATCATTGAATGTGTGACTTGTAATTCACCACTTTTTTCTTCCCATTCTGCCATTAAACATGGGCAAAAGGTGTGAGTTTTTTAGCCTCTTGAGGCTTAGGCTTAATCCATTAATATTCCCATCAGAAAGGTGAGGTCTTCTGTGGTAACTGTGCTCCAATTCTTTATATGAATAGTGTTAATGAGACAAAAGTGTTCTTTTAACTACTTTTACTGAAATGGAGCAGGGAGTTCTAGATGTGGCTTAGTCTGTGCTACTGTTCATTGATTGGCAGGTCTATAAATCATCGCAACTTCAACACAGCAGCCTTTAAATGCTCCAGCTGTATTTCACCACCTGAAATAATGAGCTGGGACATAGGAGATTGAGACAAGCAGACATTCTTGTAGTTTCTTTGTAATCTTGCATTTTGCACTGTTCTAGTCATAAACATAATTAATGTAAAACATGCTGTTTTGAACTTCCATGTGTATGGGCTTTATTTTCAGCTTATAAAATCTCTGAAGTTGAAAATACAGAAACTAAATGAAACCCTGCTAGAAGCTAATGAAGGCTACAGAAAAATGGCAGAAGAAAACAGTCAACTGAAGCACACAATCATGCTCAAGGTTAGTCAACAATTTAAAAACAACTTTAATATGGCTTGTATCTATAGTTGTACTGGGTGCTTCTGCATCTTTTTACACGTAAAACCACTGTTAAATTAGCAATTTGTTTTGATGTTAGCATTTTTTCTATGCCTAACTTCCTGAATTATGAGCTCAAAGCCCTTGTGTTTCACTACTTGGCTGAATCTTGTAATACTAAACTTATTTTTCAACTTAAATGATAGACTCTGTCAATAGGGAAACCTGCTGACAAAGCTTGCTGATCTAAAGATGTTATGAATTATTGTCAAGCAAAGAAAATACTACTTAGAACTCATCATGAGGCATGTTGCTGAGGGGCAAGCTAGGTGTCAGTGCACAAATGCTGCTGCAACAAGGCCTAAGTATCTATGGCTTTAAACCTGTACTGATGGTCCTGCCAGAAGTGGCCAAACTGGATGAGAGATACGGGCAGAACAACTGTTTAATACAGAAATAGAAGTCTTTCCTTCAAAAACAAGGACTTCCTAAAGTTTACAGCAACTGACCTCAGATATTAACTAAATTCCTAAACAAAAAAATGAAACTTTTGGTCTCTTGGCACTTTGAATCTATGCCTCACTTGCAATCTGCAGATCTGCAAGTATAATAACTGCTTAGTGAGGTCTTCCTTTAAACATTAGATTACTTTCTGCATACTTTTTAGTTTAAATGTGAGACTGAAAATTATTTGACTTGGACTTTTTAACTAGAAGTTACCTTCCTATCCATTCTTAATGGGAAGGTGATTTTTGTTAACCATGCAGATTAGAGAGTGTATTTAACACTCTGTATTCTTGCCCAGTGGAAGCATTCAACCTGGTTATCAGACTTAAAAGAGTTTTGATTTGGCCAGTTTTGCTTTTGGCAATTGCAAGGCAGGAAAGCCACCTTTATTAGGTTCCTAGAACAACTTCAATTCTTTGCATATTGTGGCCAAGTATTTTAGCATTAGCTTCTTAGTCAGACTTTGTCTCTAACTAGATTTTACAACTCTGTAATTTGCTGGGGTTTTAATTACTTTGATGTAATTAAGAAGAAATTGGTACTGAATGGCCATAGGACATAGTAATAACAAGGCTGTTTATGGGTTTAATAAAATAATGCAAACTAGAAAATTAACTGTGTGAGAGAGACCATGCAGTATTCACAGCCTCATCCTCATAGGATCAAGAAATGGATAGTCTTCAGAACTGGGCTAAACGCGTTCTGGAGCTTGAAGAAACAGTGTCTTCCCTGCAAAAAGAGCTTGAAGAACGGAAAAAGCATTTCATTGCAGAGGAGTCAAAACAGCAGAAACCCAGGAAAGGTTTGCTGGCTAGCCTGAAATCCACAGTAGCACCTTCTGCTAGTACACCTCTTGGTAAAGGCTGGGGGAAGTATGAAGAGGCTTCACCCTATTCAAGAAAACAAGTACTGTTTCCTCATAAAACAAAGGAATAATATTTGATAAATCAAAGCGTGCAACTACTGGGCCTCTTTATTAGTCTTTAACTGTTGGTAGCTCTTTCTCACTCTTAGATGTCATCTTCACTCATGTTGACTGACAGAAAAATGTCTAATACAGAACTTTTTTAATTGAATCAAGGTTGAATTTAGAACTATAAAAGTTTGGGTCTAGATATGTGCTTTTACTGTTGATACAGGGATGTGGTTTGAGAAATATATGTATTTTAATTTTGGAGTACCTGCTATCATGGTCTTCTGTATGGATAAATGTGTGGTTCATGCAAAGTGGGATGTCCCTCATCTGCTGTTTATTATGTTTTTAAGTCATTTTATTTCATTGCTGATTCCTAGAAATCAGGCAGCTTGTAAACCTAATCCTAAGTAGTTAAAATAGCATGGTTCTTGATATTAATATTCTGGTTTTTACCTGGAGACTCATTCTCAGGACCAAACTAAGCAAACTGCTAAAGAAGGCAATGAAATATAATCTGATTTGGCTCCCTGTTATTTTTCAGTTAACTTGGCTTTGTAAAGAAATTTGTTTCACAAAAATTGGAATTTCCACTAGGAATATGTATTAAACTTTGAAAAATGTGTTTAATAAAATTTTCTATTGCTAAATTCAGCTCTGACTCTTCATTTTATAAATCAGAAAAACCAAAATAAGGAAAGATCATAAAATTAGAGCCCAAATAATGATAGTGATTGATATAGATGAACTTGAGTTGAAAGAGTAATATCCTTGATTATATTACTTTGCCTTTATCTAGTAGCTTAAGGATGGAAGACTGGAGCATGATAAAATTTGAAATAGTTTTCCTAGAGCCCTTTCCGGTCAATGAAGGTGAGGGTTTTTTTAACCACTGTGGAAATACAATGCCTGTAGTTTCTGGAGGCTTGCTGTGGAATCTGTTAGTAAATTGGATTGATCAGTCCCTGTAATGGTGTTTTTCACAGTAGAAGGGGATTGAGTTCAAAGCAAGAACCTCACCTTCCCTGGGGAGACAGCAGGTGGTGCAGCCCTCCCGTGTGACAGGAGGACAGCCCTTCTCTGCTGCAACTCCTTTTGCCAGGTCGTTGAAAGCTTTGGGTTGGTCTGTGATCAGTAATCATTCTGACATCTATTTAACAAGGCTGTAGAGGTTGTACTTCAGCCATTGCTTTTCTCATGTTTTGAACTGTTGCTGTTAAATACGGGGTTATTTGGCTTTAGAAGTTCTGAAGGCCTATAATCCCTGCAAGGTAGAATTCCTAAAATATTTTTCTACTCCCACAGAAACTATTCCAGCTATTAAAAAATATTTTGATGTAGTTATATGAGACACTGGATGTTGATCTCTTGTATAAGAAAGCTGTTATGTACAAATTGCTTTAGGAAAAGCAATTAAAACAGAAGTTAAAAAATCATCAGAACAGGCTAATACTGGGAAATTTCCATTATACCATTTCAAACTATCAAACTACCTCGTGCTACACCTTGGCAGCCTGTCTAGCAACTTTACATAACACTAACTATAACCTTCTATTCCCTGAGTTCTTTCTGTGTTTCCTCTTATTTCCCAGAGCTTTTTGGTTAGCTACAGGATATGGTTTGAAAGACAAAGTTACGTTATCTTGAGCTTTTTTTTTCCTTTTTTTTTTTTTTTTTTGTTTCTTTGGTTGGTTGGTTGGGGTTTTTTTTTTATTTTTTTCAGTCTTAAAATAAAATGAAGCCTGTAGTGAACTCCTGGCCAGTACTGAACTGTTAATGTTTCCCCAAGAGTTGCTAAAGCAGTTATTTATTACATTAAAGGCTTTTGAGAAGCTGTTTGCAAGAATAGCTGAGGGTTGGTTGCTCTCTTCATGTCCTCCAGGATAATAAGAAACCACAAGAAGGATGCAAAAATGGTTGATTTGTACCTGTTCAGTTCTCAAAGGTGACTGGGTGTAAGGAAAGCAGAATCCTGTAATCTTGGTAGTGGTGATAATCAGAGATTCCCCTCTTTCACATGAAGCTACCACTCCAGCTGTTTGTTTTATGTCAAATTACTGCCATACAACTTGCTTCAGATTAAGTGTTTATTAAAGGTAAAAATCACCATACAATAGAAACTATTTACATATTTAACTGATAGTCTCTTTAAACTGCACAGTTTGACTGAAGGAAACCACTGGAAAAGAAAAGCCATGAATACTGCTGCTGAGCTTCAACTGCAGGCACACTGAAGCTTTCTCAGAAAGGTTTTAAGCTTCTGCAACGTACCATTGGCCTGAATAAATGGGCTGAAGGATGGAAAAGATATATATGTACTGGGTTTCAGTTGTAAGAACCAATGTCCCTTTGAAAAAGAAGTAATCTATGCTGTGGTTACATTGCAAGTGCACTAACTCATCTGTTTGGGTAAGTAATTTGATAGAACAATTCAATGTAAAGAGCTTAGCAAATTGCATTCACTTTAAGAATTAGATTTGTAATACTGAGCAACAAATGACAGTGTCACTGCAATATAATTTAATGTCCTATTGTATGTTTCCACAAATTGTTTTTGATAGTGCTAGAGCTAGTTTTAGCTTTCAAACAGATTTAAGGTTAGTTGATTAAAGCAGCAAAGATATAAAGAATTTTCTTGAATGACCACAGAAAAGTAAAAATGAAGATTAAAATATTTTCACTAGCAACTGTTTCTGTGACTGCAATGAAAGCATTAACTTCCTTCAAAATCTTGTGCTTTTCCATGGACTTCAGATGATAACTTTGGCCTTGTGGGAAGCTGAAGGTTGAACACAGAGTGAGGTGTGCTGCCACGTCTGTAGTCATGTGTGTCCGTCCTGCATCTGTGATGGTTTCACAATGCTTTGGAAATTATTTTGAATTTAGGGTTTTACAACAGTAAAACAGAACTTTTCTCAGTGTAAAGAATTGCATACATAACTCTTCCTCAAAGGAAACCTTAACACTGTTTAGAAAGTCTCTGAAGAGGTGCCTGATATTAATGTGAAATAACAAGGATATAAAAATAATTTTTGCAATATGCTGTATTTCAAGAAAGATGATTTAAGAACGTCTCCAAGTTTTAAATCTGTAAATTCTCCTTTGTTACTCTTTGTTTTGGAAACAGCTGTTCATACATCCTCTCAAGCCTTTTATCAAGGTCTCCTTGTAACTTATAGCATGACTTAGATCCTAAGGTCTTGTCAAGCTGTACCAGGGCATGATTGCTTTCCTTCCTTTTCCCTCCCCACCCCAAAAAGCCTGTTTGCTTTGGGGTGTTTCTACAGATGCAAAACACAGAGCCTTTAAGGAGAACTTGAAGCTTTAGAGTAACTGTTTTAACCAAATGAAAACATTATTTCTCTGCAGAATTTTTCTTTCCTTCAGCATTTCAGCTACCACACTCAGTTTAGACATCTGAATGCATGAAGTAACTGGCTTGAGCAGTCTGTTCTAAAGACAGTCTGTGCCAATGGTCTATGGCAATAGAAAAACTGTCCTTTGTTCTATGGCTGTTGTTGATACTGCCCTTCTGTTGCTGTGTAGAAGTCATCAAGCACGCTCTGTAGGTAATCAAAGGTTGGCCTCTCTTCTGCTTTGTCTTTCCAGCATGTTTTCATAATATCATAAAGCTCAGCTGGGCAGGTTTCCATGCGTGGCATTCGATACCCACGCTGAAGAGCAACCATCACATCAGAATTGCTCATACCTGCAACAAAGAAAAAAAAAAAAAAAAGAAGGAAGTTTCATCAAATCTATCTCCATTCCTAGAGAAATTATTTTTTTCTTTTTTTTTTACTTCACTCTAAAGATCCTCACCTATTAGTGTAAGACCTTTGCTACTTATTAAAGGTAGCTCCCAACAAGGTTGAGGTGTGTGCCAGCAATGAGGAACTTCTCTGAAAATCCTGGTAGGAATCTTTCCATTTCTGCAGTTCAGCATCACAACTTTTTTAGAGCCAAGTCTAACAAGACTGTGGGAAAATCACAACTCTTGTTGCTGGAACCATCTCGGTTCCATTCTTCTGACCAATCCTGTCCCTATTTATTCTGCTTCCTGTGGTGGTGTGATTCCCAGCAAAAGCTCACCCTGGCACCAGCCTTCATCTCTAGCTGCAGAGCTACTGCTCTGCTTGCTGGAGACCCATCCATCCTGAGATGGAGAGCAGTCTCCCTCTTTGACCACACTGTCAGTCAGCCTGCCCAAAACTTTCAGGTTTTCTTCTTCATCAGCTTTTGTGTAAGTGCTGCTGATTTTAAGATACTGGACAGTCACTCATGAAATGATTAATTGTAATAGGCAATTTTCCCTCTTGTCCTATTCCTGTCATGCAAAACTATCATGCCAGCTATGCTGAGCTTTGCTTTTTTTCCCCGGCTATGCTCTTCTTTCAGATGATAAGAACTGTAAGTACCAGCAGTGCATCCTGCGTCTCACATGCCAGCTACTGAGGGAGTCCCACCTTGGACTTCATCCTCCTCCCCCCTTTTTTTTATTTTTTGTCACCCCTTGCCCCTTTATCAAACCCTTGAGAAACTGGTTCACACAACAGTTTCAATACCTCAGAAGGTCAGCTTTTCCTATTTTGGGCTCACCACTTCCTACCCAAAAGCTTTTGGGCTTGTCCCTTCCTCTGGTTGCATTACCTCCTCTGGACACAGACTCTTCTGTACTCAGTGACTGCTCTTTGTTCTGATGGCTGGGCAAGCAGGAAGCACCTGCACTTCAGCCTGGACGTTCACGCTCACCAGAGCAGGCTTTCCCTTTTGAGAAAGGTATTCCAGACCTTGTAGCCACTGGCCACTCCTCAGGCTAAAATGCCCCATGTGGTGCAGGTCTGCCCTAGACTACAGTTCCTCGAGGTTTCCTCAGTTCATTCAGCCTCTGGTAGGGTCCATACAGGACAGTCTCCTGCAGACCAGGCTCCCCAGAGGTGCAGGGAGAGCAGCTCTGCTCAGCTGAGAGGAGGCAGGATGGGTCCTGCTCTGAGCAAGGTCAAGAGTAGAGATGCAGATGTGGTGCTCCCCTGAATCCTTGGTGCAGCTCTGTTGCTGCAGACTGTGCAGCCCTCTGTATGTATTATCTGACTGCTATGCCTATGGTTTAAGCCACTTGGCAGGTAAGGCCACATTTGAATTACAACCAAACGACAACTTTATCCTGTATAACTACTTGGATTATTCAAGATGACCATAGTTCATATAGTTGACTTCAGCTCAAGCCTGTTGGCTTTAAGCTTTTCCAAAAATACCCTCAGTCATGTAATCTGAGCCTGGATCAAAGTGCTTACTTTGGGCATGTCCTTTGTGTTTTCCGTTCCTCTTTGGAAGGAGAAGGGAAGTTTTCCTGAACTAATACTGCCCATGTGCAGAAGAGAAGTATTTCAAAGTAGGGGAAGGGCATGTTGTCACAGAATAAGGAATTACTGCTATATAGAGGCAAATTAAACACAGGAAGAAAGTCAATAAAGCACTTTATAGAGAACAGTGATTGAACTGCTTGAACCTAAAGAAATGGATTGTATATAATATATGCAGTAAAACAGTTTTTCCTACCACACAAAATCTTAATTAACTGTTGCTGCTATGTAACATCATGTAACATGTAACATCATGCTGCTACATGATGACTGCTGTTACTGGGCTTTTGTGAAGAATGGAGATGATTTTTTGGGTTTAAGTACTTTATAGGATTGTGCTTAGATCTATTGTCTGTAGGACTGATTGTTACATTGTGGATGCTGAGGACAAAGCCTGTGTTTCAGCTACACTGCAGGAAAACTATCTGTTTAATATCTATTTGAGTTCAGAAGCAAAAAATGAGAACACTTTTATCAGTATCCCATAGTAAATATGCCATGTACATACTTCATTTGTTTGGGGTTTTATTTAAAACAAAAAGGGTTCCCCACAGTCCAAGCAGCATTCTCAAAATAGCTACTTGCTTAACTTTACCTTTTAAAAATTGTTTTAGTTTTTTTTTTTTTTTTTTTTTGTAGCTAAAGAATTACCTGTCTTACCATATCTACATCCTAATCATTAAAATAAATATATCCCACATACATATTTATCACACTTACACCCTGTTGAATGCTAAAGTTTTGGTATGTGTCTGTTAATTTATGCTGTGGTACTGGTTAGGTTTCATAAAGACACATTTCTTTATTTTAGGGCATGAGAAATTATGTGAACAGAGTGGTATGGAGGAAGAATTCCAATGTACAGAAAGGGTCATACCTTGTGAAGAATAGCAGACATTACTGGAATGCAATTATGGATGTTGTCAGTATTCAAAAACTATATAATAATCACCCAGAAATTAAGTTTTAACTACCAATTCAACTTATGTGCCCAGAGAATCAGATACTTGTTTCATGTTTCAGAGGTAGTTCCTGAAACTGTAGTTCCACTCGTGGCTTTGAGTTTCTCAGGAGGAGAAACAGCTGTTGGAAGTTAAGAACAAAGATCACAAAAGCTCCCAGTTTCTTGGCTAGAAACACTTCCTACCAAGTTGAGTGCAGGTACAGCTACTTGCCAGTTTCAACTCCAGCTGTTTCATATGCAGCTATATGCTGAATACTCTGGTTGCTAGAGCTGGTTATTAATTGAAAATAATATTTTGAAGCATTCTCATTAGAAGTGAAAAATTAATTTACTGTTTCTGTCCAGTGGCTACTGGTTACAACCTACCACCAGGTTAGGTGCCCAAATCTGTCACATCCCTTCATGTAAAGTAGACTGGTCACCCATGTATTTTGCTGTGATTCTGATTCTCAGAATCAGCTTTCAGTCTAACAGGCTATTTCAATTTATACTTCTATTTAAAATAGATATGTATCTTCCATTTTAATACAAGCAATACTTGCAAATATTAAAATAAAATACCTGTGAACTACTAAAATCTTCTCATATGTAGTCAAGAGCCTTCCATATGTAACTGCTGGTTGACAAATGAATCCACAGTGCACAGAGTATTTATGGTGCTCATAAAAATGCTCTCACATTTAAAAAAAACCATTGCCCAGACTTCCCCTAGAAGAGAGATTTTCCCACAGCAGTGCAGCAGTGCCATGTCTGCTGTACAGATTGACTTTGTTCTTAAAATAAAACCATGATATGGCTTACAAAGATAAAGACAGAACAGATTTAGCTGCAGAATTAAGTACTGGATTGGGTTTTGTATTTTTGTAGTGCTGGTTTACAGGTGAGTGTGTAGGTTTGCTCAGAGAAGGTCCATTTTCTAAGCAGAAATTCTTCAGAAATAATCTTGTGAGCCTAGCTCAGTGCAGGAACAGTCTGTACACACAGGCAAGTGCCAACAGGGAAAAAAGGGTATATTGACTATGGGAAGAGCCATGCATTAGTTGGCTGCACACATCTTCCCTCTGATCCTTCCTTGGGACAAGAGCACTGTGTAAGGAGAGCTTTGGGAGGGCCTGCTGTGCTGTCAAGTATTTAGTCACTACAAGGTGACCCAGAGCACCTAGCTGTGCAAGGAGCCCTATCACCTCTTGACATTTAAGGGGGCTAGTCTTGAGCTTAAGTGTTTTCCTGGCCTAGAACTGTGCCATGAGAATGTCTGGTTTGGCTCTACCTCTTGTATGGAAAGTCACTATGTTCTTCCATAGCTGTGTAAATTTGGCTGCCATCACCCCTTTCCCACTGCTCAGGTCTTATGGGATTTCCCATCTCCCTGTGTCCAGAGGTGTTCAGCCTACTGTCACCATCTCTGACAGTTCAGGATGCAGAATTCCAGCTGCTTGTGAAGTGGTGAAAATGTTTTCACTGTTTAAACAGCAAGAGATGCTGCCCTGGAAGCACTGGGAAAGCTTTGCTTGGATGAAATGTCTGGTCTCCCTTTCCTGTCAGGATCCCAAGATTCTTCTCAGCAGTTACTCTGCCTATGAGATGTGCAGTACAGGTGAACGTGGCTGTACTTTCCCCTTCTGCCCACAAGATTATGGGAAATTTAGGGCAATTTCCCATAACCTCAGTAA
The DNA here is from genome assembly GCA_018697195.1 of Certhia americana. NCBI lineage: Eukaryota > Metazoa > Chordata > Aves > Passeriformes > Certhiidae > Certhia > Certhia americana. The sequence goes on along the minus strand of CM031858.1, from coordinate 114,796,206 downwards.
GCTTAAATGAACGCAGTCTGCTACCTAAAATTAAACAATTTTATGTGCATAAATAAAACCCTTCATACAAGGTGTCTCTGCATGCTGGAAACATTAATATATATTTTGTTTAACAATGCAAAATGAAACATGAAGCACATGACCATCTCACAGCCACTTAATGCAGCTCCATTTGATGTGCACACCTCTGTGGCCTTGTACCTGATTGTATGGAACAACAAATAGCAAATATTCCTAGTGGTACATCAACACTGCTTTAAGGTCTGCTTTCATATTTGTTTAGACTAGCTGCACAAATTGTTACAGCCTATTTGCTTGTGAAAACATGCTTTCTTAGCATCTTCACATATTATGCTATTAAATCCCCAGCAGCTTACAGAGCACTGTTAGAACTTGCAGCAGTGCATCCTCTCTGTGGGACTGTGCTTCCGTCCACAAAACAGGGATATCAAAAATACAGGATCTGCATTTGCTGCAGTTCTAACACCTTTAGAATAAATAAAAATTACTATATACCTATGGTGCCATTAGTCTGTTTGCTAAAATTTACCCTGGAGGGGCTTGTGCCTTACACATACAGTGACTAAGTTTTCAAAGCAGTAAGATTACCTGTAAGACATTTTTCCAATCATTGGTGTCACTACTGTCCGATGCCAGCTCTTTCCCTGAATATTTTCTTGGCCTTTTAGCACCAAAGTATAAATAAAGAGTAAAACTACAGGCCCATACCTGGATAAGGAATCTTTCCATATGTAACAATTTCATACAGGAGAATCCCAAATGACCACACATCAGATTTAATAGTGAAAGATCCATAGTTAATTGCCTCTGGTGCCGTCCATTTAATAGGGAATTTTGCACCTAAGAAAAAAGTACAGTCTCAAATAGTCACTTTAATCCATTTCACATTCATCCATAGATGCAAAAGCAGTAGCAAGACATACCTTAAAAAGTCATATCTTAAATTACTGTCTTTCATATCTAACTAACTGATTCCAGAAACTGCCATATAAAAGCAAACTTCTTTCAGTTAAATAAAAAACATTCAGGCAGCCTTTGTTGGGAATACTACATTAATTCATTTGACAACAAGGAGTAGTACATGCAGAGTCTCCCTAAGCCCTTTTTAGCCTGCCCTAACATTCTGGCACAAAATACCAGGTGAGCTAGGAAACTTTTCTGATAGCAGAAAACACATCAAAGAAACTTGACATAAAAAATTTATAATCTGTGAAGTTAATTTAATCAATATACAATGTCCAGAGCTAGCTAAAACCTACAGATACGGGTCTGTATCTCTGAAAACTGCTTAATCAGACCCTTCCCACTGATCTATTGAATTCCTGTAACTCAGTGACTGCTGAATAGCTCATCTTTCTTTAATCTCAGTTGTAGTGCGTTGTTCTCTTTCTTCTTCCTGCTTTAGTTTTTCCCCTCTGGCCCTAAATTACCACGGTACCCATCCAGACTTTGAAAACCTGAGGCAGTCTCTCCAAAAGGAGAAGGGGAAAGCCAGCCAACAAACCGCTCTGGAAGGTAACCCTTATGTATGGAAGCATAAATAAAAAGCTTTTCACTACAACAAACAATGCACTTCTTGAAAGGATCCTTGACAACATTAGCAAAATACTCATGGCAAAGCCCAGACATATACCTTCCATAGCATGTTTTTCCTCTTGCCAGTCCTGACCCTGTTACCTCCCATCCTTGTGCTGAACAGGGACATGACCCAGCTTTCCAGTGTCCCTGCTATGCTGGTGAACATGCAAATTAATGCTGCAGCTCCTCTAGCAGCTTCCAAACGTAACCAGTTCTGCTAAAGCTTTTCTTGTTACCAGAACAGGTAACACCTGCTCAGGTTTCTTCCTTTCCCTAAGTGAAAGGAGGTCAACGTGGCACTTAGGAGAATATAAGATCACAGTTTCTTGGCCTTTAATTCTGTGAGATGGAAGCTGTGACCATGCAATGACTTTGTTCAATTTAGGGAAAAATTGTGTGCAGTTAAATTCTCTTGGTTGTTTTTGCTTTCAGGTTTATTTAAAAGTAAACTTGTCAAAGAGCTTGGGCAGCACAGGAAGGTTATTTGTTTCCTTTATTCATTTTAGTTGTTGGGCATTAGAATGCTGCCCCTAGGAAGCTGTTATGGCCCTTTCCATCCTTGGGGACCATGTTTCTGTTAGATACAGCCTCACTGCCTCCCAGAGGATGAAGTTTTAAAGACAAAAAGGAAAATACATACCTTCCCTTGCCGTGTATTCGTTGTCTTCGATCACCCTCGCTAGTCCAAAATCAGCAATCTTGCACATCAGTAAGTCCGAAACCAAAACATTCGCTGCTCTCAAATCCCGATGGATATAATTTTTTCTTTCTATGTATGCCATCCCTTCTGCAATCTGTAACCAAAGGAACAACTCTTGATTTTTCAATACCATACAGTTCCATTAGCGGGTCTGATCCCTCTTCCTTCCAAGGTATCAGCAAAGCCACATCCATTTATTCATTATTGGTGTCTTTGGAGAATTTTTTAGATGGAAGCCAGAAAACGGGGGATTGCCATGGAAAACATATACACAGATTCAGTCCTACAAAACTCTGCTTACAGTAGGAGTTCTCAAAAGCTGGCAGGATTAGATAAGTATGAAAGACATTTCCTGAAACAGAATCTTGAATTAAATGATCCTAAGATTTCTATTAAAATATCCTCTTTCCTAAATTATTAACCAGTTTATTTTCTAAATACTGAGAAAATAGAAGGAATCAATCACTTGGGATACAGGTGTTCTGATGAAGCAGGTACTGGTAAAGCAGCAGTGCGAAGAAAGTTAATAAAACCCAACAACTTTCTATCTACCCAGTATAAGCCTGGACAATCAGGAAGCAATTACTAAGACAGAGGAAACAACTTTACTTTCTTCTACAATATGTACCTGTTCATACATGAGGAGTTTTTGGCAACAGCCAGCTCTCAGATAGTATCATAAAATAAATATAATATGCATTTCAGCAGCCCAAATTGATTTCCAAACCAAATTAAAGTGGATAAATAACCTCAAAATATGCACAGAGGATGATTTTTTTTTTCCAAGAGAAACACTCTCCTCTACAAGAAAAAAAAAAAAAAAAAAAAAAAAAAACTGAAATAATAGTTTCTAAACTCGGAGTAATAAAACTGTTGTGTAGACTGTATTCTGTCCAAAATTTTAAGAGGAGCTAAGAAACAACAACAACAAAAAAACCCCACTGTCTTTGGGAGCCATCAGTTTTTATCTTTCTTCTGAGACTGGTGGGACATTCCCAGTGAAGGTATCACCTGTGCCACAGGTACCTCTCTGGGATGTCTGTGTGGGGTGACAGACCCCTCTTAGGCACATGATTTGGGGAACACCCATGCCCTCTGATCTGCCAAAGGAGCAGCAGTAAAACAGTGAGGGTTTTTCACCAGTGCCAGTCCCTGGCACCTTCACCACAAGCTCTTCTTTCCTCTCCACCTGAGGAGCAGACAAGTGCAGGGATGCCTCCCCAGCACCAGAGGTGCACCTTTCAGCTGAGAGCAGGCAGAGCAGCTGACCAAATTTGAAGAGAACATGAACATCACTTCTGCTTATTCGTTTTTAAAAAGTCCCCAAGGGGTACTGCCAAGGCATACACTGCCAACCACTTACAACACAAAACTACACAGTCTTTGTTCCTCTTTTTTGGTTTAAGCAATGGAAAAATAGAGCCACTTGCACTCCCACTTCCTTCCACTGCAAACCTCTTCTTACAGTCAGATACATTCTTCGGAGAGGTATGATATTGCTCTTGTACAGTGAAGGGGAGTTCTCACACTAAACCAAGAAGAAACACTGATGAAGACAATGAGCAACACCTGCATTTCACATTTTCTCGAAATAAGTAAAACGTTTACTAATGAAGGAAGTAGCTACTAGTGAATAATAACAGAGAGTCTTACTAGGGACTTACAACTTACTAGACACAATAAAAGAGCAGTATTTAACATAGAGTCTGCTCTGCCTCTCTCTCCTCCCCACGCCATTACGTGGGTTTGGGGAAGAAGCAGAGATGAAAGGGAAGGTTTTGCTGTAAGATCATTGCTGAGTTTGGACTGGCCAGCATGGCAGATACAGCCAAAATGCAGACAGGTCTAGTACTGCCACCAAAAATACATCAAACACCACAGAGGAATCAGCTTCCCTCCTTGTTCCCTGGACAGATAGAACATTTGGGTAAACTGCTGGATAGGGAATGAAGAATCACTTCACAAAAGAAACATTTGTGATTGTGATACTTAATTTCCTATTCCAAGCAAGCCATAGGAAAGATGATTTTATTTCCTCTTATTCGTGCTAGATTAACTGAAAAATGCAGAAAATTCCAAAGTAGGAAAAAATTAACAGCAGGGAATTTTGAATCAGAGAAGGAAGGGAAACACAGCTACCAAACAACTGAATTCACACATCTGGTTGTGTTAAACCTTTGCTTATGGGAAAAAAAGAAAGAAAAACTTGAGATTTTTTGATTTAAGGAATAGGTGCCAGTGCCCATGTGATAACTTCTAATGATTATTATTGGGTTTTCATTGCCAAATGAAATGTTAATGGTAGAGAAATTCATATGAACAAAAGAAAACTAAAGCCTTTTTCCTCCTCTTTTAATGATCATTGGTACCTGTCAAGACTGTTCAGCTACGTGTAACATTTATTCTGGAGCAGGATGGGAAAGCTAATTTGGGCTTCAGGAATATGTTTTGTGGCCTTTAAAAGAGAATTCTGCCTACACTGCTGAAGTGTTACTTCCAAGAAGGGAGCAGTTTCCCCTCACCTTTAATTAACTACTGACACAGGCTTATAGAAATACCCAAATAAAATCCTTTGGAAAACAACCCAAATAAATCTCTACTTACTAGGGACTACTCACCCAGGGTAAGAATGAAAGAAAAGTCCTCCAGGGGAAATATATCACTCCATAAGCCAACCTCTGTAACTGTAAAGCTTCAGCTAAGTCACAGTGGGTGTGGGACAGTGGCCTCAGAGCTACTCCCAGCTGCCCACGTGGGCTGCTTTGGCCCACAGCTTGGTGGGATGCTCCTACCAAAGCAGGTAAAGAAGCCCAAAAGCCAGGTTGGAAATGAGTGCAAAGCACTGAGGGTGGACACAAGCATCCTGTTGGTGCATTTTAAGCAGAGGAAATAATGGAGCATACCCTGAGTTTTGCACTGCCTTAAATCTGGTAATTCTCTCAGTTCCTAGGGAGAAGCCTCACTAAAAACAGTCTGCAGCTTTGAAGCATTTGATGTAGAGGTGTTATTGATCTGGACAGGGCTGTCTTTGGTCTGGGATCAAACCTTTCAATAACTGTACCTTTCAATAATGTCCAGATGTATAAAAAAATAAAATATACTTCTTGATCACAGATTTCAAAAAGACAGTTGATCTTCATGTGACTCTTTGTCTTTGAAGATGATGTAGACCCTTTGTATCTGGCCATTGAAAACTGTTGCAAAAGACATATATCTTCAAATGATACATCAGCATAATAACAATTTTCAGTTTGCAGCCGTTCTTATCCTAAAGGTGAAGTCAGGAAAGGTTGCAAAATCATTTTCCTCTTGCCCCAGTCAAGCAGCTATGTAGTCAAAGCAGACTTACAGGGAAAAAAAATTATTCTAAAAGTAATGTATATAATTATGCACTGGAACATTAGAGTGCATCATTAAAAATCAAAGAAGTGTGAAAAGGAATACCCAGTAGAAATATCACAATGCCAAATAAGACTTAAAATTAATTCTAATTAATTAATTGTAATCTAGGTATCACTTTCTACTATGACTTTAAGAAAGAGGGTAGAGAGGGATTAAAACACTGCATCAAAAATCTCTGTTAATTTTATTCTAAGTTTACTATTATTTCAATGGCAATGTAGCCTTAGAAGAAAGAAAGAAGTTGCCAGTCAAGCTGTAGATCATAGAAGAATTAAAGTATCAGCACTGCATGAGAAAGAAAAAATGATTGTTTTTAGGACAAAGCTTTGACCCTTTCGAAAGTTATGAGTTTGTTTAGTAAAACAGGTATAATTTTCCTAACCACAGCCACCACACATGTGTATCCTCCATGGAAGGTAATGGATTTGCATAAGAAGCAGGAAGAGTTGACACATACAAAAGGTTCACTGAATTTGTGTCTTATGTTTTCAGCAGATCTAATCAAGCAGGAACAACTATAAATTCAGGAAATGTGAAACAAAGAACTGGAGGCTCTTCTGGTAAATTGCCTCTGAGGCAAGACAGAAACCAACTGCAAAACCCTGAGTCTTGCAGTTGCTTTAGGAGCTGACAGAGCCAGACTCAGCTGGTGCTGAGTTTGTAAAACTCAGTTTCCCTTAAAACATTCTCATTTCAGAGACTTCTAACATTCATCTCCAATGGATAAAATTGTCTTTGCCAGGGCATAGCTAACATTAAATTCCCCCAGCCCCTATTCATATGCACTGATTAAAACACAGGAGATTCCTTCAGCTCTGTCAGAGAGCAGGTTGCTTTAGAAACTGAGCTGGACCACCTTCCTAGCAAGCATTTTCTTGCCATCTTTTCCACAAACCTAATTTCATAAATCGTGACCATTAGTACAGAAAGTAAAAGTCCTTTAAAGTCCAGAGTCCACAGCTATAGGTTAAGGTAGGCACCAGATGTGAGTGTAACCCAGTAACAGCTATCTCTGCCAAAAATGTCCATCAGCAGGTGTGTTCACCTAACTAGACAGCTAAGTCAGTGTAGCAGAGCAGGAGTGTATTTGATTAGTTGCTTGAAAAATGCTTACTTTAAAAAATTAGTTTATTTCACCTAGAGGAGCAGTCTTCATTTTGCAAAGTCAGAATGTTTCACCTCTTGCAAACATATTTTTTTCAGGTCTCTTCAAGGCAAAGGCGTAAGGAACTCAGAGAGTGGAGCAATAAACAACAGCCTGGCAATGCAAACAACAACCCACAGTGCTCTTCACTTGGAAAATCAGCTTCAGCTGGGGTTTCCTGTATTGTATCCTTTAGCCAGATAATAGTCACAGAGACCATGTCTTCCTCTGCCTTTCTTCCATTCCCAGTCCCTCCTATGTCTTGTAATATCACAGATGGATGAGGGCAAAAATAAGCTTATGCTCAGCTACCATTTCTTGCATCTTCAATATTCCTGAGAATCTGGGCTAGCCTGGAAAAGTGCTTTGCCAGAATGGTGTGATCAGAGAGTAATGAAGAGCTCAAGTGTGTGTCCATCAAGAAAAAAAAAATCCTATTTAAGAATAAGAATCTTCACCAAGCTTCCTTTCATGCTAATTTTAACCTGTTCTGAAACATATCTCTCCAAATTTCTTTCTCCTTTGCCCTACAGAGAGGTTACCATCAATTCTGTGAGAATAAATTAGTGTTCCATTTGTACAAACCAGAGTCACACCAAAAAACTATGCACTTTTTGGTTCTCCTTTACACAGAGCCTACATTCAGGAAAAGTGTGATCCACAGGTTACTTTACCAGAGGTCTGAAAAGATTTTTGTTCATCTTTTGCCCTAAAGACCTATCAATTCAGACTGCTAGAGAGAGAGAAGACCAGTGGAACATCTGTGTTGGTCAGAGGGAAATCTCTGGTCTGGAACCACACACATGCAGCCTGTAAGTCTCTTCCACACAGTCCTCTTATCACACAGTGGCATTAAGGGCTCTTTACAAATGTGCTCAAAAACCCTACAAATTCTTTCCGTAAGAAAAATCCCAGTATCTCTGTTCCAAAGTTTTGTTTGGGCCTCAGCCAGAAATCCTCAGAGAGGCATTCCTGAACACCCCTTTAGGATGACTGCAAGCCAGACTCAGAAATTTCTCTTCATGGTCTACATCTCATATGACAAGAGGGACTTCTCACATCACCTGTGCAGCACAGATCCTGGCCTCTGGGGCCAAGTGCAGGAACCAGCTCTGAGAGGTTGCTGTCAGATCAGGGTGACAAGTGATGTCCATTTGAAGCGACCTTCAAAGCTTTGTGAATGACAATCTCTGAGCCTTGCTGTCCTGAAGTGTTTTACCCAAGTTGTACACAGAGTTGCTCTTTAGTTTGTTACCCTTTTCAAGCCTTAAATTTCTAAAACCGCAGTATTAATTTAAAATGAACACAACGTCCCTATCTCCAATAAAAAGGTCTGCTATGAAATGTGCTTTTCTCTCCACATCTCAGGTCTCCTTTCATATCAGTGCTCATGGATATTCTTTTCTCTCTTGAATTTTACACACTACTTTCAAAGCTACCTTTTATTTTCTTTTCTGCCCACTGTTACTCATCTCTTCAGACCATGACCTGGGATCCAGCAGGTTTTCCACATCTACGAAGTTCTTATCCCACTAAAAATATCCCATTCTCAAGGACACTATAAAAATCACTATAAAAATCCTATTCTCAAGGACAAACTGCGCAGAGTTCAGAAAATTTTAAAGAGCCTAGAGCCACACTAAATCAATAATTACAGGAAAAATAGCTCTGCCATTCAGTCTATGTGAAATATAAACCTATATTTGATATATTGAATATCTATATAACAATATGTGATATATATTATACTATAGAATACAATAGTTGCAGTTGGGAAGGACCTTCAGTGATCATCTAGTCCAACTGCTTGGCCACTTCAGGCCACTTTAACCAAAAGTTAAAGCATGTATTAAGGGCATTGACCAAATGACTTTTAAAATTTGACAGGTTTGGGGCATTGACCACCTCTCTAGGAAGCCTGTTCCTGTGTTTGACAACTCTTTTGGTAAAGAAATACTTCCTAATATCTAATCTTATAATTATTTGTATAGCAATAATTACATAAAATATTTATATAATACTTATTGTGTATTTTTTGTATAAATTCCTAATGCTTTATTATACCTTTTAATGTTTTCCCCTCTTTCTTCATGAGTCATAAGTTAACATAATAAGGTACAACAATCTATAAACTCTTATGCATAAAAAGCAACCCCCAAAAAGTTTGGTTAACAATAACCTACCAGAAATGGCATCATTACCTACTACTAACATGAAGTACAACTTGCAAAAGCAGAATTATTACTCTGTTTCTGTTACATGCCTGCCTGGACACCTAGCTCTGATAACTGTCCCAGACAAAACAGTGGGATCTGGGACCTTTGATTCAGGTTTTGACACACAAATCACTCTGGAGTCTCTCCTCAGATTTCATTTAAGAGAGAAGCAATCATTTTGAAGCAATCATCCTGGTTCATAAATCATACACTAGTACCTTAAACACGATTTCACAATAATTTACCTAAGAATTTGAAACTAAGAAGAGTACACTGAGGTAAAGAGGAGTTTGACCAGTTAACCTAACTTAAGAAGTAAAAAAAAAAAAAAAAAGACGCATTTATTAACTCTGAAGGAATCTTCTAAGCAAAATCTCACAAACTTGTCCTTACACTTTCAATTTGTAGCAGTTCAAATTGAAAGCAGACGTTTCACTAAGGAAGGCAGCTGGGTACTGCTGCCATCCAAACAGGTCACTACAGTATCTGATAGTTAAGCCTAAACACATATTCCCCTTGAAACCTCTTCCATCTATTTCCTCCTTTCAATTAACCATATTTACTCAAAATTGGTCTGTAAATTCCATTTTTTTTAATGTAAAAAAATCCTGAGCATATTTTTAAAGTTTTACCTGAGCAGAGAAGTCGATTAGCTTTGGAAGCAACAACTTACTTCCTTCGTCACTCTTCAGAAAATCCAGCAAACTTCCTGTTAAAACACAGAAAGTTTAAATCAGTGCACCTTAGTACCAAATTAAACGTCATATTGGTTCCTCAGTTTTCTGGGTAACAAAACTGATGCAGTGAAGCACTTTGATGTATTTTCAAGCTGACTATGGTAAGACAGTCTCTTTGCATGATTTAATGACAGGAATACCCAAGTCAGCATGACAGACATTCAAGTTTTGCTGATTCCCTGGCCATAGAAAACTCCCATGAGACCATACCTCAGTTCAGTGGGGCTGAGTTTGATAAGCACCCTACTCTATAGGCCATCAGGAAAGCTGTCCAGGAGAATCACATACATCAATCCTTTCCAATTCATACAGACTAAATGCCTCAACATTTGTTGGTTAGTTTACCAGCAAAATTGCTTGAAAACAGAACAAAACAAGAAAAAACTACTACCCAAGATAATCTGAGAAGGAAACTTTGCATATTTTGTGTAGTAATGCTCTGTAAAGTCCTTTCCTACTAGTACAGCTAGAGGAAGGACTTGCAGGACCATTCCTCACTCACTTTATTACACACACGCACACACACACACACACACACACACACACGCACACACACACACACACACACACACACACACACACCCCTTTATTAATTCAAGTCTCACATTAAGGGAATTCCAAAGGTTTGTTTTAATTGCCTTGCTGTGATACCAGAAACAAAAGTTAGGTAGGGAGTCCAAAGGAACCAGAGCTATTCTGGGGGTTATCCTCTGATTTGGAAACAAATGGAAAATACTGCATTTAAGAAAACTGTAGAAGCGGTTTATCTCACAAATGCAGTAATGAGTCATGAAATTAAAGCCTCAACCCATCTTAAGGAGAGGTGTTCCTTCCCTTAATATTTGAACATTCAAAAATAACTCTATCATTCCTTTCTTTAAAAAGAAAGGGAACTAATTTAGGAGAAGCAGAAGAGTTCACTATTGCTTGCAGATTGTTGTGGTTTAATCCCAGCCATCAAACAGGCCCCATGCAGCCATTCACTCACCCCCCACCAGTGTGAGAGAATCAGAAGGGTAAAAGCTAGAGAACTCATGAGCTGAGATAAAGACAGATTAATAGGAAGAAGAAAAGCAAAAGCTGTGCACACCAGCAAAGCAAAACAAGGAATTAATTCAGTGCTTCCCATGGGCAGGCATGTGTCCAGCCATTTCCAGGAGAGCAGGACCCCATCACATGTAATGGTTTCTCAGGAAGACAAACTCTCACTCCATATCCCCCCTTCCTCCTTCTTCTCCCAGCTTTATACACTGAACATGATGCCATAAGGTCTGGAATATCCCTCTGGTCAGTTGGGGTCACCTGTCCTGGATGTGTCTCCTCCCACCCCGCCATGCACCCCCAGCCCCCTCACCAGTGTGGCAGCACAAAAAGCAGGAAAGGCCTTGGCTCTGTGTGAGCCCTGCTGAGTGATAACAGAAACAATTCTGTATTATCAACGTTGTTTCCAGCACAAATACAAAATACAGCCCCATACCAGCCACTGGGAAGAAATTAACTCTACCTCAGCCCAAATCAGCACGCAGATCCAATGCTTTTCTCACCTTTTGCCATGAATTCTGTTATAATATAAATAGGCTCTTCTTTGGTCACTACAGCATAAAGCCTAACAAGCTTATCATGCTGAAGTGTTTTCATGAGGTTGGCTTCCTCCAGGAAGGCTTGCACAGACATTGTTCCAGGCTTCAGAGTCTTCACAGCCACTTTGGTACTGTTATGATAGTAACCTGCACGGAGGAAATACGATCAGTGCACTTAAAAGTCACTCTGCAGCCCACAGTATCCTGACTAGCAGGAATTTGTAAAGCAGGTGAGGTTGGATTCCGGGAATAGCTAAGAGCCTGAAATCAAGTGCCAGATGTAGCACAAATATTTATGCTAGAATTCCTTTTTATTTTGCAACTTTTACAGCACTGCAGAGAAAATGATCCATTCCCTGTTTTTAGAAATAAGTTAACTAAAAAAAAAAAAAAAAAAAAAAAGAAAAAAAAAAACACCCCAAAAACAAATGATCTCACTTCATACCAAGTTTCCATTCACACGTAGCCCCTAAAATACTCGGTCAAGGCATGTTTCAATGAATGTCCACTTAAACTGCCCCAGGACAATAGAGTCCAAGGACTGGCCAGAAATTGCTAAAGTGTCTTAAATCCCATGATTACACTTATTTCATGTGTGCCAGTCTCATGCTTATAATCCTTCCTGTAACCCTGAGTGCTCAGAATGGAGCATTACAGGAAAGTGCAGTCGAATGGTTCTCGTGACCAACAAGGACATGCTGCCAGGACTGCAATCCTGCAGTGTTCAGCATGAGATTTAAAACCCGATAACTTCTTATCACACAGCCCATGCCAAGAGTGGAGAAGACTGTGGCTGTGGTTCATTTCTCTGTTTATCAAACCTTCTAATGTAACATTCCAATTATATGAAAAACAACTATCAGTAAAAAGAAAAGCAGTGAATTATTTTCAGATTTAACGTTTGCCAAACGTTAAAAAAATGTTAAAATAGCATTAAAAATAGAGTAGGAAGCATTGATCCTGAAGTTTGTCTTGTGAAGTAATTTAATTTGAAAATTAAAAGATAGAAAAGAGTTAGAAAGAGGGAGATAAACACAACTTTTATCTCCACCATCCTCGATGCAACATTGTAGAAATATTTCTCAGAAGAGGTAAAACTTTCATGACTCAACAAAATAGCCTCATTTCTTTATTCAGCAACAATCTAGATCATTGCCATGATGGATACACCTCTAAACTGGAATCCACCATTTCCTTATGCTATTTATCATCCAACGAAAGAAATCAGGAGCAAAGCAAGGACCTAGTTTCCAGATCTTAAGTGATTGCTCCAAGCATTGCATCTTTTTTGAAGAAGGATCATCACCGGAGAAAAGCCTCTATGCCACAATCACAAAATATTCACCTGCATGATTATTAAATCTATTTTTCCAAACATGGTCAGGTCAAAACATAACAAAGACATTTCTAAGTTACCTAAAAGTAAAAAATTACAGCTACAGGTCAAATCCACTCTTAAACCTCAGGTATATGATTTATAACTATCAGAAAAACAGATAATAAATATATTTCTCTCTGCTAAAGAAGCAGAAAGATTATTTGTATAATTTCTCCTATTCCATCCCATGCCCTAAAACAGAGCATGAGCTCCACTCTCAATTTGTTGAATTCTCTGCTGAATATACTAATTAATACAACTATTTCAGTGAAGCAATTATAGCCAACACACATAACATTAACTATGTAACAGTATTTTACATTCATTAAAGATATCCATCAAACTTGGGTCTTTCTTACAGATAGTTTGCTTTACTACAACATCTCTGTGATACTGAGGTTTTCTGCTGTGAAAAAGAGGTTTATTTTGACCCTCTGGTGGCAATGTACATAAAAAACAGCTGGTGAGAGCACTAGAAATACCTGATCTTGATTTCTCTCGTGTTCATTTATTTCATTGTGTATTGGGAGGGATGGGACACCAAAACAAGGTGGCCATGAGCTGTATGAGCACACTGGTATTTCTAACAGCTGCAGGAGAAAATAAACTTCCAAAGCTCACATTACTTATATTCTCATTCAGAGCTTATTGAATAAGAGAATATTTTACACCTGAAATTCAAGCAAGATGTGATTCATTAATAAACTGCACCATAATTATTGCATTTGCCTTGTTAACTTTCCTCTTAGCCCTGCTTGAGAATTCTCTTCATGGATTATTAATACCACAGAGCATCATGATTCACATCATATCAGTTCACACTAGGAACAAAAATGCATAAAACATAGAGCCTGTTCTTGCAGTGCTGCTCTGGTTCATCACATCACTAAAGTAGCTGCCCAGATGCACTGAACTCCATGGTCTGAAATCCTTTCATACCATGGCAGGAAGTCAGTCTCTTTGCAGTTTTAGTTACTGTTAAAAATCAAATGTGAAGAAAGCAATATTATGAAAGTCTGAGGATTGTCTCACACAACAAGCCACGTTCCTCTCTACACATTAGTATTGAGTTCTCAAAAAAAAATTACTGTTTCAGGTATTTATTTTGGAGTTGATTACTATTGTTTTGACAGAGTAGTATCTTGCAGAGCCAGGTTGTCCCCAGATTCTTGCATGGGCTTAATCAGGCCAAGGTGTGAAATGAAGTTCTGATAGACAATCGAGGTTGAGCCTACCATTTCTGAACAGGACTGAAGATGCAGAACTTGGTGAACAAGCCTCTAATATGCCACTTTTTCCTTCCCCTACTTTTCCAGTAATTCCCTGCAGGATATACTGGGAAACAACTTGTTTGAGCTGTAGAGATATGACACTGCTAGAGGGCAGATAATGGCTGGAGCAGTAACTGTTGGAGAAGGTACTGGGAAAGAGTCTGAGGAACAGCAGCTTCTCTGCATCCAACTGCATGTCAGCACTTCACTCCTTCACCTACCACAGCCACAATTCAGCTGCAGAACAGAATAATGTAGCAGTGGCTCCATCTCTCACACAGCCCATTAAACGTGAAGGCAGAGAGCCCAGGCTGCACAATTAATGACCAAAATGCACACATAAACACTAACTTGGTAGCCTAAACTGAGAAAAATCTCTATTAAATGCATAAAATTGCACTTGTATTGATAGAAAAAAATGGAAAACTGATAGCAACTTTTCAGAGCTGAAGGAGATTCTCCTGCCCATTCCATAAAACAAATTCTCTGCACAGGTCATAGAGGAACACAGCCTCCATTAACTCCATTAACTTGGGGCTAATGGAGGCCTGCTTTTTGTTTCTAGGATTTTCTCACTCTTTCTGTAACATAATTTCCTTCAAACTGTTCAAGAGGAAGGTGTCCACATGGAAGCCCAGAAAGTAGTTATAGAGATACTGAAAAGACTATAAAAGCTATAATAACATATCTTCACATTGCAGTCTCAGCATTATCCCTATATTCCCGTATCTCTCAGAAACACAGAAGGGACCTGTGGAAGGCACCAGGGACACGTAGAGCTGGTTGTCCAGGATTGTGTCCAAATTTGATTTTTGCTTTTGATTGTCTCCAAGGATAGAGACACCACAACCTCTCTGGGCAGCCTGTGGTCACTCACACAGCAAGTGTTTGAAACGAACCTCCTGTGTTTCAGTTTGTGCCCGCTGCCCCTGGGTAGCACTGAGAAGAGCCTGGCTCCATCCACTTTGCATACCTCCTTCAACTATTTACAGGCACTGATAAGATCCCTCTAAGTCTTCCCTCGAAAGAGAGATGCTCCAGTCCCCTAATCACCTTTGTGGCTCTTTGTTGGATTTTGTCCAGTAGCTCTACATCTTTCTTTACTCAAAAGCAAAATTCCTCTGAGTGTGACACTGTTCCCTCTGAAACCACAATTCTCAGTATCCATTATCAAGAAGAAATTTATTTAGCAATTAAACCACGGAACAATATTTCTCTCTAATTCACACAATGGCTGAAAAATTATTTTGTTCTCTGTGAGGAGGCAGTGTAACAACCAGCTCTGGAATCAGGAGAGTGCAGCAACCAGATTACTGCTCAGTACCTCTACTTAACTCCCTGAATCCCTGGGTGATCATTACAGTACACAGTGTTTGATACACCCTGCACCACACAGCTGGCCTAATATGCTTTTCCATCTTGAACTTCCTTGGTTCTAAGATTAACCATGCTCCTGATTTGAGAGGATCTGTGCCATGCAAATCATCTTCTTTCGCTTCAGAAAGAAAGCAGAGAAGAGGAAATGCAGTGTTCGCTTTCACAGTACATTAGTTTTTCTCACAGTGCAGCAATTCAGACACAGGGTTCAGGCCCAATTTTGATGTTAAAATAATGACACAAACAAGAGCACATCTTGAAGCATCTTGAAGCAGAAACACTCTTTTAAAGTTATACTCTTTTCTGCATGTTTGTGGAGAAGTAGTCACATCCCATAATGAGCTGCATTTTCAAGCAGGGGATTAGCTCTTACCACAAAGGCTTCCACAGCGTTTCAGTGTAAGTTAAGCATTTGTTGCCCTGGTTTATTAGACAGAAATAACTGCACAATTGTTGGCACTTGTCCTGACTAGTGTCTAAACTGTCATTCATGTATATCATAGCTAGAGGGTTTCTTAAGCCTTTTCTCATGATGGCAGATAAAAGGCTGAATTTGGCTATATTACATTATAGAGATGTGTAGCTTGCATTTTTTACATGACTTATACCAAAAGATTGCACCTGAGACTCAATTAGAGCTTTCTGATTGACACTGTAGTTGAATGTGTATAATTTGCCACTCAAACACAGCACCAGTCTGTGCTTTGCTTTTCTGAATGAGAGCATCTCTTCAAAGCAATGACATTCCTTTAAGACTGACACACTCACATGGATTACCAGAGACCCCTTCATAGCTATGTGTCTTCTAGGCAGCTTTGGGCACACTTTTAAGTTGCTCAGAAATGTTCTATCTATAGAATCTTAGATCTTAAAATTAATAATGATCATCATCACCCTAATCTGATCTTTTATTATAACTATAACAAATTTATTGCTATTTAAACATGACATCGCCCCCCCCAAAAAAAAGATTCAGGGAAAGGCTAAGAGTATTATATGGCCTGAAAAAACATCTTAATGGAGACTATGGAAGGAAGATATTGTTTTCCTCAAATAAGATGGCAACTGGCATAAATTGTGTAAGCAATGAGTAGTACGCAGAACATGCAATGAGGAAGCCAAAAGAATACTCTGATGTCAGAATAGGGAGCATTTCAAAAGCAAGATGATTAAACCATTTTCATAGAATGTGACACTGGGAATATTCCCTCTGCCAATAGGAAGTCACTAAGGCTGAGGAAATACTGCTTGTAAGCCAACAAAGCAGGTTATTCAGGTTATAATAATTAATGCTATCATTTTCTGCTGGGTGTATATTAATGTTTGCAACTTGTAAGTTGTATGGCAGTTTTATTGTTGGGGTCTTGCCTGATGATTCAAGGTATGGGCTGTTCAATCTCTAGTCCTCATAAATCAGCTACTTTCTGAGCAGCACACTGGCAGACAACACTCTTGGGTTAAGTCTGCTCCCTCTTTTCACCCAGTATGGCAGTTCCATGCACTACGTTGTAGGAAGCATCTTCTTCAAAATGGACAATGCAATCTCTATACAAAATTCACAAAAAGACATTGTTCCTTTCTATTTCATATTCTTTAACACTTCCTGATTTGAAACAAAGTTCTGAGAGGCTCATCGATTTTGAGATTCAGGATACAACCTTCTATTTCTGCCTCAAAACGCAACGAAAGTCTCTGTTGCCTTTGACCTTCCAAATTACAGTGCTTACTTGTAGTTTTTCATTTAAAAGACACCAAAAGGATTTGTTCCACTTCCTTGTCAGGCATCTACCCCCTTTTACAGGCCACCTCTCCTCAGGAGAAGGTATATTCTGGTCCTGATTTTGCTGTTTTATAAGTATATAGGAACAGGTTCATGTCCACTATGTTTTTGAATGACTCTGAAATGACACTTTCTTCAGAGCTAAATACGCATTTCAAAAGAATAAACTTACCCATCCAGACTTCTCCAAATTGACCAGCTCCAAGTTTCTTCACTAACTTAATTGATTCCCGTGGAATTTCCCATGCATCTTTATCCCATGGTTTTTGAGGTTTGGGACTAATACAAGCTTTTTCCAACTTTCTGCATAAGCCATCTGATTGCCCTGGTTTTCATAGAAAAAAAAACAAACCAAAATACATTACACTCCTGTGCCACATTACTTGAGACAATCATTGCTTAATTGCACTAACCAGGCCACAATAATATTCCAAATAACCAGATGTTATGATGAAAATGTAGCCTTTCTGGTGCTTCCACAAAAGTTTAGGTGCCTCTGATCTGAAATTTGGCATTTAGAGAAAATTTAATTAAAAACTATCACATGCATCTGGTTACTGTCAGATTATTAATGGTATCAGGTAAATACAATATCAGATTTTAGTACTGACATTATGTTGATTAAGATGCACATTGGAGTCAGGTTTGGGATCTGTATTCTGAATTTATCATTATTTTTTCTTGCAATATGGTTTCAGACAGATGTGCATGCAAGCATAAGTAGGTCAACATTATTTTTTCTCCAGACACTGACCAGCTATAACTTTTATATGAATGTTGAATAATTCTCAGGTTTTCCAGCTGTGCTGAACAGCTAGCATGCATATTTAACTATTCAGAAAAATTTCATGGCCAAAACCTCAGAATGGTTTTGAAAAATTACTATGTCACTTTATGTCATACATTTTTTTGTCTCATCTTTATTCCCAGTTACAAGATTAAAAACCCTGTATTTTGGAACTATTCAGCAGGAGGTTATGCAGAATGAAAAGTCAGTTTTGCAGCTAAAACATAGGTAGATTTTTCCCTTCCTCTCCTCCTCTTTTCTTTTATAAAATAAATGTATATATGTTATGTGAGAACCATTTTATTTCTTTGAAGTATATGGGGGCAATTTTATTTCTTTGAAGTATTTGGAATATTTCTTCCTTTAAAAATAAATAATTAAACAAACATACTTTGACGAAAAATAAAACCAATTTCACACTCAACACTAGGTACAAGGTAACATTCACAAGTCTGTATGTATTTCTGTTAATTATGAATAAAAATTTACTCTCAAATAAAATATTATTTACAATGCAGGCAATTCTTATTACAGCTTCACATCTCTCTAAGTTTGATGAATTGTATTATAAAGCTAGTCTTCATGTCACAGTTGTATGCCACTGAGCAACCAGCACTAGATCTGGTTATAGTAACAACAATATTTGGGTTCCAGTCAGTTTTACTTTATCTTTGATAACATGCATGCCCAAGTTATTAGGAAAGAAAGAAAGAATAAAGAAAAGCTTTGAAACAAAAAAAGAAACCGTTTATTTTCCTTCACAGGAAATAATGGCTGCATTCTTTTAAGTAATTCACTAAAATTATTTAACTTACTTTGATAATGTTTGATCAGATCATTGATGTTAGGAAAAGTTATTCTTGGAGAGATGTAAAATCCTCCATTGTCTAGACTCCTGATTTTGTAGTGCTTAATAACGTCACCATGCTCCGGATCATAGTCTCGTATGGAGAGAGAATAGCTGCCTGTGGATAAAGAAGGAATGCTCTTTAACAGATAGCAAAAATCTACAAAGTCCACACATGCACAGCTGAGCCTAAGAAAATCACCATTTTGTCTGATTTTCTTTTTACTCCCTTATTTCCTCAAAAAGCATTTTGCAATCCACATGAGGAAGTTAGTAAAAACCAGCCCTGATCTGGTCACCAAAATGCTTACAGTCACACTTTCTTTTTCAATCTTATTCGACAAACTCACTCATTCCATATTGCAGGCAGCTCCACATTCAGTGCCCAGTTTTGCGGAAAGTCCCCCAGCTGGAGTAGAAGTGTCTGGGAGAGCAGGACCAGGGCTGTCAGCCTGCTCAGGCAGAAGCTGAAATCTGGAGATCAGCATTTTGAAAAAGGAACATGCTGGTTGTCATGGGCTGACTAGCAATACGATAGTTTAGAGATGGCTTCAGGCACAGAGGAGGAAGAACAGATCTGTTGATCTGCTAGATCTTTTGATCCCTAGTCAGTCCTAGGGAGCTTAACATCATCTAGGATTTAAATTGGGGCAGGAGAGCATCTAACCTTAGCTACAGCACTCTTTATTTCTTCTACTTGCACAATTCTTGCCCATTTGCAAAGGATAAAAGAGGATCTCACCTCCTTATCTCTCCTCACGCACATATCCAGTGATTCTGAGAATACTTTACCTTACTCTCAGTACTCTATGTAGAATTTAGGAGACTTCCTTTGAGAACTTAGGAGTCTTCAGCTGAGAGCACAGTGATACAGGCCCATTACGGATTATAACTAGTCAAAAATCTTCAATATTGGACCCAAAAAAGCTACCCTTGGAATGAAGAGGCATGACCTGCTGAAAGGCTTCATGTGTCTTCCTCTGGAGGATGCAGTGTTACAGTATCTAGCTGGAATATCTATTCAGACTTACAGTCAGAGTCCACAGGCTGGGGCAGAACTTCCCATGCTCTTTCTCAAAATCCTGGCTGAAGAGCCTGGAGACTGCACTAAGCTTTTCATCACAAAGTGCTCTGTCTACAGCACAACATTTTACCAAAAAGCTTTCTGAAAAGAATCCCACTATTCTGTAGAAATGAAAACCCTTATTATACACTAACTACAATTATAAACTTGTAGCGATGGATACAGACCCAATAACGGAAGACTACAGAATGCAGCAGCTACTATTACAGTAACATATCTTTCAATAACGGAGTCACAAACACTAAGAAAAGATGCCACTTCATTCATTCTTGCTTCTTGTCAGTGCAATCACATACATAACACTTTTTTTTCCCCTCTTATCTCAGCTTTGGGTGTTAGCCTGCAGCTCTCTTCTCTCTTTTTTTAGTAATTTTCTCATTCTTCTCACTCCTACAGAACTGCAGAGCATTCACACAACAGGATGCACTGCAACTACTCCTCACCCAATGCCAATTTTTGTGTAGACTGAATTTATGTTTTTATCTCTATATCAGTTCCAAAGTACCACCCCAAACCTACCTTTTAATGTTTCACTTTCCCTGATAAGGAAAGCTCCAGGACCATTTCCAGGAGCCAGGAGTTGTCTTTCAGCATCTTTTCGGGTGATGTCTTTGAAGAACCATCTGAAAAGTATTTCAAAGAGTTAGAACCACCTCTTTCTCCACCCACAAAGGATACACCATCAAGGTGAAGAAGTTTGACAACATTTGGAGACTGGGAGAACTTACTCTTCTGTTTCCAGGGTGTTTACTTTTGCTACATAGTTGCTGGGAATGAAACCTTCTTTTCTTGTAGTGAGAGATTTTGCTCTCCACCATTCTCCAGATCTGAAAAAAACCCAAAAACCCAGTAATATTCACAGGAAAGGAAAATGACAAATTTTTATTTAGGTTGCTGAGAGCTTTGCCCAGGCTGGAGAGAGAAGCACAATCTCTCCTCTGAAGTCAAGTGCCCTAAAAAGCCACCGTCTCCACTGGATCAATGCTTGGTCACTGTTACTGAGGCCAGCTGCCAAGCCACAGAACTGTCGACTCAAAAATGGTTTGGGTTAGAAGGGACCTAAAAGATCATCTCTGTCATGGACAGGAACACATTCCATTGCAGCAGGCTGATCAAAGTCCCATCCAACCTGGTACAATACAAAATGCAATTTGTATTATCACATGCAAGGAGCTCACTCATACCCACGGTATGAGCAGGACATCAAAGCACTGCAGAGGGAATTAGATGAGCCCAAAGAAAATCTGCAATACAACAATACTGTCATACTTACTCCTCAATAACTTTCAGTTTTTCTCCTTTTTTGAAGGACAAGTCCTCTTCATGAATGCCATCATAGGGATACAAGGCTACCACAATGACTCCCTGCTCCTCTGCATCTACAAAAGTAGAAGGACAAAGGCATATTCACATCACTTTGCAGGTGACATAGGCACAGTATGCAGCTGTGGGATTTCTATAGAAACATACCTTGACTGACAAACCTCTGTCCTGGTAAGAGCTGTGCTTCTGGATTTGCCTACAATAAAATATGCCTTTAATTAAGCAGTTTTAGATCTTTGTGGTGATCTTAAATTACAACTACATATTATACAGTTGCTTTGGTATCATCTCACATATCTTACAAGGAAATGCTCAGATTTTTCCCCACCATTCTTCAAAATATGTATTATATGTAAAAACATATATTATTTATATGACAATATAAAAATATAGTAAGTCCCCCATGATTTTAAATTGAGCAGTTCAGACTTTGTGAAGGTGTGGCACAAGCTGTGGGGAGGAAGTTCACAGTTTTGGGACTTCTGCTGAAGAGGTTTTAGGTAGGGCACTTAAGCAGGACAGTAATTACTGTGTAGCTGTCATGCTAAAGAGCTACAAGCACAGTTATGCCGCTAAGACTGTGCAAGAAAAATAGTCATTATAAAAAAAAACCCCAAAACAGTAGTTTGTGATGTGTGTTCATTGACTGAGAGGACACTGAGTTCACTGTGACAGCTGGGGAGAGAGGAGAGCAGGGAGCCACTCACGCCTGCAGAGAGCAGGTCCCTGAACATAGGCAGTCAGGAGACACAGTTTCCTCAGCACAGCAGAGAAGGTGGGGGGAAAAAAAGGTACCAGTCACACTGCAAATTAGCAAACCCACTTGGTAACCAGCAAAATTCCCCATCCCAGCACCCTTCCTTCCAATGCTAGGAGCACACATGGAACATGTTAGCCTGCTCCTCCCGCAGCACAGTGCTGCTCCCTTCACCACTGCAGCCTCTGCTCCCCTCCCATCCTTACCTACACACCTCAGGCAAGGCCAAAGAGTGCCCCTCAGTGAGTAAACCTGACTAGAGCTGGTAAAGAATCACCCATGATAACTTCAGCTTTTAAATGGAATAACCAATACCTGGATCCCACAGCTATCAAAACCCCAACACCAATGCTTTAAAAAACGGATCTAAACTACTTCAGGTTTTCTTATGTCATGTAGCATTCTTTTACAGACATAGTTACATCTACTTCATGAAGAAAACTATGACAAACATAAACTAGCAAACCACCATGTTTTAATTTTTATTCCTCTAGGTAATTATTCATTGAGGGTGAACTGCCCAACATTAAAAGCCCAGTTGTGGATTAATGATAATCTGAATTTTTTCTATGCATATTCTTTGGACTGAAATTTAAGTTATGCCAGTCATGCTTTGTTCTTGCTACAGGAATTCTCTCCTGAGACTATCTACTTACTGGCCTTTGCTGTTTATTGGACGTTGGATCCCTCACATAAATAGTTCGTTCAGTTTTACGTACTGGTTGATTCTTCAAATCTAGCCCATCTCCATGCAGATTCTCTTTCCTTTTTGATTTTATACACCCCATATTTCCTGTTGAAATAAAAAAGGTATTAAACAAAATCGTTGTGCCATAAACCAAGCCCGTTCCCATGAAATCATCTGGGCTACATGGTAAAAATGTGCTTCTTTTTCATACAAAATAGTTCATGGGTAAAACAACTGAAGGTTAGACCCATACACTGATAGATCTTTTCTATTGAAAAGGAAAGAAACGACATCATCTCAATTCACAGATGAAGCAAATAGTTATTTACCATTTCTTCAGATTTTTTATATTTTCACCCACATCTACCCTTCCCTGCCCAAGTATTTTTCATGATACTTATCTGAGCTTTGAAAGATATAATAAAAATGCAATTATTGTAGGGATAACTTTTATCTGTATATTTTAAAGAAATTACTCTTTTGGAAGACATAGGAAAAGAATCCTGTCCAAATTCTGAGAACTGCAGCTGGAACTAGCAACGCCTGTATCTCTCCACTTCATTTTGCAGATGCCAGTCTAGCAGGGAGCCCTGTTTGATTCAAATCCCTGTCTCACATGAGGCTGCTGACTTGTGCAGTCCCAGCTCCATGGCAGACTCCATGCTGCCACTGTGACCTTCAGTAACGCATCTCCTTGTTCACACGGGTGTGTTACAGCAGCCTAAAACAGATGATGTGTGTGCCAGTGATGGCAAAACACCACACAAGGATTTCTTTTTCAGTATAATTTAGAAGGCTAATCCTTCTCTCAGGATGTGCATCCATGCTAAATCGGATATGATACAGCTGTTAGCATCTGCATGACTGCAACCTGACTGCTAATCCCATGATACAATTACATAGTACTCCAGCAAATATATATACAACATTGCCTCTACAATCCTCCCTCCGAGGACAGTAATTATACTTACTCTTCAAAGAATCCACTATGAATGCTTTTCAACCCTCTTCTTCCTTCCTCTCTCCCTCCTTTCAGGTCAGTGCTCTAATGCTAGGTTCACAGTCACATTTTCCCTTGCAGGCACACAGTCTCACTCCCCCCGCCCCGTCCTAATTAATCTTTAAAGTCAGTTCTTTGAAGAACAATGTAAAACCTAAAATAAGAGTTCAGTCCAAATATAGGTTCAAGTAAACAAACACAGCTGGAGAAGCTAAAGTAGATTGTGAGACTCTCATCCCACTTTTACCTTAATCTCTAGGACAGAAAGGGTTCATTGTAGTGAATAGGTAAAGCAGTAGTAAAAGTGTCCATTGGCAGACACAACTGTTTCAATGGGATGGTGCCTGGCAGCTACAAAAATTAACCAGATTGGTCTGGGTTCATATTAAGACTCATACTTTTGTAACTATACCTCTGATAATCACAGTTCTAAGTGATCACAAAAGTAAAGCAAGGCAACAAGCAGTCCCACATGGCCAGTCTCAAATTCCAACACTGCCTTCATTTAATGTCCTATCCTGTCATTGAGGAAGCACTACATAATGACACATGCACTGTCCTATCCACAGGCACAGTGTTTTCTTCTAAATATGACAGGATGGTAGGATCCTCTCCTACCATTTCTGCAAATTATCTAATTTGTCACCTATTATCAACATGTTTTGGATGTCCATAAGATTTCAGCAGTGATCTGTGATCCTGGTTTAAAATAGCATTACAACCCATTGCTCCCCTTCTTGTCTTCTCTTGAACTAAAAAAAAAAGAATCCTACAGAAAATCAATAGGCACTGACCAGGCAGAGGATAAGAGTTTCCTTTTCTTGAGTGTCAAGATTTCAGTGTTCCCACACTTATTTGAAAGCACTGGAGCACATCTTCATGCAGGAGCTTCCCTTAGAAGCAAATATCTTTGATGTTTAATTTTAATGCTTTAACTTTTTTAATGTTCAGCTCCGTGTGGTTTATATATTAGTTGTTTTGCAATATGGAGAGGGATTTTAAAATTTATTTTATTTATTTATAACTATGGGTATATAGAGGACTCTTGTTCTGTCATTAATGGTTCATAGGAAATTTATGTACACCCACAGGCAGACTGGTGTTTGCAAGCTCACCCTAGACATCAGGAAGGCCAGTGTTTAATTACTTGCTGTATCTGCAAGATCAGGTGTTTATCCACTTAAGTCCTAACCTTTTTGCTCTTGAATAGTTCTGCTTCTACAGAACAAACAGCTGAAGTGGAGAGCATGAAGTAATTTGATCCAAGTTGTCAGCCAAAAATCCCTTTCCCTATTCCAGTAAAAAAGCTGAGCACATCTTTAGAGGCTGCAGCATGCCCAGCATCTGTAAACTTAAAGAAAAGCATTTTTTACTCAGATTTTTTTCTGCAGCTGAAAGTACATGAACAGCTGTAAGTTAAACCTGCTGGGAGACTGTACTGAAACTCAAAGCTGGCATTTGTTCATGACAGAAACAACTGACCAGTAATAAGTATGTAGAGGTGCTTTGAAATCACACAGAAGTTTACTTGATGTCATGTGAAATCACACTAATACAGTTTGTGAGATGACACTTGTGATGGCTTCAAACAAAGAGAAGATCCTGAACCTCATCATGAAGCACTGTTTTTTCTAAGTTCTTTTCCTCATGGAGGTGAAAGCCCACAGTCCCCACAGGACTTAGCTAGTTCTACATAAGCAAAAAGCCCCAAAGTCGGTGCTAAAGCCCACAGCTGGTTTAAGGGGGTTATTGCCCCTTTCACTCAGTATAGGAGTGAAATTCAAGGATTGAACATTTAGTAGGACCCAGCTAATAACAAGAGTTTATCTAAAGGAGAGCCCCATGCTGCATTCTCCCAAAGCAGCACCATGCTTGCACTTTAGAACACAGATTACAGCTTAGCATGTAGGCAACTGCTCCAGGAGTGGGATCCTGACCTAACTAAAATGCCTGTGCAGGGAGGAGTGAATAAATAAATAAAACATTTTGCATGCTGTAGATGTTTATTTGCCTAGCATTCTGTTGCTGTGTCACAAGGAAGTGTTTTGTGCAGATAAAAAGAGAAAGAGAATACAGTAAGCAAAGAGCAATACAGAGAGCCCAGCATCATTACAAACCAAACTCTATTATTCTTTATCAGAGATAAAAATAATTTATACATCAGAGAAAATGCTGCCAGTCCCTACTCAGATGTTTCCCATTCCAACAGTTCTGCAATACAGGAGACATTACTTCTGATCCGTGCTTTTCATTTATTGTCCTGTCCACACCTCTAGACAGGAAAGATAAACACTGAATTAAAAGAAATTCTATTTAACATAGCTGCTAATCTTTATAAATAGATATCTAATAAAGTAACAGCTTCTCTTTTAACAAAGAGCATACTGTAGTTCATGGCTAAAAGGTAAATACAAGCACTTAGGTTAAGAGCTGCAGCAAGGTGACAAGAATCTAGGTTCAGGCACCCTTCAAAAAGCAGAGGAGTATCCATAAGAGCTATCACACAAAGCCTCTGCAGCAGGTTTTCCAAAGCATTGATTTTGATGTCAACATTTGCCTTAAATTTTTCTTCTGAATCCCCTATCTCATCTTGCTACTACAGCACTTGGGTCTTAATTCCAAAATGGTTTGGGGCAAGTGGAAATAAGAAACTAATGCAGTGTTCTGCCAGGGTTAATAGCTGTTGTCTGTCCCCAAAACAGAATTGCTTTATATACCTTTTTCTACACTTTCAACAAAGTAATGTGTCTAAAGACACAACACTTCATACTGCAAGCAGTCAAGTTGCATGTGACCATCACCTGCCCATCCACCATCAGTAGTATTTGGGTTTTTATTTCATGCCAGTGCTTACCCTTTGCATCATCTACAAAAATGATCTCATTTTTCATTTCGTGTTCATGACCATTCTCTTCCTTGTGATTTTGTTACATACAACATATACGGTGCATATTAGAAATTATTTCCTAAAAAACCCACTGGACATGTCTGGTCTTCTCTTGATCAAAGTCATGTCTTTGTGGACAATCTTCATAGATTATCAATCTACAATAATCTTCATAGTTTATACTTTGGCTTTTCCAATAATAAAGTAAATTTTAAAATAATTAGAACTACAACACTGACCATACAAGCTCTATTTTATCAAAGAAGTCTGTATTTTATCTAATAAATATCTGTTGTTGAAAAGGTCAGTAATCATGTATCTAAACACCAATGCTCTATACGGCTTAGGGTTTTAACAGATATATACATACACATTTTAACAGGTAAATAAAATACATTTGTATTCAATTGAGCACAAAGAGTAAATTCTTCATTTAAACCACAAATTTCTCATGCCTGAGAATAAGAAAAAAAAATTAAGACCCCCAATTCACTCTGAGTCTTGGATATTGCTTTAAACTTCTGAATCAAAGAACAGGAAGCAACTATTTACATCTATTTATAAAAACCCAATTGGTTTCACACCTGGAGCATTAAAGGGGGTTTAGAGACCAGAGGAGTAAATAGTTTTATTTTTAATACCACTTTCAAAATTTGAAAATACCATTGCCCTCCTCTGTTTTAGATGTGTCATTCTGGCCTTTAATGCCAGTTGGTTTGCTGCTGCTTCACAAGTTATAGTCTGAGGTAACACAGTGATGCCCTCATCAGATCTCCTGAACTCCTGTGCATTCCCCTCAAAGTCGAGGCAGAAGTGTCTCGAAATTTAGAGTGATCAGCTTAGATTAAAACTGCTGGGGAAGAAGGATTGTAAGCCTGCTCTGCTCAAGGACACAAACACCTGCTTTCTCATCCAACATTCTACATCGCTTCAATCAACTGTTCAAATTTATAATTCTATGAAAAAATATTTTAAAAAATCTTAAGTGTAGGGACTTAGTTTACCTTAACCTTCAGTGCTTAGTTACACTTTATGTTGATCTGTTTCAACATCATCTGTGCTACCCAAGTGTTGCAAGGATCTCCTTTATCTCTGTTATTTGGACTATGATGAGGACTATTTCTGGGAAACTTGGGTTCTTTTCTCACCCGTCATCACATGGCAAAGCAACTGCCAAGGAATTCATAGCAGGAGTTTACCTACAGGTGGTAAAGCTCAGCAATGGCTTACCAGTACTGCTCTACACATTTTTGTGCCAGTGAAGATTTGCCACTAGACCATAGTGAGAATAATAAGAGTGACAAAAATAAATTAAGTGGTTGGGAGCAATGTGAAAGCATCAGCTGGGGAGCAACTGAAGAGAAGTTGTTTTCTGTTCCTCACCAGTCTCAGAAGTTGTTACATTTAAGCTTGTTCAGCCTTATTCTTATACCTGCAACTCACCATATATATATACAGCTATATATTAATTTAATAATATATAATATTATCTTTAGATACACATATCATTTTTACTGTAAGTCCTGACTGTCTGATAACTTTCATCAAATTAGACTCATGCAAATGCAGAAATCTGGGGTCAGCTTTCATTTTGAGCTTGTTTCACTTCCTACATCTTGTTTTGCACTGGCAGCTAGCTAGGGGAACTTAAGCAGTTTCTTCCTCCCTTGTCTTTCTGCTAAAATGGTTCTGTATGTCTCAGTCAGTCCTTGCCATGTGTATTTTAATATATTTTTTAATTTAGCTTATTTCTGTAGGTCTGGATCACCTCATCTCTGTGTCTCCCAAATGGAATTTAACCCTTACATGATATGCATATACACAGGCATAGACATGGGCAAAAATCACCATGTGCTCCCTGCAGCGCTCATAGAAAGGAGCATGGATAACCTGAATCTATTCAGTGTTGGCTATGACAGAATTGCCCTGTGCAGACTCCCACTGCTCCTCAGCTGTGAGAAGCCATAGTCCAACTGCCAGCATTTACAAGAAAATGGAAAAATAATGGGGGAATTCTTTTAACTGTTTCAACCTTCTTTGTGGAAAAAGTGAGACAAAATTAAAATAATATTTTGACATACATATCTAAAAAAATAAACAGGTGAAGAAGAGAAACAAGTTAACCCCCAGTGTAACCAACATTACTGTGGTGGAAAAGTATGCAATGTGCATGTTACTGTAAAATTTCCTCTGATCTGGTCTCACTTAAGTCAATCCCTCATATATGTCTGTCAGAGCAAGACAACATAGCTATCTAGTTTATCAACCATGATTAGAGCAAACAACTACAAATTACTCTCTGGGAAAGATAATCTGTTCTAGGCAGCACAGTCACTTTGTATAAACCCAGAAGCGAGTTTGCCATGCACCATTTTTAGAGAGATTAATGGGTGATGGTGGGAAAGAACAAAATATTACTGCTGAAAGGTTTCAGAACCTCATTCTGCTTGCCTTAGAAGCTGCCCGTAAGTCCCCAGTCTTCAAAATGCTTTGGAGACAATAATGGCATTTAGCCCTTCATCCTCTTGGGGGACTAGGAGGAAGTCACATCATTTTCAGCCTCTCTTCTAGACTTTAAAGACCAAGCCCTCAGTTTTTCTATTTCCACTGGTTATCCTTGCAGCCCTACTCCACATCTGTTTCACTTTGAATCCATCTCTCTTAGGTACAGGAGGCTGTACTTACAGGAGGCTGTGTTTCACGATGATTTTCAGCAATGCCTTGAAGAAAATAGTATTACGATTTTTACCATCTACTGAAATACATCACTTAATAAATACCAGAAATTAATTTATAATTTTCACACTTTTATCTCATTGGCCTTTCATAATCATATGGCTATCCAATAAGATATCTATGTTTGCATCACTTTTCATAACAACAAACTATTGTCACAGAAGACTCTCCTATCTCCTGTGGCATTATCTTACAGCCTGATATTAAATTTCTCCCCATTATTTTCCCAGGTCATTTGTCATGCACTATATTTTCAGCCACCTGTGTGTTTCTAATGCCTCTTAATATCACAAGGGGCCTCATATTTTTTCATTGCAAATGAAAGTACTTTTTAAAAGTCTCAATGTATTGCTAATGTAACACCAGGAAACAGAAAGTGGTCCTGCTACGAGACTGGTAGTGGTTCCTGTCTGCTGTGCTTCCCCCTGTTCTGCTTCTTTCACAATTCCTTCCTTAGCAATTGAGACCAAGACAAATTCTACTTTGTCCATGCTATCTCAGATTGTTTTTATGCTTTCTTATATCAGTTACAGAAAGTATCACCCTACCACCTTCATGCTCCCAAACACCTGCATTCCTACTACAGTCACGCATCCATCACATTTCTACTTCCTCTGCAATGCTCAGTTTTGAGCCCTGCACAAGTATTTCTCCCTCGCCTCTTCAGAGCCCTGATTCTCAACATAAATGCACAAATATCTCAGTCCAACTAAACTAGCCTGGGTCAGCAGACACCTTCCCTGAATCTTTTACCAAGCTGACTACTGTTCTCAATGAAATTCCTACCACCTATTCCTCTATTGTTTGGCATCCTGTATTTCTATCCTCCATTTGCCTTCATATTGAAATGAGGGGTTAAGACTCAGCAATATTCATATCTCAAGTCCACTTCCTTAAAATAAAAATTCAGGTTACTACAGAGCCAAAAAATGTACTGCCATACAACTATATTGGAAGTGAACTCTGGATTAGAATAAATAGAATGGTTTGGGTTGGAAGACACCTTTAGTTCCAAGCTCTCTGCTGTGAGCAAGGACACCCTCCACCAGACCAAGTTACTCACAGCCCCATCTAACCTGGCCTAGAACATCTCCAGGGATGGGGCAGCCACAGCTTCTCTGGGCAGCCTGTGCCAGGGCCTCACTGCCCTCACAGTACAGAATTTCTTTCTAATATCTTATCTAAACCTGCCCTCTGTCAGTTTAAAGCCATGCCCCCACGTCCTGTCACTCCATGCCCTTATAAAAAGTCCCTCTCGAGCTCTCCTGTATGTCTCCTGTTGGTACTAGAAGGCTGCTCCCTGGAGCTTTCTCTTCTCCAGGCTGAACAACCCCACCTCTCTTAGCCTGTCTTCACAGGTCAGGAGGAGTCATACAGCAAAAATTCCCTGGTAGCTAACAGAAAAACCAAAAACTTTTGGTGAGATAAAATATCTGGACTTACCATACTGATGCTGTATTGATGTGTTTCTGGAAAAGGCAGACCTGTTCTGAGCAGCAATATCATATATCATATCTCATACCATACTTTTTTTCTTTATACTCCCCATTTAAATTTTTTTTCTTACTAGATGAGGCTTTTTAGTGATGCATTAACACATTGCCATATTAAATGGCAAATTAGTAGCTTAAGTTATCACATCTCGAACTTCCAGCCGGAAGGAGTGCTTTGGTAAAACCAATACTATCAAAGTAAGCATTTTTCTATATTCAAATGGCACTTTCCAACCTTTGCCTGTCCTTTAAGTGTCCAGGGGGAGGGTAATTTTATTCAGTGCCTGGCTAAAATTCAAAGTCTTTGCTGGTGCTCATAAATGATAGCATAACAATTGTAATAAATATCATCATAGCTGATGACATGAAAGGTAGCTCTAACAGGGGTAGGAAGATTTGGCCAAAAAAAAAATCTTCTATTTTTCTGTAAATTCACCACAGTTTTGTCTAGATTAGTCAAAATCTTGGTTTCATGCAGGAATTTTGGCAGTGGTTTAAAAAAAACACATTAAAGTAAAGGAAAATCAGCAAGAAACACTGAAAATAATGTCACTGTGGTGGTATAATGATGTTATAATGCTTTCAGAGGATGAAAATAAAATCCTGAAACAAAACATCACATTAAAATGAAGTGGAATTTGTACAAACTACTGATCCTTGTTTATTCAATTGAAGAAAAAAAAAACCAAACCAAAACACAAGAAAGTTAATCCACAGAAAACTGTAATTTTGCTAACATTGCATAATAGGCTCTATATAGTATGAAAAGGTTCCAGATTCATTTAGTCGGTATTTTTGGCACCACTTTTAACCAAGTCTTACATTAAAATAACATCTGTTTTCTGACCTTATAATACTTGCTTCATTTTATTACAATCATTTGCCTCAACTGCATCCTCCAGAATTTTGAATCAATATCAACAATGAATTAATTCACTTTGCCAGCCCTCAGGCAACCACATCTTCCATTTCCTCAACTTTTTTCCACTGTACCATATCTTTTGAAGATAGGGGAAAAGGTCAAATAACATCTTAATTTAACATAACAGAATAAATACTTCTATCAAATTCTTCAAAAGGATCATATGACATGGAACAGAAAAGCTGTGCCAGTATGTTAACCAACTTAAAGCAAAGGTTCCCAAAATACTTAAAAAACCTTAAAAGTGTAATGCAAGCTATAAGTAAAAATGTCATTTTCTTGACTGGTAAATCTCTCAGTAATGACAAACAGCAGCTTCATATAACCAAATCTCCATTTCCAAATGAATATTTTGCCAAACTACTACACTGAAAAGGATCAACATTCTTTCTAACTATTAGGAAGTGCCCCAATCCAGCTAGCAAACCCCAAGGACAGCATCTACTTTCCAAGCTGAGTGTATCTATGACTCACATACTGTTTTTTTCATCTTTAAATTGATGATTTTGGCCAACAATGGCAGTATGCTAAATTTTCAGTGTGCTGTTTGTCCTGTACTTTATGTATGTCTGTGCCACTAGGATAAAGACCCTTTTCCACTCCTTTTTAATGATTAGAGCAATAACTGTGGTATAGGAAAATGAGAAACTACCCATAAAATAATAAAGGTACTAGAGTGAGGTCCAGGAGAGCCCAAAGGTCTTCATCCTCATAACAAGTGACAGATAGTGGAAGAATAGGACAAGCTGCACACACTTTCTTTGGAGAACACAGATCTGGGAACTATCCTTCCTCCCTCCCAACAGTACTTACCCAGCTCTTCACCCCCCCCCCCCCCCTTCTCCTTCACAGACAAACACTTTGCCTCTCAAAACAAGGGTTAGTTGAGCGATGTGCAACCAGAGCACTGATGTGAGTCCCAAGGCCTGGCTCATACACAGTTATGGCACAACTCAGGTGTTGATTTTGATATACTGTTTGATGTATTGGAAAGCAAAGGCACAACCACACAAATCACCTGAGTATTACAGTGCAGTGCCCCATGCCTGCATTTACAATGTGACATGTGAAAGAGAAATGGGAGCCTCTCCCTGTTTCCACTGAGCCCCAGAAAAAAAGGGGCAAAGCGAGCAGCTTGCTCTTAAACTTAAAATGAGTTTGGGGAATCATCACCAGGCTGCATCCTAATGAGCTCTTCAGCTGAAATTTGTTACTTGGCCTTCTCCAGAAGGTGCAAAGGAAGGTACATTTCCAGGTAGCAGCTGATACTTGAAACCTTTGTCTCCTTCAAGTAAGGCAGTGTAATGCTCAACCTCCACATGCCCGGACAAATGGATTGATGGGACTCTTGTTGAAGCAAATTATTAATAGCTACTATGACTAAAGGGAGAAAATAGTTATTTATGAAGGTGGCCTTGAACTAGTTAATATGTCGTTGTTAATAAAGACTGTTTTGCAGATGTGATCTCTTGCTTTGAAGTGTGCCTGCAATTCAAACTCATTGTTATATTGTAAATTGAATGCAAAGATCATGAACATCATGTATCATAGCATAAAATCATAGAATTGTTAAGGTAGGAAAAGACCTCAAAGATCATCAAGTCTAAACTATGCCCCCAGTTGCCACATTTAGAGAGGTATTTTGAATGCTTTCAGGGATGAAGATCCTACCACTGTCTAGGGCAGCTTCTTCTAACACCTGACCACACTGTCAGCGAAGAAAGATTTCCTAATATCCAATCTAAATTTCCCCTGGCACAACTTGAAGCAATTTCTTCTTGCCCTGTCACTTGCTGCTTGGAAGAAGAGATCAAAGCCTACCTGCACGCAATGTCCTCTCAGAGTGTTGCATGGTCTCCTCTGAGACTCCTTTTCTCCAGGCTAAACAGCCCCAGCTTCCATAGCCACTCCTCATAGGTCTTGTGATCCAGACCCTTCCCCAGCTCTATTTCCCTTCTCTGGACTCACTCCAGAACCTCCATGTCCATCTTGTAATGAGGGGCCTAAAACTGAACACAGGATTTGAGATGTGGCCTCACCAGTGCTGAGTACAGAGAGACAAATCCCTGCCCAGGTCCAGCTGGCCACACCATTCCTGATCCAGGCCAGGATGCCACTGGCCTTCTTGGCCACCTAGCTGGCTCATGTTCAGCTGCCTGCTGACCAGCACCCCCAGGTCCTTTTCTTCCAAGCCACTTTCCAGCCTCTCTGCCCCTAGCCCATAGTGCTGTGTGGGGTTGTTGTGACCCAAGGGCAGCACACACTGTTTGGTCTTGTTGAACCTCATGCATCTGACCTCAAGCCATCAATCCAGCCATTTCAAATCCCTCATCATGCCAATAAAAACATGACAGCAAATTCACAGCCAGCAAGTCCTGATGAAGGTTTTGAGGGTGGTCTCATAGAAAGTATACCACTTCTCCTATGGGTTTATCTTCTGTTTCAGTGTGTTTAATAAAAGAGAGAAATGGAAACAAAACATAGGTGCATATTAGCTTTTGTTCTTTCAAATTCAGGTAACTATATCCCAAGGGAAGAAATCAAGATTTATAAACCTTACCTGGTTTCATGCATTCTACAATCCACTTTCAACATGGATTATGATGGTTATGGCTAAATCAGGGCAGAATGTCTTCTGTGTCAATGGATCCTAACTGTAACAGCCTTGCCATTGTGTAACTCATATTACTTTGCCCCATGCTTCATTTTACATTCTGCTTCATTGGTCAGAAGGTTTCTTTATCTGCTGTCAGCCCCATGCTGATATGTACTCATGACTAAACTAGCAACTAAAACACAGCATTCTTGTTATAATAGCATTAAATTGTGTCTTGACAACGTCTAAAGCACTGAATTTCACAAAAGAGAAGCAGATTTTTTTATCACTATCTTCAAACACCAGCATACATTTAAATTGTAAAAAAAAGTTACTCCTCCAGCAGATTGTATTGTGTTTCATTAGCTGTACAGCACTAGATATATACAGAATGTCTCTTGAAACATTGTACTAGGGTACGTAATATGGATTCAATAATTAATTCTATGCTCAGATAAAAATTTGGGGTTAAATCATTCATGTTGATGTGAGCTAGCACTTAGAATACAGTTCCTCCTGAAAGTTTTCAAACATTGGACAAGCTTGCTAAAGTTGCAAGAGGAAACTCCAAGAATTATTAAAAAAACCAAACAAAAAACAAAACCAAAAGAAAAAACCTACAAAAAACAAAACAAAAACCCACAAATAAAACCAAAAAACCAAAACAAACCAAAAAAACAGCGTCAAATCCGGAGCCACTAAATCACGTGGCAGAAATGAAACTTTTTGCTGTTTAATCTTTGATGGGAAACCAGACCAGCATTCAGCACTAAACTGCTTAAGAGTCCACAGGAGGAACCACCTTGTCTTGTTCTCACTGATGTCAAGAAGCAGAATGTCCCTTAACTTCAAGGGTGTAGCAACATCCTCCAGGTTCCAGCACTTCACAGAAGCCTATTTATAACTTCTTTATTTCACTTAATTTTAAACTCTGTGTTAATTACATGCCTGCACAGGCATGAATTTAAACAACGAATATACCAGTTGGTTTCTCACTCAATTTTGTCAATTATTTCAAGCAACTGTTGCAATTTGTATCACATGATGTAGCCCCATAGGGTATCATCTGAACCAACAGTTTGCTGCAAGCATGATAAACAGAATTAAAAGAGCTCCATGATTAGCAACTTCGGGAGGTTTTTACATTAAGTCCTTGAGATCAGAAGGGGTTTTTAAATAGATACAAGTACACTTCTCTTAGGTCTACCAAAGGTACCCTGAGGGGCTGCAAAATTTCACCAATTCAGGTCTGAAAGCCTGTCACGTAAAGAGGGAAGCAGGCTCTGACTGAAGCCTTGTGAAACAAATGCTCAAGTTGGGGTGGCAACAAGAGTGTAAAAGGAAATACCCCACTGAAGTAAATATGTTGCCGAGTGAACATGAATAAGAATTCACACCCAAGTTTCTAAGCATATTTTTTATATTTATTGCACACATGAGCATGAATAAGAAGTTTCTCTAAAGTTAACCAAAATTTGAAATATTTTACATGCTTTCTGTTTTCATAAAGGAGTGAGAGTGAGAATCTGGAAGCTCTCTTTGAAGGAAAGATTGTAAGTACCTGGTGTGACAGTTCACTTGACTGTTCCTGCTTCAAAGGTTCTAAGGAAGAACTGGAGTGCTCCAACTTTAAACACAGGTATGTCTTTGCAGAGGATCTTTCTCAAGGGCAAGAATGAACAGTTTCCCATATTACCAGGGACAGCAGCTATGCAAGTATATTAACTTGATTAAAGTTCTCTTGTATTTGAGAGAAACTATTCCACACTAAAGAAAAGATCTGACTAGGGGACTGATTTAAAGATGCACATTGCATTTGCTCAGTATGCTAATTTATTTCATTTTCAAAAACTGATTAATAATTTGACCTCTGCTGCCATTTTAATTTTGCCTTGAAATTTCTTGTTATCCCACTCTAAAAACAGCCATGATCTTCGTACTCATAAGATACCACTATTGGATTCTGCAGCACTTAGTATTTTCTGTTGTTTCTAGTCCTGCTTAATGGTCAGCTGGTAGCAGATGAAGACCTAGCAGTTACAACCAGAGCAAGTTTCACTGAACCAGGCTCTGATCCTGCAAGTGACAGCACACAGCTTGCAGGAGCTTGACAGACTTCAGGAGACTCACACCAGGACTCTCTGCACAAAGGGCAGCACAAAGAACTTAAAAAATAGGCCAGTACTCACAATAATTCTAGCAGATTTAGACTCATGGTAAACTGGAGGACCATGACAATTATTATTTTCACATTCATGATGCAGATTGCAAGAATTTCACAGTGCTATTATTACAACCATACTGGCCGCTCATTAAAGTTTATAACCTTTTTAACTCCACATAACTCAAGTATATAGCTCATAGGCAGGACATGTGATGATGCTACACTTTGAAAAACTGTCTTAGATTGTGCACAAGCCCCACTGTTTAAATGTGTATGCAGCTAACATTCAAAGCAAGAATTAAAACCAAATCAGTGTTCACAATGGTTATCCACATTTGTTTCAGGAGAACAGTAATGAGTCCACAACCTGCATTTTAATGCCACAGTATTAAGAGTTGTGCAAGGAAGATGCTTTAAAAACTGGTAAGACTTCTTCATTGTTTGGCCACGAATGGGAAATTCTTAGGACAACACAATCCATATGAGAAGAGGTGGAGGAGAGGAGGCCAAAATCCCTAAGAAATCAGAACTGGGGTTGATACTGAGAAACAAATTAAGAAGGAAAACTGCAGAAGCAAAGAAACAAAAAGAGAGGAAACAATCAAATAAGAATGACAAGGATAATAACTAATTGGGTAGAGACAATTATAGTCCCTAGGAAAGCATATATTCTCAATCAGTATGACAAGATATAGAACATGTAATAAACACATGTATTCTGTGCTCCAAGGAGAAATTACTTTCCTGTGTCATACCATACAAACTACCTGCTTTTATTGCAGGAGTTGGGAAAAGGACCTTTCACTCATCCAAACCTAGTCCAATACAAAATTTGAGTAAGCTACTCAAATGCATTTTTGACACTTCTCCCACTTGTTCACTCTAGCAAAACTCTTTTCTGCTGGTGCCAGCTCCATTGAATTAGGTTCTTCTAAACATGCATTGCCTTC
Source organism: Certhia americana (assembly GCA_018697195.1). Lineage (NCBI taxonomy): Eukaryota > Metazoa > Chordata > Aves > Passeriformes > Certhiidae > Certhia > Certhia americana. The sequence continues at coordinate 114,758,788 of CM031858.1, read as the reverse complement.
TCAAAGCTAAATTTATTAAATTTCACATTCTGTGGGGTCAGTGTATGGGGCACACCAACAGAAATGAGCAAGAACATCAATCCTGGAGCAAGAGCTGTTGTCTCAGCCCCACATCCCCACAATACCAAGACCTGATTTCTTCTCCACAAGCCAGCACATGTGCTGATAAATCCATGCCCTGCTTCCCTGAACCAGACGTGTTTACAAGGAGAGTCAGTGCTGGCTCAAAAACTTTTTACATGTGTCACTACACAGCACACAAAAACCTGCATGCAACAGAAAAGAAAGTTGACCAGAGAAGGTTAAAGCAGCATCACAAAAAGGGCAGACAAAGCGTAGGGTAAAATCCACACTGACCATTTTCAAGACAGAAACCTGTTCTAAGTCAGTTTGATGTCACAATTTTAAATCAGATATGTCAAACAGCAGTTAGCTGTCTCTAAAGATCAATTACACCTACACATAAACTGTACTCTACACAGAAGAGTCTCGCTGACCACCTACAAAAGTACAAAGCTGCCCTTAAACAAGGCACAGCCTTTAACACTTTGAAGACCATGTCAGTACTGCCAGGTTGATACTCCACTGGACTTTCTATCTCTTCAAGAGGCTGAAGGTACATATTTCTGGATATGTATTCCCTGGTAAGTAGTTTACAAATGACAATTTGATTATAAAAGGTCCTGAGGCTTACTCTTCCAGAAGGGGAAAAGAAAATTTGCTGCAGATATCTAAATCAAGAGATGAAATAAACAGTTTGTAACGCTGATGGTCCTGACGACAAAGCTGGAGAAAAAGAAATGGCAGAATGATGATGGCAAAAAAAAATAGAATGATGGGAGAAGAAAAAAAGGAAATCATGATATGGAGTACTCCTTACAGCAAGGTAAAGACTGAAACATGGATTTTGCCAGGAAACTGGGGAGAAAAAGCCTCAAGTAAACAGCATGTTATTACTAATTAAGACATTTGAAGCAGTGTGGGTCAAGGACTTTTTTGGAAACACTGGTAAGCATTATGGCACAGGGAGAGGATCTGCTCTCCTGGTAAGGCATAATGGTAACAGTGCTGTCTACTGCCTGACATCAATCAGGCCATCTACATCTCAAGAGAAATGGGCTTAGAATTCACCTCAGTATGACTTGGTGCTTCTCCACTGGTGCCAGGACAGCTGCTGCAATCTCTCTTGAAGCTAGTGCAAATACAGCTGGACAGAAAAAGGAGGACAAATTGCCACACCAGCCATCCAGCAGAAGCGTTGCTTAAAAGGCAGGTTTTCCAATACCCCTCATGGGCTGCAATGCTTCCCTCCAGCCTTTGCACAAGTCAGCACATCTTTTGCAATGGTAAGCCTGAAGTTACAGAAATGTACTTTGAATCCCATTTGCACATTCTGCTACATCACAACGACATATTCAAATGACTCTTGCAGTGTATTTTGAACAAGTCAAACACAGAACATCCAATATAGGATTTCCTCTTTCTCCTGCCCATCCCCTTCCTGTTTGTTTACCAAAAACTTTCACTTCCTCAGTGACACTGACACCAGCTCTGGCGATCACTTAACCCTGGTTCTCCAGTCCTTGTCCACTCACGCCTGAATCACTGCTCCTCAGGGCATTTAGTACTTACTGAAGGGTCTTTAAAATCAAAAAAAAAACACATGGTAAGGCTGGGCCTGCCCTGGAGGACACCATTTTCTGTCCACTGGATCTAATGAATATAAACCTCATGATTCTGGCAAGGGACACTTGAGCAGGCAATTTCAATTTACGCAATAGATGTGCTACTATTTAGATCTTTCCATACTCAGTTGATACTACCAGGAAATATTCTTTTTGTCTGAATACAGTAGAACTTAGTCATAGGACAGACCTACTGTTTTATTAATGTGTTACCACTACACAGGAATTCACTCAAACATATTCTTGAACTTTTGGTATGAATTTTGTTCTAAGTCCCTAGTGCAGTCATACATGGAAAGAGAAAACCTGCTTAGCAGCCAAATATACTTCTGTACTAATTCCTGTGATATGATATTGTTTCAGTTTAAACCTAAGATAAAACCTGAATAAGATTTCATTAAAAACAAAAACCCAAACAGATTTGTAGTCATCTATCTGTACAAACTAATGAAGGAAACATGAAAAAAAGCAATGGATTGTAGATACCACATGAGAAAGCCCACTTAACAGCTTTTTTTCATAAACTTCCTGAAACAGCTTTTTTTAAACCAGCAGAGAAGTTTAAAGCACATCCCAGAAGGAGTCTTTCCCTTCAAAATTGTATCATATCCATACTTAGAGCAGGCCTTTAAAATACGGAAAACTGCAAAAAGTGCCATTGCAGAAGAGTAGCTGCAACCCATACTTCAATGCTTCTGGTGAATTATCATGTATTCCAGTTTAAGATTGCACTATTTCCTATCAAAACTGGCCTTTGCAAATTAAAGTAAGAAATTCTACAATATGTCAACCACAGGAAGAAGTAGCCTCCTGCCACATGCAGCAGAGACCATAGAGGAAGAAGGACACTTTGTTCAGACTGTTTATCATTGGAGTCCTTTGAACTGAAGACGTAAGACAAGTGTGCTGTGCAAACACAGGAACCAATTGTAGATATTTAAGATTCCAGCAGTTTGAAAAAGATAGGCAATGCTGACCTAAGGGAGAGCAAAGGCTGGCCTGGACAGAACTAGTCTACCCTTCACACCCACCAGAGAAATGAGATCTACCCATTACTCCCTCCACCTTTCCCTAGTGTCCTCCTTTTCTCCCCAGCAAGGTGTTACTGTCAAAATACTGTTTCTCTTCTGACATTTGCCTGACAAAACTAACTGATCTATTTACCTCTATGAGTAGTTCTTTAGGGCACAAAACAAATACAGGCATCTCATAAATATTTGGAGGAAATGCTTCCAGCACATGGTGAGTTCTGACTTCGCATTTTGTTCCACGAACTCATATTTTTCAGGAAAGATGCTGAATTCAAACATGGATAATTCAGCCTCGGAAATTACAGCATTTAATGACAATGTCAACAGGAAATGTATCTGAATCAGGCAAAAATAAATATGAAAGCACAGACCTTTCCATCCTTCCCTGAAGGACAATGAAGTTTAAACTAGGAACAGTCACACTAAGGACAGTTACATTGCATTTGTCTTTTATTAGTACATGCTGATTTCTTTGAGAAGGCACCATAACTGTTTACAGGGTGGCAGACTCCTTCGCCCTGTATGCGTCATTAAAGATTGTTTTCATACAAATGCAATTTTACATTTTTATCTACAGTTTCCTGTGGTATGGCTTAGCAAGTCTAGAAGCCTTTCTTATTATATCATCTCTAGCATTCTTCTACTCTCGTTAAAGAGGGAACAAAAATAAATGGAGAAATAGGAAGTGGGAATATGACCAACAGGACAAAAATCCTAATTCTCAGCTGGGCAACAGTTTTTTCTATAGAATGAAGCTTTTTTGCTTAGAGACAGAAATCCTACAGAGGCAGTATTATAATAAAAGCTGCTTAACAGACTCATGTGGTTAGGTATAATTATTTACACACTTGGCTCCATAGCTTCAAAAGGAAGTATCATTCCCTGCATCCAAAGCTCACACAACCCTCAGGATCCCCGGCCCATGGATCTTCCTCCCATCCCTTGCATTATGACAGCTCAGATCCTTCTGGGATCTCTGTGGCAGCAGACACACATCCACCTCCATGTACAGCTGTGCTACCACAGCAGATTGCTAGGAATCCTAGATTATACCTAACGCCCACCCCATTAATTAGTTAGTTAGTTAGTTAGCTATTCCCCATGTGCTTGTCTTCTGTGTTCACTCAGTTTTGGAAAAGGCCCCCTGAACCCCAAGAGTAAAAATGGCTTTACAACTCCCTGGACAGAAGAAAAAATACTCAGTGACTCAGGATATGCACATATGGAAAGGAGGAAAGATCCCATTCCCTTCCCAGATCACCCAGCCCTTTGACAAAGACAAAAATTTTCTCACGATCAACACGTGTTCATCCCCAAACCTCAAAGATTCCTACTGAGATTCAAAATAACATGCAGAGTTATCTGCTTTTTGCAACAGCAATGGAATCACATCTGATATTAAATACGGCAGCACTTAAACTTTCCAAAATAACTACAGAGAGGTCAGTGTTGCAACCTGATGTGCCCCACAAGAAGGGCCAGATGTAGCATCTCTGATTTGGTGAGACACCCCACTGAAGAACAGGTACTAACTAAGCTGAGCCAGGAAGACCCTGGACTTGTTTTCATTGCCTGTCACAGGAACTGTTTCCCTCAACACTTGCTGTTCTGTGATGCCATTTAGCCTACTGGAGTCAAAAAGGCCGTAGGAAGAGGTGTCACTTCAATCACATAGATTAACTGGCTGTGGGGGGAAGTAGTATGAAATAGTTACTTATGCATCCATAAATACTTATCTGTTCATAAATACCTGCAAGGAATAGTTTCATCTTTATGGAAACTCTCTTGAAAAGGGTAACATTAAACCCCACAGTATTAAACAACTTAAAGGCAACAGGGTTTAACTTTGCATTGTAAAGTTTCACAATTGATTGCTTTGTCAGAAAGAGTCATTGCACAACCCCACTAGTCAAGGGGCTTAAAAAGGAAGGCCTAAACCTTACCATGTCTTCTGTATATTTCTGTAGGTAAAACATCTTATTTACTCAAAAATAGAGAAAAGCAGAATAACTTGAAGTCAGCCAGCTACTGTACAAGATGATCGTTCTATGTCACCATGGTTAAAAAAAATTATCTCAACAGCACACAAGTAAAATAGATTTTTATGTTATTAAATAAAGAATTCTTTCCTAACTAGTCTGTAGCTCACAAAGTTGAAACAGAGAAAGAAAAAAGCTTTAAATCTCAGGAGAGATCCATGAAATGAGACATCTTTTGATCTCAGAGTTCATTAATTTCAATCCTTCTCCAAGGTTTCATAACATCCTATTAACAGTATTTGATTTCTAGCTTGTTGCTACTTTTTCAGAGAAAACTATTTGATTTTTTTTTCTCATCCATACTTTCAGTGCTGTTGATAGTATGTATTAAAAAGGTAACACCTATTCTGTCCTCAGTGCTGAGTTGGAAACAATCCACACAAACACAATTTGACTCCCCTTTTGGTAAAACTGAGCTATGTTTTCCAAACATAGCTTTGCAATTTCTCAACACATATCTTCTGCTTTTTGTTTTAACTCTATAGTGATACTGTGTTGTGTGCAGACTTATCTATGTGGCACTTGTACTTTACAAATACTTTCAATTAATATTATTATTCCTAAAATTGCAAAAGTCTTACAGGTACTTGATGGGATCAAGCTTAAGAATTTTAATTTTCAGTTTGTGTGACAATGCCCTAAAATACATTAAGATTGGTCAGAGTGTTTCTCTTTCTTCAAAGATGGGAGCGAAAGGCAGGAGATGAGATATTGACTAGGGGTTTCAGATGAAACCAGCTTTGTGCTCCCCTATGTATATCCGCCAGGGAATATAACCCAGCTAAACAAGTTTTAAGCGTTAATCCCTTTGGTCTTTAGTGCCAACAGAGGGGAGCAAGGCAGCAAGATGAGTTTGTGCCAACCCACTCACTGCAAACACTTGAAAGATGCAATTTCCACAGAAACTCTTAACTGCTTTACTGAAGGTACAGCATCAACTCCTAAACTAAATCTGTAAGGAGAAAACCCTTCAAGACCGTCCCTCTGAAATACAGCACCTGCGATAGTAGTCTGCAAGAAACACCACGCACCAAATATCACAATAGCATTTTCTCATGTTTCTTTTAATTCCAAGCACATTTGAGCACACAGTTAGGAGGAAGAAGCTTTAAGTTGCAGAACACACCAGAGATTAAGCTCCTACCTAGAAAAAAACAGTGCAAGAAGGGACACCCAGGGATCACATCACCTCACCTCAGCCAAGGCTATCGTTTTGGCTTGAAAAGCCAACTGCAGACTTTAACCAGCTAATTTCACGCACTCCCCGGTACGAAACAGCCAGAAGGCACCCGAGCCCTCCGGATCACATCAGAAGACAGGCGAAGGGGTATGAGATAAATCACGCTTTTGAGACTGATTATTTTATCCCAAACGCCGCTATTTCCCTTAAGACCCCATCCAGTCCTACCGGGCAGGTCGGGCGGCAGCGGCACCTCCTCGCGGGGGCAGAGGCGAAGGAGAGCCGCCCGGAAAGCGCCTAGTCCCACCGCACCGCACCGCACCGCACCGCACCGCACCGCACCGCACCGCA
>CM031858.1:114640691-114752492 GCA_018697195.1 Certhia americana | reverse complement strand
CACCGCACCGCACCGCACCGCACCGCACCGCACCGCACCGCACCGCACCGCGGCGAGGGCACCGCAGCCGGGCAGCCTCCCCGGCACCCCGCGGGAGGAGCGGGGCGAACCGGGACCGCCACCGCTCCCGGGGGAAGGCACTTACTTTGCCGGGCGCGCCAGGTGAGCGGCAGCGAGCGGAGTGCGGGTACGCGGCGGGCGCGGAGCGGGCTGTCCCGGCGGAGCGCTCCGGCTGAGCGGGCGGGGCGCGGCCCTCGGTTGGTTCGCAGCCCGGTTACTTCCTGCTGCCGGGGAGCATTTGCATGTGGTGGACAGCGGGGCGAGCGAGAGAGCGGGGGATGGCCCCGGCCCGGTCGTCTCCGGTCCTCCGGGTGTGTGAAGCTGTGCCGCGGGCGAGGTGGGGCAGGGGCTGCGGCGGGGTGTCGGGGGTGAGCCCCGCCGGGCTGCCGCCGAGCGAGCATCATGAGGGGAGCCAGCCTCCTCTGAAAGTTACAGCTAAATAAAGCACTGTTAGAGAGCTAACAAAGGCTGTTTGGTTCCACCAATAACCAAAAAAATCATCTTGAACTTCAAAAATCCACTGTAAGCAGCTTCTAAGGTCCATTGGAGGCTTGGTTGAGAGAAACAAAGAACAAGCAAACCTATTTTTCAATGTTTCTTTTCTTTCAAGAATGATTTACTAGCCTGGTGAAAAGTGAAATAAAAGTCTCCATGGGTCAGCAAAACAGGAAATATGAATGCATGGACATAACAGCCAGAGGATGCAGGTGAAAAGCTTTGGAAGAACTAGAGTCAAGGTGTCATGTGTGTACTGCCAGACCACATGGCCAAGTTCAGGTCATGGAGATTTCTAAGGCAGAATTCCAAATGAAAAGCATTTAAGCTTTCCTTATAAAAGAGTTTAGATTATGTATCAAGTTGGAACAACACTCAAAGTGTTACAAGATGCAAGACACTCAAAGGCATCTCTGTACAGTTTCCCCAAGTCCACCAGAACAGCCTAACTGTGGGCTGGAGTGGACTTGGGAGCTGGTGAAGACTTCTAAAAGGACACCCAAATAGCTGAAAATAGCTCAGTGCAGCTCACACCCTGTTGGGTTTATGAGGAGAATCTGATTAATATCAGCAGGACTTACAGATCTTTGGTGCTGCTGTAAAGGCCTGCCACTCGTGGGGATGTTTGTGCAGCTGGCACAATCCCTTCACTCTGGCTGGTGTGTGCTGCAGTTCCATCTCGATGCCCTGGCTCCAGCACACAGGCTTGATCCTCTGGAAGACTCAGTCCACAGAAGCAGTGAGACCATAATCTGTCACATTTCTTAATCAGTCCCAGATGTCCCTGGGCATCTGTGGAGCTCTGAAAAGTTATGGGAAATAGTTTCTGGTCTTCTTCGAATTGTATCATTAATGATTAAAATAATATTGTGTAAATACTCAGTATTTGACCAGCCTCTAAAAGTATTGTAGGGTGAAACAATAAGGAATACCTCAAGTTCTGTTAATAAAACATTTTCTTCCTTCCCCCAACTTAGGCAAAGGTATTTCAAAACAAAAAACAAACAAACAAACACACAAACAAACAAAAGAAACCAGACAACAACCTTTTCCCAATGGAAAGTTTATACAAAAAGGAAAGATCTCACTAAATATACATTGTCTTGGGTTTGGGGATTTCTTTTGGTAGGAAATTTGGATTCCAAAGGTAAAATGAAGTATTTCTGTTTGGAAGTGCACTGTTAGTTCCTCATGTTTCCATTTTCTTCTATAGGGCAAGCATCCTGATCTTGTACCTTTCTTCCTGGAGAAGTGGTGCACAGATCCCACATCTGTCTAGTTCTCCCCCCTTTCCTCTTTATTTCTTCATTTCATTATCAAGTATTCCTCTGAGTTTAAAATTCACCTTTTCCTAACAAAGCATTGGTGAAAATAACATTTAGTTTCATAAATGCATAATAGATTCCAGCAGTCTAGTAGAATACAGTCTTATCTATAATGTGGATAATCTGGAAAAATAAAAGAGGTGCTGGATTACCCTTAATAGACTGATGTGCAATAGCAAATTGAGGAGACATAGAAAGAACTCATTAGGTCTGCCCTAAAAGAACTAATATGAAGAAGGGTTCGAATAGAATAAATACTTTATGTATTTATGTATTAATGTGCTTTATAATTTTTTTTTTTTTTTAAAAAGACAGGTTGTTAGTATAATTTGAAATGTCATGGGTTTATGTATCCTTGTTCCTACTGTTAAGAAGAATATGCACAAAATCTACTTTAGAAAGCGTAAGCAGGAAAGGAACTCTCTTATTATATATTCATCAAAGGGGGGAAAAAAAGCTGATTCCAGCCTCGCTACATCTGTAGATCAGCTGTTCATCACGTTTTAAATGTCTGTGCGTAGATCAAGAGAGTTGGGGGATGGTGTAAAATGGGGCAAGAATGAAACTTCAAGCCTGTCACTGAAGGGGAAGTCCTTGCAGGAAGGACTGTGAGTCACATTAGCCAGCCAGTGTTCATGCCCAGCAATTGATTTCCCGCTTTGGGAAGATATGACTCCCAGACAATGTCTCTACTGCTGTTTTAAGCATGGCTGCAAGGCAGTGCTCCAATATGAAGGCCAGCTGGCAATGTAAGAGTCCACTCCATGCTCTTGGCATCCAGAACATGGGGACTACCCCAAACTGGTCCATGTGTCCTGATTTCTGCTGGGATAGAGCTCATTTTCTTCTTATTAGCTGGTGCAGTGCAGTGTTTCGGGTTTAGTATGAGAAGAATGTTGGTTACACGCTGTTGTTTAGTTGTTTATGCTTACCCTAAGTCAAAGCCTTTTCAGTTTTCCATCCTCTGAAAGTGAGGAGGTGCACAAGAAGCCAGGAGGAAGCTGACCTGAACTGCCCAAAGGGATGTTCCTTATCCGTCATACTCAATATTTATACATATATAATGTATTATATATATTATATATATAAAAATATATTATATATATTATATATTTTATATTTTTTATATATATATATATATATATATATATATATATAAAATATATATTATATATATTATGGGGAAGTTGGCCAGGAGGGGGCTGATCATATCTTGGGGGTGGACTGGGAACCAAGTAATGTGTGGTGAGCAGCTCTTTTGGACAAACTTGTTTTCTCTTGAGTTTTATTCCTCTCTCTCTCTCCTTGTCATTACTACTATTATCATTAGTAGCAGTAGTACCACTATTATTATTCTTATCCTTTCTTACTTTGTTTCAATTGTTAAACTGTTCTTATCTCAATCCCTGACTTTTTTCTTTTTTCCAGGTCTCCTCCCTATCCCATTGGGAAGGGGGCAGTGAGCAAGCAGCTGCCTGGTACTTTGTTGCCAGCTAGGGTTAAACCACAACACCATGTTAACTTTCAGATCAGCTCTGTATTATTTTTTGAGAGTGGTAAGTGGCCTGGGCCAGGGGTGAGTTGAGCAATTTGTAGGTAGACTCAGAGGACTGTCCAATGATATTTGGTTGAGCGCTGTTAATTACTGAATTAATGATCCCTGTACGGTTCACACCAATCCCTCTGCATACCTGTGTAAGTAGCTGCTGCTGATCCCTGTTTGGATGGTGCCTGTGGGCACGAAGAGGTGCAAACTGCAGGGAGCAGTGACTCTGGGCAGTAAACCAAACTTTGTCATGGACGATGAAAACAGGCAACAAACTTCTCTCAACATTTTATATATTCCTTAACCTCATTGTTGCTGAGCTCTTTCTGCAGTATGTTTGAATATGAAAGCAGAGCATTATTTGAAGACTATAAAATAGTAAAGCATAATTGGCATAACCAGGGAAATAATTTGAGGGGGATCCCAAGGAATATCTGGGTTTATTCAATTAAAGAAAAAGCAGGGGAAAGATCACTTTGTTCAAAAATAGATTTACAAGGATTTAAATTCTTTGTAAAAGAACAGGGAAAGGTAGAGCACAGACATATATAATGCTAAAACATTTAGACATCTGGCCGTTTTGTATAAGCCAGGGTTTTGGAATCACAGTAGTCTCAGTAAATCATCTTTTCTTTAGAAATTCCATCACTTACACAGTCACTACTTGTATTGTTTTTCTCATAATTTTATCTCAAGACGTTATCGTTAAGTAAACTGCATATTGTCAACATGCTTTATAATAATGTAGCAATTTTTAAACAAGTAGTAAAGAGTGGATTATAAAAAATGAAATACAAGTCACACAGTAATTCTTCACTCGGTGTTGCTGGAGAAAAGAAAAGCAGTATATCCTTTAGCATTAATTTTTTCATAATTTTCTTTCTTAGTGTAACCTACGATTTTGAGGAAAGTCATGTTGACCTATAAGCAAAATATTTATAAATTTTATTCTAAATATGCTCTTCATGTGCTAAAGATGGGTTGCTTTTGTTTGTACAAAGAAAAATAATATAGAGTAAAATAAATTTTACTTTCAAGTATGAGACAACAAGTTAATGCACCTTATATGTGGATATTCATCCACATATTTCACATTTCCAGTTTGGAGCCTAGGAAAATTAAATTTTGTGACACTAAAGAGAAATTAAAACAAACAAAATCTTAATTTTCAAAGGTAGTATCATTATGATTGTTTGAAATATATCACACAATAATTTCCAATTTTGACTAATTTTGTGATTAAAATTTTGGAAAATATTTTAAGACACTTTGGGGAATAATGCACTTTGTAATGTTAACCTTGTGTATTGACTCAACATGAATTTGACCTGTTGTTCAGACTATCAATACACATACTAACTAGGCTAAAGCTGGGAAAGCTTTAGAAATCTTAGGAATTTTTTAGAAATTTAGGAATCTTTCCTGTAGGCAGTGGTCTGCCTAAAGCACAGCCACTTGCATTTTATTACATTGATATTTTCTGGCCATAAATCCTCAATTCAGCATTTTTTATTTCATCTTGTTACTTCCAGTTTCCATGAACAACTCATAGAAATACAGCACATAGAAAGAATATTCACCTTGAGATCCTATAATTTTGAAAGTTAGTAAAAGATGCTTGTTCTGCATCTTTGTTGATTTTAAATACTTTATTCACCTGCTATAACCTGTTTTTATACATAGAAATATTTCCCATTTTGTTTCCATTTGTTTCATGGCTGTGAGTGGGAAAATTGCTTTTTAGTGAATCAAAGCAGGTCCAACACTGGAAGCCAATTTGAGAACCATCTGCAATGAACAAAGTTGTGTTGGTGAGACAGCATCCTGAGTATCCTGATGGAGATTGAAAATAGCCTAGGTGCACTCTACATAATATCCCAATTGCCTTTTTGTAGAAATGAACAGCTCAAATAAAGGGTTGTTGTTCTCACGAATATCATCTCACAGAGCCAAGAAAGGCAGCTGGACTGATGGGTTCTTCACAGTTCATTCGGGTAAGCAATGAAATCACAGCTAGTGATTTCAGGACTCTTCTTCTTTTAAAGATTTGTGGCCATTTGCAGATATCCTTACTGGTCTGAAGAGACTGCCCACACTAATAAAGAATGTGTTTAATTTATGCTCAATTGAGTACACAGTTCTGTGATCTCTAATATTGAATTACCTGAAAGAACAGATTTGACCTAATTCAGGAGCAGGTGTGTGTGATCATTTCAAATTAGCAAGATCACACAGTGGTGATGTTTTTGTTTGCTTGTTTGCCTTGTATTCTTGGCATTGCACCTCCTATTGCCAGCCAGCCTGGACAGGTATTCAGCTCATGTCTTGCAGGTCCTGCTTCACAGAGATTACAAGTTCAGAAGCAACATTTCTGGTATTTCTGGAGGCAGTTTCCACAGTGGATTGTTGTTGAAGAGTAGCTTTCCTTTTGCTGGATCAGCTATTTGCTACAAAAAATTTCCCTGTGGAAAGGCACAGGTCCATTGTTAGCATTGCTGCTGTGCAAGGGCAATGCCATTCTCAGTCTGCCTTTGAACAGCTGCAGTAGCAGTGAGCAGGTAATCCCATTGCTGGTCAAGCCACACAGCTGTATGAAGCATCCACTGACCACATGCAGCTTTTATTTTCCTCTGGGACAGCACCGAGCATCAGGTAACAGGTGGACATTGAGTTAATGAAGTCACAGCTGGTACCACTGAGTAAAAAATTGGTACCAATTGAAGTTATCAAACCCCTCCCCTTGTTGCCCAGGGTTTGTGAGAAGCAGCTCTTATCCGGGACAGAAAGTAGTTATCACTGGAGCAACTCTGAGCATCAAGAAGAAGGTTGCCTTGGTTACATGAAACCTAGAAACACCTAAATATTTTCTGATGCATTACCCATCACCTTGGGGTTGGGAAGGTGACAGCCTTATCCATGTAAGTTAGGAGGTGACACCTGCAACCCATAAAGTTCTCAGCCTGCACTCTCTGTGGATATGGAGAATGTGTTGGAAAGGTATGCTATGTTTAAGGGTAACCTCATAGAGGTGATCTCTTTATTCCCTGTCTCCTGACCTGGCACAATTTTCCACCATCAGGAATGTCAAGAGGAGCTAGCATGGATCATTTAACGGATACTTTCCCGTTGTCAGCTGAGGCTGGCAGGTCTAGCAGGACATACGGCACTCACGTCTTTCGTATCTCCTGTCTGCCTGATGCTGTGCAGCCATGCCATGTACAAACCTGCTGCTGAGCCCACTGGCAGTAGTGGAGTTGCTGAATAACCCTCATCTTGAATGAGCCTGCTTACCTGTCCTTGCATTTAGCAGCAACTTAGCTGTTGCTAGGATCTCTGGCTTTACCACCTCAGGGTGGGGTTTCCAAATGGCTGTGCAGCATGTGTAAAAAGCTGCTGGAGGGTACCTGAACTGCCCTTCCAAACCAGACTCCTGTCTGCAGGCTGTGTCCTTCATGAAAACTCAGAGAGCCAAAAGAGCAGATGGTGGCATGGTAGGAGTGTAACAAGTGGAACTACAGCCAGTGCCTCCACCAGCTGCAGCCTGATCATTTCCTGTGAAATTTGTGAGGGTCACGTTGTCAGGGACAACCTGACTAATTTTTTTCTGTTGAGTGGTTGACAGCTGTTTGCTGTAACTTGAAATTACGCATATGTTGGACATGAGCAGTAAATCATCTTTTCTATGACTTTCCTGTTCCCAGTTCTTGTTTCCCCATGAAGCTCTTTGTATCTTGTTCTTGGAGACAGGCCCTAGTGGCTTTGGAATCCCATCTGTGCCATCCCATCCATTTCAGCTCTTGCAGTTCTTTGCCCCAGACTTTGGAATATTTGAAATTTCAACCCTGGACATCTCTAATGCTACCCAGCCCTTCTATGAGAGCCTCCAGAGAACAGTCTCTGCTGGAAACAACAGTAGAAAGTCATTGAAAAGCAAAGGCAAAAAGAAAATCAAATCTTGGACAAAACTGGACACAGGCTCTATTTCCACACTCACATAGAGTGTGGAGGCGCTACCAGAGTTTTTGTCCTCCTGGCCCAGGTTGTAGCAAGTGGCTCATACAGTGTCTCCTGCTGGCAGTGCCTGCTCTGGCAGGAGTTGTTCTTTAGCAGCTGCTGAGCCTTGGGTAAGTAATCTGGTGTGGAAGTGTTTAGGATAAGACATGAAGCAGTCAGGAAGGCTAAGTCTGAGGTAGCAGGAAATTCTGAGGAAGTAGGAATTGCTGGTATTCTCTATGGACACTATGAACCTATTCTGAGTCTATGCTAGTGCACATGAGCTTTGTCACCTGGATCCACTCTTTGGATGTCCTAGGTTACTCTCTTTAGAATCACAACCACCTCTTTACTGCATCCACCCATTTGCAGCCACAGGACTCTTGAGCTTACTGGCTGCCATGCACACCCTGTTCTTGCTGTTCTGGTTTTGGCCACAGTCATCTGAATTGGTTTAGCAGGTGAATACAAGTAATCCTTGTTCTTTCCTTATCTAAACAAGTCACGAAACTTTACAAAGGTAGTTTAAAAGTCTAGGCCAGCAGCTTCTGCCCTGACTGGATCAGCTCAGCTGTTGGCCTCTTCTGTGAAGCGCAGCCTAAGGTGTGGTTTCTGAGGAACATCAGCCTTATTTAAGGCTTGCACAGGTTTATGGCTTGACTGTGAGTCAGTGATGGTGCTGTGTTAGCAGGCTGTGAGAATGCCAAGGCAAAGGAAAAGGTTAAGGAAAAGATTTGGTGGGAACGTGTGAGGCAAGGCAGAAATCTAGGGTAAGATCTACGACAAAGAAATCTGACTGGTGTGTGTCCATTAGAGATGACCAGAAAGAAAGAAAGATGCAAGCTTGCAGCTGACATCCCAGGGTGGTTATCCTTGAACAGGGCATTTGGGCAGACTCTTGGAACACTGCTACCTGTGAAAGAGACACTGAATTTATCATTTCAACAATCTTAATTTAAAGCCACCTTAAGTTCATTGATATAAATTTAAACCATCAAAACATTATACTATATGTATCAGGGCAGTGTTTTGTATTAGACAGCTACTGCAATGTTGGTCCAGGAGTATTTAAAGTGAGGTTTACAGTTGTGTTGAACCACAGCCTTGGAGGCAAGGGTGGCAATATAAACACAGCTCAAATGTCAAAAGTAACTTTGGACTGAGCTCTGGAGTAATTAGGTGGTTAGATGTTAGATGTTGTAGATGGCATGTCTGTTAAGAGATGTCAGATAAATTTTCATCCATATGAAGTAAATTGACCAGCATATTGGCTATGTTTTTTTCTGTGTTCTATGCTGTAAAATCAAATTTTATTGAACAACTTCCATTAACAAGTTGAACCATTCTTACTACATACACGAGGTCATTAGTGCACCATGAAATTAGGTTCCATGCATGTGCACACACTGCTGCTGCTGAGGCAGCCCTCTTGCCCATAAAGGGTTAAATGTTAGCTTCCTGGTACTCACAAGTAAGTCAAGTTAACTCACAAAAAGAAACACAGATATGCACTGTGTAGTCCCCAAACCAACAGAGAAGCATACATTGCATTAGACATGCAAATTGCTTAATGATAATTATGGCTAATTTGCTATTTGCTTGTCTATAACAGAATTTCTTCAGATGGAGCTGTAAGTGGTCTTATAAAATGTGCAGGCCCAGAGATATACTTAATAAACCCAATCTTAAATGTTCTTAACTTTAAAATTATACACAGTAGATTCTAATTTAATCTCAATTTCTACATAAATTAACATAGAAATAGTTTTTCCAGTTTTATATTTGTACTAAATAAAGCTGGTGAAAGTAAACAGGAAAAACTACATTATTTTGAGCTTGAAAAATAATTAAAAAAAAAGATAATATATATTTTCCAAGTCTTTCACCTCCCAGGAAGGCTACTAAATAGGGAGCTACAAAGAGAATGGAGGGTATTAGAACCATCCAGAGGATGTGTAGTTACTAAAGGACTCCCAGCACATTGGATATTGTCACGAAAAGAATTCAGTTGGATTCAGAGAACCATAGAATCAGAATGGTTGGAATTAAAAAAAGACCTTAAAGAACATCTAGTTTCAAACCCCTGGCATGGGCAGGGATGCTTTTCACTAGAACAGGTTGCTCAGAGCTCCATTCACCTTGGGGCAGGACTTCCAGGGACGGGGCTCCCACAGCTTCTATGCACAACCAATTCCAGTGCCTCACCACCCGCAGAGAAAAGAATTTTTTCCTAATATCTAATCTAAATGTGCTCTCTTTCAGTTTGGTCATTCCCCCTTGTCCTTGTCACTTTTTGCTCTTACAAAAAGATCCTCCATCTCCTCTCCATCCTTCTTGCAGGCTCCCTTCAGACACTGAAAGTTCACAACCGGGTCTCCACCCAAGCATTTTCTTTTCTAGGCTACACAAAATCACTTCTCTCAGCCTTTCCTCATAGGATAGAAGCTCCATCCCTCTTATCAGCTTGGGGGCCCTCCTCTGGACTTGCTCCAACAGGCCCATGTCCTTCCTCTGCTGGGGACCCCAGAGGTGGATGCAGCACTGCAGGTGGGTCTCACCAGGGTGGGGCAGAGGGGCAGAACCCCCTCCCTCACCCTGCTGGCCATGCTGCTTTGGATGCAGCCCAGGACACATTTTGGCTTTCTGAACTGAGTTCACATTTCTGGGTCATGCCCAGCCTCTCATTGACCAACACCCCCAAGTCCTTCTCTCAGAGCTGCTCTGGATTTGTTCATCCCCCAGCCCAAGTGGTGACAGGGGGTTGCCCTGACTCAGGTGCAGCACCAGCACTTGGTTTTGATAAACCTTGTTAAATAGAGATTCCCATACTTCTTGAGATTGTCCAGGTCCCTCTGGATGGCATCCTATCCTTCAGGTGTGGCAACTGCACCACTCAGCTGGGTGTGATCTGCAAATTTGCTGAGGGTGCACTCAATCTCTTTGTCTATGTCATTAATGAAGATAATAAATAACTCTGGTCCTAAACTCTCACTTGTCACACATGTCCACTGACACTCTGAGCCATTGACCACTACCCTCTGAATGCAATGGTCCCTTTGGTTTCTTATCCATCAAATCAAATCCATCTCTCTCCAAATTAGAGAGAAGGATGTTGTGGGGGACCATGCCAACAGCTTTACATCAGTCCAGATAAATGACACCTGTAATCCTTCCCTTGTCCACTGATGTAGTCATTCCATCACAGAAGGTCACAAGGTTGGTTAGGGCAGGACTTGCCTTGGTGGAATTCCATCCCTTGCTGATAATATTATTTCAATATAGGTCTATTTAATAAAACTATTGACATCTACTTAGGTGACTAATCAAATAGATTAGTCAGGAAGATTCTTTAAAGTGGAAAAAAATACCCACAGCAGAAGTAGGTGATAATTTCAGTAGATATTGCTGAAAATGTAAAATATTTAATTGACTGAGTAATACACTAAATGTTTCCTCTAAAAAGACAAATTTGCACACATTTTAAATCATTAGGGCTGCTTTCCCATTGCTTGGTGGCATTACTAAAATGTTGCTCTGCTTTGCCATCATCTCTGCATGAATGTAGTGCATTGTCAGGGACTGACATTACCCAGCCTCCAAAGAACCTGCCTGCCCTGATGTGTCAAATCAGCGTCTGCCAGCCACAGTAACAGGGTCATTGAGCAACAGCCAGCTGATCTGTCAAGCTCATGATCAGAGGAAAGGTTCACAGTAGTCCCAAAGTAGTAGAAGACATTTCTATTAGTGTCAGCTATAGCCCTGATGACCATTTTGAGCAAAAACTGTCACGTAACTCTTTTGCAAGCAGCTTCCAGAAGATGAGGATTCTTCAAAACAAATGGTAATTGTGGCTGCACAGCAAATTCATGGGCATGCTTTCTGTGATAAAGAAAATAAAGGAATCCGAACCTGGGAATCACTATCTGCCACTCCTACATCTCTGTCTAAGGTTTGTTTGTGTTAGGCCTGAGTGTTTGTGAGAGAACAAGTCTAGTGCAAAAACCAGTATCACTCACTTTTCTGGGCAACTATCTTATGTGAATAACCTCCTACTTCACACTCTCCATAATTTATGCACACTACTGCAAAATTAATTAGACTTTTAGTAAGCCATTTTTGAGAGAAAACCACATCATTGCTAACCTTTAAAATTAATCAATGGAACAACATCTCTCTCCAATGAAAGCTTTTTGAAAAAAAGTCTTGAGATGCTCTAGTAATCTAGTAAAAGATCTACTACAGAGCACAGCTGGAACTATGTGACCACTTTTCTCATGCTATTTTTTTGCCTTCCTACCTTCTATTTTCTTTTGTATGTGGTATCCTAATTGCTCTGGGCTTTGCTTTTTGAAGAAAAAAAAATAGCTCCTCCTTTTTTTCTTTTTTCTCCTACTTTTTCTCCTACCCTATTATCTTTCACCCCTTTCTCATCAGTGATCAATTTGCAGACTGGAGCTGGTTGAGCAGAGGGCCACAAAGATGGTTAGAGAACTGCATCACAGTGGTGTGTGAGAAAAAGCTGACACCTGTGTTCATCATGGAGAAGAAATGGCTGGATCAAGGCCTAATCTTAGTCTTCAGCTTCTTGAAGATGTGTTATAGGGAAGAAGGTGTCAGATTTTTGGATGTGCAGAATGAAATGATAAGATGCAATGGCCAAAGTTACAGCTGTAAAACTTCCAGATGGATCTAAGGGAAAGTATTTTCTTCATGAGAGTAGTTAAATCAAAAAGTGACCAGACAGCCTGTAGGATCTCCATTCATGGAGAAACTCAGAAATCCTAGACAGGACCCTCAGCAGCCTGATCCAGCTTTGAAGCTAGCCCTGATATGAGTGGGAAGTTGAACATTAAATGCCTTTCATGTGCTGATCACTGTTTCCTTAAGGCTTTCTTCTCAAATAAGCTCCTCTTCACAATCCACCCCTAGCCTTTTTCCCTACCTGGTCAGCCATCAGCAACTCTGGCCCCAAAGTGAGACCATGCTTTTTATTCACATGCACATCCTCCACTGCACAATTTTTTGTCGTGCTCTCCCATGCCTGGTTGTCTTTGAAAAGGAAGAAGTTACTTTAGCTCTTTGCTGATCTGCAGATAGTGGCTAGAAGAAACCTATTGAGCAAGAAATTTGCTGGAAGAGTCACACACAACTTGGTGCCTATGGGGTTGAGCCAACCCTCTAAAATTGTACCCTGATGCTGAATCCAATGTCTGCATAGGGCAGCACTTTCACTGTGTGCAGTTACTTCCCTCCTTGATATTTAAAAGCCAGAGTTAGAAATATAGCTCTTAACATCCAATATAATGTAATGACAAGAATAGCAAAATCTTGATGAAAAAACACAAAAGCAACAGAGATATTAAGACACATTTGTCCCAAGTATGAGACAAAGTGTATGAAAAAAAGACAAAATTACAATCATTTCAATAATACAATTATAATTATATAATTATAATAAATATTGCAATTGCATATAAACAAAAATCCAAGTAGCAAATATCTGAGAACTGCATGGTGACTGCAGTCAGTAATATATTGTTTCTTGAAAGCAGAGTTATGAATAGCAGTTTTGGCAAGAGTCTGGTTTTGACTACCAACAGCAGTATTAACTTGTTTTCATGGCATGCAGAGCAAAGTTAAGGCTGCTCACTAATTGTAAACACAAAAAGAAACCTTGCACCCTGGTGTTTCCTGAAAGAATTGGCCCAGAATACAAACTGATTAAAATGAGGAGATTGGACTTGATCTCAAAGGTCTTTTCCAACCTAGTTGACTCTGTGATAAAAATATTTAATTTTGGCACTTAGAAATGTCACTGAAATGACAGATCCCTCAGGCACAGCAGATAAAGTCTTCAAGGACTAAGCAGCCCATTTACTTTTGATCTTGTGGCTTCCCCCTTATCGGCACAGTGGAGACTACAAATGAAGATAAACAGAAAAGAGCATGAGCTACTTCTTTAAAAAGAGAAACTGTGCAAAATCTCTGTGAAGGAGTCCCTTGAGATTCCCACTGCTCAAAGAAACTGCCAGGTTGCATGAGACAGAGGAGGAAAGAGGAACTAGGTAGTGTAGGGGACTTCACTGAACAGCCACACTTCAGTGGCACGTACCAGGAGGGAACTGACAAGGAGATCCCAAAACTTTTTGAACCTTCAAATGGGGAGTGTGTGAATGTGAGGAGGCCTGAGGGCAACAACAGCCCCCAGGTAGTGGGGGTGAGCTTCACTCCATATTCCAGGATTGCTTTCCTGGGTGTTGCACTTGTGAGGAAAGAGTTAAAACAAGAAGATTGATAAGGAGGGAATAGTTTTGCTCAAAGTGACCTTGAAGCTGGGAACACCAAAAATGTAGATGTGGGAAAAAACTGTTTCTTACGGCTACTGTTGTTCATCCTCTGTCTGTTTTGAGAAGGAGAATGCCTGTCAGGGACATGCAGACATCTTTTGTCATAGTGAGGCAGGCAGCGAGCCCCCCTCCCTGCTGCCAGCTAGGATGAACTTAGCCAAAGTATGGCTAAGGACAGTCAAAGGAGCCTGTGTCCCTGTGTCCCTGTGTCCCTGTGGCCAGGCCTTGTCAGCGAGGTCATAAAATAAATCCACTCTTTATGTTTTGGCCGTGGTTTGAGGGCTGCTCACGCTGCCTGTATGTGTGAATTCACAGAGGGGGCAGTGTGTCTGCCACACTGGACTGTGGCAGGATGTGAAGGCAAAGAGAGGCAGAGGCAGATGTTTGCGAGGCACAAAGGTGTCTGTAGGAGGGTCTGTTGGCTCTTGTTCAGCTGACTGGGTGGGTGAAGGCAAGGCTATGCCTCAGCTCAGCTCCAAGGTGGTCAGGAAGCACCTGCCCAGGACCACCACACTGTGCACCCTGCTCTGACAGCATCTGTCTGCAGCACTGAGTGAGTGCATCAGCTGGGATCAAACTCTTCTGCAGAGCAGTCATGCAGCATTTGCCAGAGCCTCCTGGGACACCCCTGCTCTGCAGCTGCAGGCTCCATCACCCAGGCTTCCAGCCCCAGGAGACTGGGGCAAAACCAAGCCGTGAAAAGGCAGCTTCCTTTTTTCCTTAATCATTCTCTTGCACAGACTGCAAACAGAACTGTGAACCTCGAGGATGATTTGTGCTATACTAAAGGAAAGGGGCAGTGTGACCTCCATGTAAGCCATCCACCAGTTCTCTGACAGAGATCCATTTTGGCCAGACAAAGCTGGTTAGATGGAGGCAGTAGGTGGAGAATTACCCACTCCTTGTACAAAACCAATTATGCCATCTCTGAACTTGCTGCTGCACATGCTTTGTGAGTGTTATGCTTTTTGACATTATCCTGTAGTGAGTTACATTGAAGCAGGCTTTACAAAAATAAATAAACAAAATTATAAACGTAAATGTAAAAACCTAACCTTCCCAGCGCCACTATTTATTTCCTGGGATGATCTAAACAAAAATTTTTCAATTAACTACTCAGAAAAGACTATTTTTGTGAACTGGTTCACCTGTGTCAGTAATCAAAGATAAAGGAAACAAGTACAACTTTAAACTGGAGTATTAGGTGTGCTCTGAAGTACAAAGAGCAGTAAAGAATTACAGTGATTACACCAGACTAGGTGATAAGAACGTAATAGAAAAGAGATACCGCAATCACCAACAACAAGCACTGAAAGCAGGTTAGTGGGTAGACTATATATAGAGTTCTCAGCAGTTACAGAATCACAAATAACATCTGGGACAAAGGAGGGCTTTTTTTCCTGTGGCATTTTTCATAGCATATATTACTAAGCCAGCTAAATCAAAGGCTTTAGAAAACAATAGTGTGACAACAATTAGAAGAGGAAGATATGGTTTGGGTAATATTTGAAGAAAAGCCGGGAAAGCCCAAATTATTCAGGAAGGCTATTGCAAATAAAAGAGAGAAAAAGAAAAGGCTCTATACTACAAGTATTGAACAGCTTCTCAAGAATAGCTGCAGAACCTGAAGCTGGATGAATTAAGAGCTCAGGAGTTAAGAGGGCCAGGAAGAAATGGATAGTAACCTTCAGCTTTTGGTTAAGGCTAGAAAGTAGTGTTTAGAGTGGTTGCTGGAATTAGTAGGCTACAACCTTTTCATCCACACCAATATTAGTTACTGTAATTGGACTTTGAGGTTTGAAGCTGGGGCTTTTTGGAGATAAGTAAACATATATAAATATTAACCTAGAGACAGTCCCTGCCCTAAAGCCTTTCAGTCTAGACTTAAGGCATGAATCTGATGTGGAAAGCAGATAAGGAGTAGAAGGTGTTTTGTTGACAAAAACTCTTGTGAAATAGATGGAACTGGAAGAGGAAAAGAATCAGTGATTGAAAAATGGGGGGAAAAATTGTTTGCCAATACAAAGAACAGAATGCCTGCTGCCAGCATACCTGTGACCAGATCAGGAAAACACTCAAAGAATGAGGGAGTGGGGGAAGTACAGATGAGAGGTGTGTAAAAGAATGATGGGGAACTTCTCACCCTGAAGATAATGGTGATGTAAATATCAAATGAAACTAAGGAGTATTATTTTCATTGTTCTGCCTGCTGAAGCTCTGCAGAGCTGGGAGAGAGGGGAAGAACAGTGCCACAATTAAACACATATGGTAGCAGTTAGGCATTGCTATTTCTTCATTTTACAGTCAGATCATGAAGTTATGAGACTTATTTATTGATAGATTTGGTTCCTGGTAATTATTAGTGGGGTTAATTGAAAGAAACCATGGCCACAACAAAAGACCACCATGCTAGGTACTGTATAAACATAGACCATTTCCTGACATGGTGTAAGGGGAATATATAATAAAAGAAAATTAAAAATTAAATAAAACCCTTTTCAATACATAACTCATCCAGTTTCAATAACTTCTAAGTGTCATAGTAGTGACAAGTTTGGAAAAGCGATTTTGAGGAGGGAGATAAATTTCAGGAGATTCCAGTTATTTCATGTGAAATCATGCCTCCAAAATTTGGCCAAGAACTATTACTGAAAGTTGTGCTTTATTGATTTGTTCTCTCTCCACTAATTCCCTCTCACTTGAACTGTCAACACAAAGCTGTCTGTTTAATTTTTGGTGATTATATATGTATACTCACACATATGCAAACTGTCTCTCAGGCTTACTCTAAGATTTCTGACTAGATTTTATCTTCCTTGGATCTGATTCTTTTTCCCAAGGCCTTTGCGTAAGATCAGATTGGCTTTTTATAGATCTATCTAAGGTTCAAAGCTCTGTTTGTACTTGCATATAGAGTAGAAAGAAGAAGTATTTCATTTTGCCAGTTATTCAGCTTTTCCTTTTGTCTCTTTAAATATGCCAGCTGTATGGCCAGAATTATGGTGTTCTGATTTATTGCTTTCTTTTGTTGGGAGCAGCATTTGTTTGACTTCAGTCCATCACTCTTACTGGTATTCTGGCCATCTGTATCCCTTTACTGGCATCTGAAAGAATTGAATGAAATCTAGTGGACATGCAAGACCTAAAAATTTAGCTGGGGATGATTAGTCTTGAATTTGGGTGAGGGAAAGGACTGGTGGCACACAAATGCCCCTTCCAGGTCTTTCCCAGAAGTGAAGAAACTCCTCCACAAGACAAAATGCTCAGGAAAATAACATTAGCATATCTAAACTCACTCAGGAGGCTTTGCCTTTGAATTACCTGTGGGCCAGGACCAGCCCACAATCTGTTTGTATGTTCCAGCACTGGTGTAGGGAATAACCCCAGAGGTGACTGACTTCCCTCTGCTGATGTGGGAGAGAATCCAAGCAAAGAGGAGCACCTAGACAGGACTCTACTGCCACTTTCTTTCCTACTTCGCTGTTTATGTTGTAGGGAAAAAAAGGGAGAAGTTAAAGAAACTGCCCAACGTTCACAGGATGTCCTGTTGCATTTATCTGGCGATGCAGGCGAATGACTCACCCAAAATATTTGATGATCGGAAACTATTATGTTTTTCTTTATTTTTCACATTTCTTCCTGCAAATATCAAGCATTCAGACCCTGAAACATGGTTAAAGCTATGGTTAAGCAACACCTTAAAGCTATATTCAAGGCAAGATCAAGGAAACTTTGTCTTTGAAGCCTATCATAATCCAGAGAAAGTCACATGACAAAAATCTGCTCACCCATCTCTGAAAGCTGTGCTACAAGAGAGCAAATGGTGTTATCCCAATCACTGGCAAAAGTTCTGCCCAGAGCATATTCTTTGACATGGGTTGCAGACTGAACCTGATATTGTTTTGGGTTTTTTTTCCCTTGTAATTTAAAACTGCCCCTGAATGGTTATCATGCCATCCCCAGCTCAGAGCAGCGTTAACAGCTTTAAGCTGTTCTCAGTTGGTGTTTTATGTAACCCAGTGCAAGGCTGCTCACCTGTGAGTGTCCAGGCTGTAATTGCTGGCACTCAGCCTGTGCACAGCTGTGGGGACAAACAGTGTCTGCTTCCTCCCTTTGTCACATCTCCTCTGGCCCAGCCTGGCAGTGGGGGAGGCTGAATCCCTGTCCCTGCTCCAAGGGACATAAAATGTAAACAGAGATCGGTTATAAGGCCTGGCTTTATATAACCTACCTGTGCTAAGAAACAACCTGTCCAAAACTGATCAGGAAGGGAAACACAATTGTCCGCATTTTATACAGAAAGAGTGGAGGCACTGTTAGGGAGACTTCCCCAAAATCACATGGGAAGTCTGTGTAAATGGAAACTAGTTCCAAAGAATACATGTGTAATAGCAGGGGCATACAACATTTTCAGAGAAGAAGAGCACACAAGGCCTTTATTAAACCTACTGAGAGAACAAACCATGTTGAAATTGTGAGAATATCTAACACACATTGCTGTATGCCAATTGTCAGCACAAGCTTTTGGACCAGCAAAGGAGAAAAAAAAAAATTAATCATAAAGGTTGCTGACTGGGGGTGAATGCAAAGACTGTTACAGGATATTTCATGAAGAACCAATTTTTGGTGTGGTCTAAGAGGCAGCTAAGAAACATTGGGAATGATAACCCATGAAGAGTGAGTAAAGGGTCAGAATTACCATCAGGTGATTTTATTTAACTTCGGATTTTAAAACTGACTTCATATTTACTCAGCAATCACAAAGTGAGTTATTTACATGTGATTTTTTTTCATTGTGTTAATGAAGTCAATCATGTGCCCCTTGATTACCATCTGCTGGAGAATTAAGAAAGCATCAGATCCCATGACATTCACAAGGCTATGAGAGTTGATAGGACTGGCTCTAAGCACATGGAACTAGCTCTTCATACTGTGCTTAGTTTTGATGCTGACCACTCAGTTATTTCTGGGTAAATTTTCTACCTCTCTCTTTGCTTATAAGAAGGATTTTTCTCAGTGCTACGCAATAGAGAAACAGATAGGAAATGCCAGTTCCTGTCCTGGAGACAATCAGAAGAAGAAAAACTTAAACATCTCACTGTTTTGGCCAGGCACCGAGCACTGCTCTGACTTTCATCTCAGAGTTTTGGACCCCAGTACCATTTACATAGAAGTTATTGTTTAATAAAAATCCACTGAGTTATGCAAAGCAAGGCATAACTAAAGGCAGTCTAAGAATATCATAAAGACTCACAAAGTCCCTGTCTTAATAAGTCCTTTTATGGGCCTTTTCCAAAATAAAGGCTCCCTCAGGCTCAAATGTCTCATACCCAAGTAAAGGTTTTGTTTAATTCATAACGAAGTTGATTTGTCTGCTAGCTTGTTTCCCATGGATCAGTCTGTTCACAAACACAAAACATACCGGCATCCAGCTGGGTGTTACTGCTGCCAATTTTAAGACAATGAATGGTTCAGTACTGAGCAAAATTCAAAACTTTTATTCCACAAAGCAATAAAAGCAGTAGACATTGCCTACTGACACACTGCCAGAATAAATATTACCTACTGTACAAGTTTCCATTCAGATCTTTCATCAGGTCAAAGTACAATCACAGACATTATCAAGCTTTATTCTGCATCAAAAGAGTTTTCATGAATGACTGAAAAACTTCTACATTGAATTTTCAAACATATTACTCATTGAATCTTAATGACTTAAAATCTCCTTCAACAGCAGTGTGTAATGTGTTGGTACTGTTCTCCTGAAGACAGGGGGTTTATTTTGGGATGCAGCCTTCAAGGAAGACTTAAACAGCTTCTTTGGCATTTCTGGCACCCCAATATATGTGTTCTCAGCACATAAAAAACAAGCGAAAGGGTCTGAGTTCATCACGTCTACAATGTGGCCCCTAGCAGAAGCCAAGTCAGGAGCAGTATTTTGAGCTCACTTTTAAGATTTGGTTGTTGTTTGCTTTACTAATACATCCAATTACCTCAGAAAGGAGGATGTATTGATGTATGTAGTAAGTGGACCATTGACAGGTCAAGTTGGGGACCTGTCTCACAGTGATGGAAACACTCGCTACAACAGACCTGCTAGATACCAAAGAAATGGTATCTTGGCATGTTTAAAGGAAGAGTCCTTTTGGCTCTTTCTTCATCTTTAGTAAAGCCATGTACTAGTTTACAGCAGTCCTGCCTGCAGCAAGGTGTCCTGTGTGCCAGCACACAGAGGTAGCCATCAACAGGCCTGCTTCTGTCCTGAGCTCCCAGAGGGCCATTTCGTCTCTCTCCATGCTGCTGGTTCCATGCGGGATGCGTTTGCTATGTGGGCAATTTAAGTTATTACACAGGTAGGACACCCTCCATCACTGATGAGAAAAAGAGAGGCTTTGTAGTGGGCCTGGAAGGTGAAGGCACTAGGTTGATGGCAAACCTAAGGTGTGAAGTGAGCATCACAATGGATATCCACCAGCAGCTCTTTTATGTTCATATTGTGAGAAAATGAGCTGCGATGCTTCATCTGGCAATAGGAGAGCAGCAAATTTCTGGGTGAGGAGGTAATCAGGGAAGTGAATGACAAGCAAACATTGCCTAGTGAGGAGCAAAACAGTTTACCTGATTAAATAGAGCTGGTTATGCTACAGTTTCTGGGCTCTACTTAACTTCCAATCATTAAAAAGGCAGATTTAGATTTCCTCTGAGAAAATTATATTCTGCAGACAGGAGGTGGACCATAAAATGCATACACAGTCTCCTAAATAAGGCTTTAAAAAAATTTCAGCCACTTCCACTAGTTAAACTAGTCTCTTCCCCACTTTAATGCCAGTCCTTGTGGACCATTTTACAAGGTTTCATGTGGTCTGGATTTTTTTTTTTGTTGTTGCCTTTCTTTGGTTTGTTCTTCCTTTGCAATGCCCTTTAGAGCTCTGTCCTGTGGAAAACCATAACATTTTCTAGCACCACACTATTGAATCCCCCACCCTCCCTATCAGCTCTGACTGATTTGCTCTGCTACTTTGCCAGACTCAGATATACTTTTAAAGGCAGTTTTTAAAAGCAAGATTTTCCCAGCTCTACCCACTGCTCACCAGCTTTGTTTTCAGCTAGATGGGCATGTACAGCATTTTTAGGCTGCTCCAGACTGTAGCCTGGCAATGGTCAGCAGTGTTCCCTCCCAGGGCTGGGAAATGCGTGCACAACTAGGAGGAAACACAAGAGTGGCCCAGGAGAAGATAATATGGGAGCTGTTCACTCAGGAAACTTCAAAGAAATGTGCTCTACAGCAACATGCCATGGGACGGGTATTGCTAAGGGATTGCACTTTTATTTTGGGCAAAAAACTTCAGGGTTTTTTTGCGGGAAACATCATTTGATGGGAGAGAAAAAAAAAGTTCTAAAGAAATAACAGGAATGAGACATGGAAAAGCCAGAGGTAGGAAAGATGGTCTTTGAGACATTGAGAGTTAAAATGTTAGGGTTG
Source organism: Certhia americana (assembly GCA_018697195.1). NCBI lineage: Eukaryota > Metazoa > Chordata > Aves > Passeriformes > Certhiidae > Certhia > Certhia americana. The sequence continues at coordinate 114,731,243 of CM031858.1, read as the reverse complement.
TAATTTATTTATGGAATAGAGCTAAGAGCTTTGTGTATATGGTAACCAGTTCCAGCTCTTGGAGCCATCGAGGTGGCAGAATCAAACTCAGAACTCTAATTAGTGTAACTGAAGAATGAGTATACTTATTATCTGATATAAAGCAATTTTAGAAACTCCCACAGTTTAGAAATAAGAGTAATAACAGTAATTGAAAACATGAACTGACAAGTCACTAACAACTCATGGGTTGTTGGAAGTGCCTTGTACCTTTACAAAGCACCTTTCTGTCTATCTCTGACACAAACACCACCCCAATGTGGTCTCAAGACCTGCTGCACAGAAGATGTTAAAATATTTCACAGACCAACACCCAAATCATGGTGTTTCTGCAAGGTCTTTTTGTTTCTGGAATAAGGTGGAATTGAGAAAAACTTATCAGTAGTTGGCTTCAAAAACACATTGTCTAAGCAGGTTTGTTTCTTAGTGTAAATTAAATTAAGTGTTTAGAGCTATCTGTTTTTGCTTGGATCAAGACAGTTATCTTAGCCTTCTCTTATTTGGGCTTGTATGAGATAAGAATAAAACTAAAAGACACAGAGGAGTGATTCAATGTGTTGCACAGAGGCTTGTTACTAAAGCTAGAAGTCTCAGGTAAGGACCCTCTCCCCTGCTGAGTCCCTGCAGCTCATCCCTGCCCACCTGTGTGCTGAGGCAGGCCAGGCAGGGGTCCCATGTTGTTCTGTATTTCCCCAGCCTGCCTTAAGAGGGAAAAAAAAGACAAAAGGTTTTGTATAGAAGCAAGCTTAGTTAAATGCAGATTGGATGCTGTAGAGAAAAAAAAAACCCAAACCCCCCCCCCCCCCCAAAAAAAAAAAAGAAGAAAAAAACCAGCTTTCTTTTCTTCCAGTCATTCTTGTCCTCATTTCATGGAATTCCATTTTTGGGAGTAGTAGCATGATGCAACTGAGAAAACAGCTACAGAAAATTTCTCCCTCCCTATTCCACATTCTCATTCAGCTGCTCTAGGATACCTTATCCAGTGGTTGCTGAGGGAGAGTGACTAGCAAAGGAGGCTGGGGGTGGAAAAGAGAATGTATTCCTTGTGTTTTCTCATTTTGGAATTTTATTCTGTCTAGTGCATAGATAGGTTTATAGAGAGATTATAATTAGCTGCAGATTATAATCCAGACTCTAATTAGCCCCAAAACTAATGAGCTGCCAGACAGCTTGTCTTTCTACAGCCGTTCTGTGTGCCCTGCACCCAAGATCAGCTCAGCCACACCTAGGCTTGCCATTTCCTCCAGATTTGTGCAACCTTAGAAGACGAGATCGATCCAGACTGTCGTCCTGATTTTTCAGTTTCTCAGAGGAGTCTGGGGAGTTGGGGTCTGGCTTTGACAGTGTTCCCCAAGCTCTGCCCAGGGCTGTGACTTGCACGTTTCCATCTGTGGACAGCCCCAGTGTGCTTACTGCCACGCACGATGCAGCCATGCTGCGCTGGCTCCTTGTGCCTTTCCGGATGTCTGCCATTTGGCAGACCCCACTTCCATTTGCACCCTCTGTGAAGAGGGTGACAGATTTGTTTGCCACCAGCCACACAAACACACACATTGTCCGGGGCTGGCTGTGTGCCCCGCTCCTCCCAGCTGAGTGCAGCCCACCCACTCTGTGTCTCAACCTGGATGCACAGCCAGCTTACTATGCAATAATAATTAATTCCTATTTCAAAACAATCTTGCCCTACTTGCTACTACGTCATTAATTTCTAGGAGTTGCATCATTTCTTTTCTGAGTTACACTCAGTAGCTCCCCTTCTACCTTGCAGCTCCAGAACAGTGTTGTCCCAAGCATCCATGGGCGTAAGGATGGCCAGCATCCACAGGCATTTGGGGCACCACAAGATGGAAACAAATGTGAAAGTGGGGGAGGCAGGGTGTGAGATAACCTATCTAGATAGCTGTGGTGTTTACATAACAGCACCTGGTATTTTAGGAAAACCCATGGTAGATATATAATTAACAGAATAATGTTTATTAGCTAATTAATCTCTGAGCCAACACTTCTAAGGGTATATCTACAGCTCTCACATGAGATGACACATAGATTTAGTCCATAGAAAATGCCATGGGAAAGGAAAGGGAAGGTGTGGTGCGGTGCGGTGCGGTGCGGTGCGGTGCGGTGCGGTGCGGTGCGGTGCGGTGCGGTGCGGGAAGGGAAGGGAAGGGAAGGGAAGGGGAGGGAAGGGAAGGGGAGGGAAGGGATTTGGGTGTTCCCTGTCCTGGGCTATGTCAGCATTACTCCAGTTCCCAGTTGCCTTTTTCTGCTTCAAACCAGCCCTCACAGCTTGGAGCAGGATGCTCTGCATCCACATGGACCTTGCCTGCAGCTGGTGGCCCCACTTGCACAGTCCCATCTGGGACTGCTGGTCCCTGGAAGCTTGCCAGCAAGCCAAATGTCAGCCACCTCAAACTGAAACAGAGTTTAAGTGAAAGAAAAGTGAAATTATGTTGATATGCAAAAAAGAACTGTTCAGTTGCTGCCCATAGGGACAAACAGACACAGAAATATGGAGAAGGACTGACAGCTAGCAGTGATTTTCTTCTTCTTTTAAGATGCAGTTGGCCTTCCAGTTCTCCCAGCTAGAAAGAGTCAGGATACTGTGCTGGACAGAGTTCAGTCACCCATAAGGCACTGAATTAAGGCACTGGGCAAGGCACCTGTTATCTCTAGTATCTCCAGGCTGGTAGTTTAATTTGGGTCACAAACACATTTTTGTAATAATTTTGTGGTTGCCCCCCTTACTGTGGCTCCCACTGCAGCACAGTTCCTGGAGCATGCAATCCAGATTCCTGCCAGGGGAACCTTAGCCAGATCACTCCAAGCATCAACGCGCATGCCACCCACAGGACCGAGTTACAACTGGTCTGTGACAAAACCACAGAGATGGGTGGCTGCATGGGTCTCTGCACTGGCTGTTTTCTTCTGCAGGCTCCCTTCCCAGGGTGCTGCATGACTTGCTTACACGGAACTAGCTGTAGTAACTTCTCCAGCATGGCTGGACACTGATTTTGGGACTGGAATCTGTGTTGCCCTCATAGGAAGGCAATATGACAGATAATCTCTCCTTGGCTACAAGGAAGGGATTTGGGGCTCACGCCATCCATGGTACCAAGTAAGCATTCAGCTAGAATAACCAGGTATCAGCAAGAAGTCATGAGTTCAAAAGTTGTTACACATTTCTTACTTACTACACAATTGTTTACTTGCAGTTTTGTGTTTTGTGTTAATCCCCTACGCTCTTGGCAAATCCATTTTGTAGTCCAAGCAGCAAACTGCAGCATTGCTATTTTCTCCTGTGGTCAGGACACTAAGTTCTCACACCCTGGAAAGTAACTACCATCACCTAAGGCCCAGACATATTTTGACCTGTTTTTAATGAAGATCTAACCAAGAAAGGACAGTGAAGGTGCTAACCTGCCTAGATGGGGGCTAGCCACTCATTCCACTGCCTCCTTTCCCTGGCTTTCTTTGGAGACCCATGGGGAGTTTGAAGTGTTTCAGATGCTGTAAATAGGGTACCTGGTACCATCAGAACCTGCCTGTTCTGGTTGCATTGGCCAGTTATTCTTTACCCCTAGCATGGGACAGCTGTCTCCCAGGCCTACCAGTTGAAGCACTTGTGGCATTTTTCTTTAAAATGCAGTTTGCCTGGTCTGCTACAGGGATAGAGAGTCCTGCTGTGGCAGGCATGGAGCAGCTTGTGTGCTTACTTCCTCAGCAATAAGCTGTGGAAATTGATAGTGCTGGTGGAGATCCTAGCATTGCCACTCAGCATGTGGTCTCAAAACCATGACTTGATAGCTGTCACCAAGGTCATCTGATCCCTTTTCATAAGTAAATGAAAAATAAAGATCCCTTCACAGCCCAAAAGGCAATACAAAACTCTTATTAGAGACGAAAAGAGGAAAGGAAGGGGCTGTGTTTGCTTAACACAACCTGGACTCCCACAGGAATTTGATCTTTCCGTAATTCTGCTTTATTTAAGTTACTGCAAATTGCCATGGATTTTTGCCATTCCTCTTTGCTGACGATAGTCCTGCAACAGTGCAGGGCAGCAGCATCTTTAGCACAAGCAAAAACTGTGCAGTAATCCAGGTCTGCTCCCAGGCAATCCCTCAAGCAACTGCAGTATCTTGGGCACAACAATCTGCTGCTTCTTTCTCTCTTACAACTCATGAAAACTTTTGCAGGACCAGATAAACTGTGACCTGTAAATTCTGACTTTTTATTTCTCACCCGAACAGGTGACTCCCAAGATGGGAGCCACTGCTCCTTGGAATTTCTTCTCCTGGAAGTTTTCCCAGGTCCCTAGTCCCTGTCACTCATCATGTCTGTCAATGTGCTCTGAGCTGGCCAGACACTCACATTCACTTCCCTCATGGTTCATAGCTGTCAAACAGCTGCTCTTTGCTGGTTCCTTTTCTAAGCTGAGTTGAGATCATGAAACTTCTAGGGGATTTTGCATCTTCTGTGCTGCCATAGCTCTACTTTTCTTCCTTTTTTATCTTTTATTTCTTAGCTATCTGGACTGTTGATTTTGCCAATTCAGCCATATTGATTCTTCTTGGCAGAGCTTGATTCTGCAGCCTCTGTATCCATTTTTGAACTGCTTTTCTACTTGCAAAGCAACTAAATGATTTCTCCACTCTGATTTTTTAGAAGAAGTGATAATAATTTTGGATTAGATCATTCTTCTCATTAACAGAGAAAATACACATGCAAGAGGTCAGACTGTTTCCCACTTCAACTTGTTTATACTAAATGCTTTGATCTTTAAACAAAGCTGCTAAATTGGAGCAGCAGCAGGGACAAGCAGCGTGGTCAATCTAAAACGCTGAAAAGTCATGTCAGTTGCTATCTCTGTGCCTCAGGCCAAAACATGAGGTGAACCTGCCTACAAAGCAATTTAAAATTAGTTACATTTTGGACATTCTTATCTGATTTCTTAACTATTGTAATGCATCCAAGCCTTGTTTTTATGTCAGCTGTTTTATTGGGATTTTTGGTGGGTTTTTTTGGTGATTTTTTTTTTTTTTTGAACTGCAAGGACTACAGATTTATTTTTAGGTGAAGGTTGTTTGTTTGGGTTTTTTTTAAACAATGCTCTTTACAAGCTGCAGAAAAAAATTATAAATCAAAAGACTGCCAGTAAAGTCACAAAATTTGGCAGTAAGAAGGGCTCACAAGCAGTGTGTCTTGTAGAAGCCACAACCCAGACACCATGGCATTCAGCTCTGCAGCCTGAACATGGCCCTATGGACCCTTTGCTCTGTCCTGTTCCCAGTACCTGGTTAATTCTCTGAGCCATCAGGAGCCCCTGCATGCTGGTGTCCCACTCTGCATTACAAGACCACAAGGGTTGTTCTCAAACCTGACTCTCCCAGCACCTCTTCCTGGCAGAGTTAAGGAACACCCTGGTGGGCAATTTCTGTGTTAAGGTCTAGAATTCCCACAAGGCTCATTATTGTTGTGAGAACTGGCCCTTTCTGCTAAACACTTCCTGGAGCGTGGTTTCTCCTGCAGGAGGAGCCCAGAGTTCCCCACACAGCTGCTTCCTGGGGAACTCCAGCCTCTGTTTTGAGGACTGCTTTCCAGAAGTACGGATGTGAGCCGGAGCCTCAGATAGCATTGCATCTGCTGCGAGCATCCAAATGTTCTGATGTCTGAGGGAAACCCTTGGACAAGCTCAGCTGCAATCTGCACCCACGGGAAGCAATCCCAACCCAGCACAGACATTTGGCACTGGCAGTCCCCCACAGGTGACCCTCTGGGGCGATGGGCTCAGCCAGTTTGGAGTTCTCTTAAACAAAGCTGTCTGTGTTTCACTTTCCCAGGCAGACTTTCAGATTAAGTTCACGCATACCGGGAAAGCAGAGCGTACAATTTCTCCCCTGTTCAACATAATCATAGGCTGTCCCGGTGCCTGGAACAATTTAATGAATACCTTAGGACAGGTTTTGCTGTCAGATCACAATACTGCCTTTCACGAAAGCTCTTGCCACTGTTACCATCACTGTATCTGACACTGACAATGTGAATGAACACCCAGAGCTCTAGGCAGCAGTGCACTGGTGTGATGCAAGTGTTCCTTCAACCCGCAGCAACCTGTGATGACTATGCAGAGGCATATCCTCTCATGTCCATTCTTTGGCCATATTTTTAGGGTAAAATCCTGGGGACAGGCATTTCATTAATTCCAAAACACTGAAGGTGCTTTGTGAGCCCCTGTACTCATATTTACACAGTGCTAAATCTCTGCTGCTGCCATTGCACTCCTCTAATAAACCACAGGGGTTTCACAAGAAGGTAGAAGAACAATCTTGAGAAAAAGGAAGAGAATGAGCAAAGGCACACAGAGAGAGAGGAAGAGTTGCGCTGTCATCAACCCAGACTGCCTCCAACAGCATAATCTTTTCCTCAGCAGTCTGAGAACCCAGAAACCCAGAGCAATGTTTCAGGTTTTCAGTAAAGCTGCTGGGGAAGTATCTTGAAACTTGCTCTGGTTTTGGAACTTTGCAAGGTGACAGTCCAAGAACTCAGAGATGAGTGGAAAGCAAGAGCTCAGGAAATACACTTGCATGAGACTTGAAGAAGGGTCCACAAGGAACTGGCAGCAAAACCACACTCCCTGACACTCTGTTGTGACACATGCTAAAAACACGCTGATCCTTGGGTCTCTCTATGGAGAAATCCAGGGCTGACCCCTTAGGCTGCAGGGATGTTGCAAGGAGTGCTTTGCAGAACTGTGTGTACAACTCAACTGGGAATTCCCCTGGGTAAGGAAACTCTTGAGCAGAGTCTAGTGCTGCCAGAGCTCCCAGGCGAGCTGCTGCCCTCCACACCTCCGCCGTGGGCAGTAGCCCTGCTCTCAGCATCAACAGGCACCATCAAAATCTTAGGCACTTTTAAGAGACACCACAGGACCACACTGTGCAGAGGAAGAAACCAAACCCTGTGGGGGACAAGCCCTGTTTGCAGACAGCCTTCACTCCTGCCTCCTCCCTGCCTGTATGCAGCTCAGATCTTCAGGGCCAGGGTAAATCTCCAGCCTCACTAGGTTCAGTCACTTCAACTGGCTTTAGCCAGTCCTATTGCTTCCTTTCAGCTACTGATGGCTTCTGCAGCCCCCCATAGCCTCCCAAGTAATGTGTCTTTTTGCATTTTTTCATGTTTTTGCATGGGTTTATTTTTGGTATGAATTAATTTTGGCGTTTGGTGGATTTCACTTGACTGAATCAACACAGCATCACTCCTACTTGTACTTCACTGGAGTGTGCATATTCCTAATACTCCATCCAGATGAGCCAGGCTGAACCACTTGACAGCTTCATTGTCTGACAGCTGAAACATGGCAGGGTCTGAATTGATTTCAAGCTTGGTTTTATAGCATTTACTCCTCTGCCACTGCAACACACACTTACAAAGATATCACTACTGCCTTCACAAAGAAATCTGAAACTTCTTCACCACTGAAAATCAACTTTTTATAAAATCTGGACCTCACAAAGATATTCAAGTGGCAGGAATACTAAGATGTGTTGGAAAGGCTGCACCAGCAACAGTAAATCACAACAGTAAATCACTGCACACTAAGTGACGGGATTACCCCTTTTCTTTGGAGATGGGAAGGTTTGTGTACAAGGGGAAGACAGTTAAAGCAAACAGTGACTATGAGGCATATGAAAGCTGAGAGAGCAAACCAAGTGAAAATAACTCCATGTTCTACTGATTAGTTCAATGAGTTATTGCAAGTAATTTTTCCCTTCTACTGTTTATGGGGTTTCCCTCTGTTAAATGTTACCACGGTCACTGTGGTGTAAAATTAATTTGCTTATATAACCTCTGAGTTGCACATATAGACCCAGATGTTATTTCAGAAACACTACACTTGAGGAAGGTTTTCTAAAACCTGTACATGAAAACTTCATGGAACAGTTAATTTTTTCTTTTAATGCTAATGAGTCCTCATTCAGTGAAGGGCACAATGATGTCCTACCATGAAGAGATAGCTGCTCAGCCCTGCTGATGCTCTGCCCTGGTCTCACTGAACTGCAATTAAGCTTCAGCCTTGCAATGCACCTAACTTCATCTTCCATCAATTCTCTTCATGCCATGCACCAGAAAAAGAAACGAATGGGCTTGATTTAATGTTGGATTTAATTAAGATAAACCTATAGATTAGGGGCTCAAGAGCATAATGGAAAGTAGAACTCAGAATGTGTTTACTGCATTTAGTCCTTAGAAAATAAAAACCTGCATTTTTCCTGTAGCTCATTTTGTCTTAAAATGGGCCAAAGATCAAACTTCTATGAGTATTTACAGTAGCAATGTAACTTCTTTGTTGCCCAGTGTACCATTTACAAAATAGTACCTAAATTCAGAAGGTGTATTAAAACAGTGGCAATGAATTGTCCAGAAATTTAACAGTGTCTCAGCCCATGTTAACTTTTTTGTCCAATCTAAAGCAAAGTAAAGTTTTATAGCAAATCATGACTGAAGCTCTCCTCCATGAAGGGTTTGTAGGTTGAAATTATTAACAAAAACCTAAAACAAAAAAGTCCACCAGTTCTGTGCAAGTTGGAAGTGAGGACAAACATTTATGACAGCTCGGCAGAGTGTATTTTGACTTCAAGTTGTAATTAAAGAAAAAAACCCAAAAAACCCCTTTCGTCTTGGTTAGAGAGAGGAACAGCTACGAACAAAGATATTCTTCTGGTTTTGATATGTCACATGCTTGCAAAGCTCAGTAGAGACCTTTGAGAAAGTGTTCCTTTTTACCATTAAGTTCATTACACTGGAAGTAAAAATTCAAATGGGTGTTGTACCTTTTATATTTTAGCTTCCACACTTTGCATACTGGGCACTGAACAAAATCTAACTACTTTCCAGAAGGTAAAAGTAAATTCGCAGCCATTTCACTGTCAGAGCTTCCTTTTATATGAGTAGCATCAGCAAGATCTCAAAATGCTTCTAGAAGTATCTCCTTAAGGAGGAAAAGAGGCCCAATTAATAAGACAAAGGTATTTTACAGCAGCAATGAGCCAAATATAGTAAAATTTTAATGTGTAGAGTACTGTGACATATACAGGATAAATGAATCTATTCTCCATTCAGCCTCATGGACTTGGATTTTTGTTTGCAGCTTGTAGTGAAAATCTAACAGCATTATTACATTCACATGCCACTGCCACAGTAGGTTTACAGCTGCTGTAGCATTAGCACTCTTGCCAAACTCCCCTACGAGCTAATAGGAAACTTCTAAGAAATATTATTTCCTTAGTAATTCCCTTTAAATACTGATGCAGAGCCAGCACAAGACTTCTTCCTTGCTGTAGCACTGCGGCAAAGTGCAGCAATCCAAATTAGCCAAAGTACCTTTATAAAATACCTGATGTGAAGCCTGAATGTAACAGTAACAATTTAGCACTTGTCTGACTCTGGAAAGCCAGCAAAGATAGAAAACAGCTATTTCCCAAAGGTTATTTTACTGCACTGCAAACTCGCATGAAGTAATCACAATCCATACACACACAAACGCTTTGGTCTCTCTAACTGTTTTGAAGAGTTGGATTTTATTCCTTAATGGGGAAATAGATCCACTTACTTGGTTATTCTATGGTTATTCTGGTTTTCTTGGATACCACTATTGTGTGGTTTATTGCTTAGTTTCTGCTGCCTTCAGCACCCTGCTGCACTCAAAGCAGAGGAGAAGCAGCATTAATTTATCTTAGAAATTATTATTCCTACATTCTTGCCTCAAAAACAACCTCAACATTGAGCTTGGAGACTTGATGTAAAAGTACTTCAGTGAGAGCACCATAGCTATGTCCTTGATATTTCTCAGCTGCCTCCTCTTCTGCTTGGAGAACTGCAGAAAGGCCACTCTTCCCCTCCAAACTACAAGTAGGAGCAGAGAGCCCTCACCAGGAAAAGCTGGCTTATTTCTGCCCTCCCTGAAGCCTGTGTAAGGATTCGAAAGGCCTATAAAAGAGAGGGGACAGAAACCCCTTTGCTTACTGATACAAACCTCCAGGCAGAAGGTTTCTTCAAAATAACTTTGCAATGAAGAGGAATGGCAGGGAGATAAAAATAAAACAGAATGACAATACCCAGAGGGTAGAGTCCCATCTCCAGACACACACACACCCAGCTCTCTGAGCTGCAACAAGCCAGAGCGCTAGAATTAATTCATGAACCTTCATGCTGCAATGAAAACCTGAAAAGGTTTCTCAGTGAGCATGGAAAAAGAGAGGTGGACTGGGGTTAACCTCTCATGGTGCACCTGACCCTCTAGTTCCACCTGATGTTCAGATGCTTTTGCTTCTCAAGCACAGACTGAAAGCTCCTGTGGCTTTCAGGCTGCTTTTCTTGACCCTTTGGGTGCTCAAAACCAGAGGAAGCACAGAAGTGAGAGTTACAAAGAAATCCTGAACCCCACTTACATGGGTTGGGCTTGAAACTTGCAAGACTGCATTTTATAAAGTTCTTCACACATTCACAGCTTTTCTACATTTACAGTTTTGTTATAAAATTATTATAAAATATTTATTGACAGAAGCAATAAACAGAACAAATTTTTGTAAACAGAAATTAAAGCGGAAAATGGCTTTAAGTCATTTTTGACCAGCCAGCTGTACAAAAGCTTAAGCAAAGCAGCAGTCAGGGAGGCTCGGTTTGGAAGAATCCACACAGAGTTCAGGAGATGTCATGCCTTATTAGATCACCAAAATAAGCTGTTATTGTCTTCAGTTTGTTATTGAGAAAATTTTGTTCTATTTCAACTTTCCCTCCTGGCCCTGCTAAGGAAACCACCTGAAAAACAAAGAACAAAAAGTAAACCAATCAATGCACAAGAAAAGAGGCAAACCCCCAAACTTTCTATTGCACAAACAATCAGAAAAAAAAAATACCTCTGCTCTGGTGGAAATACTGGTGGAAAATGCTCCTTGGCAGCTAATGCCTGTGATCCTCTTTTTCATGTCTCCTTTTACTCACAGAAGCCGTTTGTGGCTTGTGAGTGAAAAACCCTTCTCACCCAAATCACGAAAACAAGAGGATTTCAGAACCAAAGAGAAATACTCAGAATTTGACATACTGTGCTGAGGCAAGAAATGCTAAACTCTGGCTTGCAGGGTACTTTGCATTTGCTACATCAGGTATAGCAAAAAACAAGCTGTAAGCTGTGCTTGAAAAGATGTCACATCCCAAGTTTTGGGGAAAGAGTAAAACCAATTTTATTAAATAGACTTAGGAAGCACAAAGGTTGCACTGAAGAGTGGTAGGGTGGAGGGGAACAACCCAAACAAAACCAAGCCCCAAACACCCTTGAGAGAAACCCAGAAAAAAAGGTCACAGTTAATTGTTGTTGTGATTGCAACCAAGGAAAAAGCTGCTGTACGCATTGGAGTAGCAGGCAGTGCTGAGGGCAAGGCTGAGGAAGCCTGTCAGGCAGCACTGGTCCCAGCTTTGTGTTTATGATCACTGGAGTGAGAATTTCACCATTCATGCTCTGTTGGACTGAGCCCGGTGCACACCTTTAATGCTCAATGATATGGACACCATTCACAGCAGACTTAGCATTCTGGACTAGAGCATGCAATACTCTCCCCTCTCCTGTTCCTACTCAGGATGCCTCTGAAGGATAACAGCTTACAGGCCATCCAGTCCTCATCAGGAGAGACTGCACAGTCAGAAGGACAAATACCAAACACTGTCTGCTTCTTTCTCCTCCACTTTGGAACACTGAGAACCTGTCCTGTGTGTGGGAGGGGCATGCTCCACAGCCAGTTCTGCTCCGTGCTGCCATTCTCCCAAGCTGCTGCATGAAAAGTATTTCTACAGTTCCGTGTGCAGGGAAACTTCCCAGGCAGACAGAAAGTTACCAGAGTCTACAAGCCTGCAGTAGATTTTAACTGATCTTTAAGCCGAGATGATGTTAGCAGCTGAAATTTTAAGTTCAGGCAGTGTTATTAACACTTCTAAAGCCCCTTGAGACTTGATTCTGTTGTGCAGGTTTAAATATAAACATGCTGAACTTCTTCTATTTTACTGTGAGTAAAAAAACAGCCTACTATCAAGAGAAAATAACAAATTAATTGAAATTACACTTTGAACCTTTATTGACTTGTCCAGAAAACTGCCACACTTATCTAAATCAAGCATTTACTTTTCTGTTTTGATTTTCTCCCTTTTAATTTTTTTTTGTTTTTGCAGACAAAAACAAAAGTGTGAGCAGTTTCTTCATCCTTCAACTTCTGGTGATAGGGAAAAACACTCTGCGTTCTTGTCAGAGAGGAACCTGCCACTTAACTAAAAAACCAGAGGCTGGCTGACTTATAAATAGCACAAGAATCTGAAATTGGCAAGTGATCAAGAATGTTAATTTTACAACTTATCTGTTCTTACTTAAATCCACAAAGCATTGTGGGATAATCCATAGTTTTTCTAGGAAGATGCTAACTTTTAATTTTTTACAAACAGAAGCTGGAATGTCCCTTCCAAAAAGCATTAAGAGACTTTGCACTTTATAGTTGATGTCACTTAAGCATTCTAAAATGTTAATTGGATTAGTCAACTTAATATAAGAATACTGAAATTAGTGTCTTGAGGTTATGCACTCCTGCTTTCTGGGCACAGTTTGTGTCACTAACATATCTGAGTATGACTAATGCATTGATATTAAACACCACTATTTACTAAACATTTCTCTTAGAAGACCAAATAAAACAAGATGCCTCTACACTGACAGGTGATGTTCACCAAGGGACAGCTGACAAGTTTCATATGCTGGGTCTGGTCTCTAAGTGTTAAATCCAGGATAACTATGATTAATTTCAAACAACGACTAAAGGTATTTGATAAACCCAAAAGTGAAAAAAAATTAAATGAACACACGGGAATAAGCTCCACTGTGACAGATCTGGTACTGTATGCTCTTTAACCCACACAATACTCAGAGAAGAGAAATGCAAATCCTCTGTGACAATGCTTAGTTGTAAATTGCTGGAGGTTGCAAATTTAATTATGCAGGAGTTGCCAAGCTTTCCTCAGCAGGGCTCAGTCAACCCTGACAAGTGTAGTGAGGGAAGGCTGCCACACACCAAGCTTTAGAAGGGTGCTGGCCTGGCAGAGGGACACCCTCTAAAAATAACAGCAGACTGAGGAACGATGCTTTGAGAAAAACAAAGGTGCTCAGCTATTTTTAGAGATACTGACAAACATCTCCTGTTTTTGCAGCGCACTACAATGGTGAATACAGAAAGGCTTCATTTCTTTTAAAAACTTGATTAGTTCACTTTGTACTTTCCTGTGCACATACAATGATTCCCTGCTGGCAGCTCTCCTTACCCTGGTTTATTCTTTAGATCAAACCCACATTACTTGGGTGGAGAGATATTGCCTCCTTTGCTGTGCTGCTGTACCTAGGCAAAGGTAAAGGTTGCAGCTCCAGTTAACATCTCCCTGTATCCCTCTGACCTTCATCCCTCAGATCAGTGACTACTGCTAAAAAGAGTCCACAGGTACAGACACAACACATCAAAAAAGTAACCAACAGGTTTGAAAAGGAGACATCAGAAAAGAAGAAAATATAACAGGGGAAACAAACAGAGAAGATTATTTCAGGAGCACAAGCTGCTTGAGGTGCTAACTTCCCTTACATTCTTTGGGTGTAGTTTTGAACTTGAAGGTATTCCTACTCGTCTTGTGGTTTTTTTAACATTTTTTTAATCATACTGAAACTCTTTTAGTAAAGTAACTTCCTATCTGTTCCAGCCACCAACTAACAAAACCATGAACAAAGAATTTATCATACTTTTTTCTCCCCTCCTAGAAACTTTGCTGAGATATGAGTAATACAAGCTTTTTGACTTGATATGCAGTCACACAAGGACACTGTAAATCAATTTATTTTATAGAATACTGCCTAAAATGAAGAATCCCCTCTCCCTGCATGCAACCAGAAGCTAAGGGGAATAAAACCCAACACAACAGAAAAAAAAGGCAATGGTATTCTTTACACTGAACATAATAAAATAATTATTTTATTAATGCTCTCAGGCAGCATTTTTGAAAATGTACATATATGCACGTGAGTTATGACACCATCACAGTGGTGGTGCCACCCTTTAACAGGCAAGACATTTATCTACTCTTTTTCTTACTTTGCAAATAGATAGAACTTTACTAGGCAAACTACAATTCAGTATGGAAGCACTACAAGCTTTGGGGAGACTGAAGTTCAGAAGTATCACTGGCTTGCTGTATGCTGTGGGTAACTTCTGGTTTTCTCTTTTATCAAGGACAGAGGACACATATGAGTTTAAAGTGGGCTGCTTAAAAGCTATTGTTATTAACACAATAGTCACAGCTGAAGTGTATGAAATTACATTCACTTAGAAATTATCAGCCTGCAAAACACATCAACCCACGGTCTTTTACCAGCCAACTCCCCTAATACCCAAGCATCTTAAAAATCAACCTCTGTTCACCTCCTGGCCTCTCAGTCCCTGCTTTGCTCATTGCTCTATTTATTTCTAAATAAAGATAACTCTGTTTATGCAAGTCCTATTTGGCTAGGTCTCCATTTTAAAATCCTAGCTACAAGAGAGAATTCAAAAAAATAAATGGGTTTTAGCCATCTTTAGACTCCTGTCATTAAGCAGTCATTTTTAGCAATGGACCTTCACAAACAGAAACACAGCAAACATTTTTCCATCCAGGCAGTAGTATTGCAGATAGAACAAGGCCTCGGTGTCTAACTCCTGATTTTCTCAAAATGATTTATGGAGGTGGAAACAAAGACAGAAAAAAAAAAGAAAAATGCCAGCATAATGCACATGTTCTATAGGACTATTAAGGTCCAGAACACTTTGCTTAATTCTATGCTCATAGAACCACTCTACACTAAACAAGAAACAAAAAGCTATTCCTGTATTCTGGCAGTATTTGAAATATAAGCCAGGTCTGAGACACCAACATTTAGGACAGCAAAAACTCCAACATCAGCACGATTTTACAAAATGAGACATAGCTATCACAAACAACAGTATGCCTGTCTGCCAAGAATGGTGACATTTTAAACAATCACTAAGGCACAATCCAGCATCTGAGCTGCTAACCACACACAGGCAGGATACGTAAGAAATTCACAATCCCTCATTACTCTCTCCCAAACCTGGCTAGGCTGGCAAAGATGCTGATGTGGTTATCTGTCTCACAACAGACCAGGTCACCAACATTTCAGGCTCACCAGTTTACTGGGGGGAGCCATCATCCATCCTGGCAACATTCCAACCACCAGTGAGAGACCAACAGTAACTGAGTACAACTTCTACAATGGGATGAAAAGAACAGATTCCACCATCACCAAGAAGGTCCTACAACAACAAATTGCAGGTTCTTCCTTCTTTTCTGCAAATATTAATATGTAGAAGTATTACCTGGTACAGAAAAGGGTCTGTGAAAGAGATTGGAGTACCTGGGATGACTCCATTTCCCAGAGGTGAGTAAACACTTCTCACTCTACCCAGTGAGGCAGAGCACAGCTTTATAAACACTTCATAAATTACATTTATGAACTACATAACAGGCAGTAATAAATATACATATTTTTAATGTATATGCACACAAATTATTATTCCTGATTATTCCTAGCTAGAAAGAATATCTTAAAGAATTAATTCAACCTAAAACAGACCTGCACACATTACAAAGTTTTTGACGTGTTTGTAAACAAGGAGAGTTGATGCAATTCAAGGAAATGTTTTTACAATTCTCGTAAATGAGCCAGCCATCTTGCACTGGTTCGCTGCTCCCTCTCGAGGCAGAAGCACAAAAGTTCACTTCTCTTTGACCTAAACTGTTGATTTTTTTAAGGGAATTCAAAGAATCCCATTTCTCTCTACAAGACCAATTATATACAGGAGTGGCTGTGCCTGCAGAAGCAGTAAGCGCTGATTTTTTGCAATAAAAAACAATATTATTGCAACAAATGCAATAAAATCATGTGGAACAAGGCTGGATATCTTGCCCACCAGTAAGGCAATGAACACAGAGTCCTCTGACACAGCTAAGTCAAGGTCAGCTACCACCCTGCTTTCACTCCAGCAGCAGGATCCCTATATCCCTATTTTATGTTTGCTAACACTGATCTGATAATTATCTTCCCAAAAAATGACATCTTTTCCACTAAATTTGAACCACCTTAATTAATGGTTAAGCAGTATTTTTATTGCAAGATTGGAAAGTTGTGTCTAACTGCTGTTTTGTTTTTGTTTTGGTTTTTTCTGGAGATTCACAGCTCTGGAAGTGTAGCGGCAGTGCATCCAGAAACTTCATTCTTACATACAGCCAGATTTTGGTAGACAAACCCATAACAGTCTTCTGAGGACCAGAGTATCCACCAATGGCAGGTTTGGAACAGTCATGTCTGACACACCTTTGTCCACACAGGATGAAGACACTTCCTTAAACAGTGGGCTTGACTAACATTCTCCTTCTCAGATCATCAACATTTTTAGTTTGTTTGGGTTTTTTTTCTGTTCTTCTACTGACCCTATTTCTAAAGAAAGGCATAAGGAGCTGATTTCTCTTCCTGAGAGTAGCCCATGGCCTGGAACACCGAACTGAACTGAACCCAGGACCTCAACCATGAATTTTGAACAACTGAGCCATGGTTTTGAGCAACAGGGGCCTGTGTTAAGCCAAATCCTGTATGTATCAACCTGGATGTAATCAACATCATTCAGAGCCAACTGAATGATGCACCAAGATGTAGAGATGTCAGGACACCTGGCCAAATCACCCAGAAGACCTCAGCTACTCTGTTGTTAAAGGTGTGGGGAGTACTCCTGGATGCTTTTGTGGAAACACAAGTGAAATGTAGATGCCTTTGGCCATTTAGAAATCCAGTAAAAAGTGCTCGTGAGTAGAGCAGAAAACTCTCTAGGGTCACTCTTCATTAGGAGAATGAAGATTTCATAAAATGCAGTGGTAAAACATTGTAGTTAGAGAAACTCTACCTAAAATTAAGGTCCCTGTTCCAAGATTCATAAACCACTTTGACATTTCACCAGCCTGAAATGTAAAAAGGAATTGAATCATCACTTGCCAAAGCAATGGTGCTGTGCACAGCATGGGCTTAGAGTCTGCTAATTCTCAGACTGTGTGAATTTCAGCCTATTTCTCAAGCCAGCTGTTTGCCACCAACAATTCCACAAGCTGCTATATGGTTTGATGCTCTGTCTGCTTTAAGTCAGACACAGTTTTTGGAAAAGCAGGATAAAGTCCTGGGAGGTCCTCTGGCACCTCACCGGTGAGAACTCCTCTGTTCTATGCAAAAAGCTACAAGACATAATTAACATAGAAAATACACAGAGGAAACTAAACCAGACACTCAGGGGAAATATTAGTCATGTAACTGCTTTAAAAAAAAACAAAAAAAAAACTTCTACCAAAAAATCTCAAATATGAAAAACCAAGTGCTGCAAATTTTGTGTTTATCACAAATCACTTCAATGCAAGCAGCCTATAAGGAACCACACACCTGTGTGGACACCAACAGTACCAGCCTTGGTGGCATGACATTTGTGTCTGATCTACTTACTCATCAGTGAGAGCAGTGACTGCAGGCTGTAATTTCCTGCCAACTCCTTCATAAACTGACAGCCATGCCAGTCTGAGACTCACAACTTATCAGATAGTGAGAGCTAGTTAAAATGTACTGGGTTTTGATATTTTTATAATGATACATGTGCCTGGCAATTGGCTTTGAAACTTCTACAAGAAACCCCATTCTGTTGCTTTAAGAACATGCAGTGTCAAAAACCGTGGAAATCATCTTATACTCCCATTTCTAAATATAACAAAAGTACTGCAAACACAGAAATCACTTAACACAAGGGTCAAATTAAAAAACCCCAATACCTCACATTCAGCTGAACAGATTTAAAAGTCATGTGTGTGCTTATAATACTTATGTTTTAAGTCAGCTGAGCATCTTATTCACTACCAAGACCACATTCAGTAACACACACCTGGTTAATATCAGCATTCCGAGGCAGAAAATACACAATATTGTTGGTGATCTTCTTGGAGAGCCTGAAAATCTCAAATGTAGAAGCCAGTAAAGGAAAAAATAAGAATGGGGAAGGCAAAGTTTCTTCATATTCATTCATTTTGAAACTATGTCTCAATGTCAGCTATTTTTCAATTAAATTGTAGTTAGTCTTTTGAATTCTCTTCTGAAATGCAGAAACTATTTCACCGTTAGTAGTCTACAAGTAGAAAAAAACGCCAACACTCATTTTTTATGAAAATTTAACTGAACTACAAAGAAGTATTTGAGAAATTTGAATGTAGTTTGTAGCTAGTATATTTGGTTGACATTTGTTTTTTAATCCATTTTGTTGAATCTTTTACACATGCATAAACAGATTTTGTCACTTGTACAAATATGGCTATATTTTAGCAAAAAAATACGAACAAATTAAATTATTCTGTGACAAAAGAAACCCCACTTCATATATGATGAAACTATTATGTCAATACTTTCCCAGATGAATGAGTGCTTAGTATCAGTGTCAATAAGCTAGTACAAAATTCTATATAATAATTAAAAGAGTTAATATTTTGCTTGCACTCTTCTGTGATTTCCCAAATCACAGGCAGGTGCTGTGACTGAGAACAGTTTTAGTAAGATATTTGAAATAAGTTATTCTCTTTACGAATCAATTAAAAAGTGGAATTAATGACACGGTCATCGCTCACAGAACTAGTTATTATCTGTATATGTGTGTATATATATATATATATATATATATATGTACACCACTTGGCAATTTGATTACTTTGGGGTATTTAAATAAAATAATTTAAAGGGATTAAAACTGCTGAATTAATGTTTTAAGTTCAGAGCTACTCAATTCACTGTGAGATTTTTTGCTTTCAGGAACCTTCATCACTGTTTTTTTTGGTAACAAAAAATAAAAAATATTTAAATTTAGGCGGGGAAGAGGACTAAACAAATGGTTTAAAAAATGTGGAACTCCAGCTGGCGGTCATATCATCCACAGTCAGCCAACTGGGCACACAAACCCCAGGGACAAACCCAGCCCAAGGCGTAACTTGGAAAGGATATCCATCCGGGCAGATCATGGTTTGGATGTCGAAGATTTCGGCAGTGGCATAGTCTGGTCCCCCCCAGGGCGGGCTGAGGAACACGGCATCGGCGCGCAGACCGGCCGCCAGCGCCATGAAGTCACCACACAGGAAGTCGATGTGCTCGGCCACGCCGTACACCTCCGCGTTGTGCTGCGCCAGCCGCAGCTTCTCGGGATCGATGTCGATGGCGATCACTGCCCACGAGAGATGGAACACAGGGATTAACGGGAGCCGGGAATGCCACCCGAGCACCGGCGGGTCACTGCGGTCAAACGCCTGCTGCTGCCACAACCCCGCAGCTCGGCTCAAGGACCAGACGCGGTGCTGTCTGCCAAAGACAGAAGTCCTTCCTGCCTCAGGCTGGCAGGAGCCTGACAACTTCAATGATGGCCGTTAGAAACTTCTCCTTTGTTAAACAGAAACATTTATCTGTGGCTGGCTACATCGTTCTGAAAATTGAGTTTAAAAAGCCCCAACCAACAGAGCCCAAGAGAGATGGATGATGCAAGAATAGTAAATAATAACAGAAATTAAAATTTAGCCAGAAAGTATAAAAAGCCAAGTGAGAAGTATAGATTGGATCATAGCCTACCAAATTTAATGCAGTAGAAACTACCATTTGTCTTGCTCAAAATTTGTCAGAAGAGTTAGATGAACTGGTATGAGTACCTAGCAGGAAATGTTTTTACAGGAAGTACTCTCAATATTTCACTACAATTTCATTAGCTGGCATTATACTGACATGAAGATATCATCACTTTTCTGTACTTGGTTCTGCAGCATCTGTAGGTGATTCCATCCAGTGCTTTAAGTACTAATCACATGGGAACTGTTTTTAAGTACACAGACTTCAAGTTACAGCTGGGAAAAGCAGCAGTAAGCAGAAGTCTTCTTTGACAGAAGTCCACTTTTACCAGTGATCTTCAGAGGACATGACAGACCAGATATTATTCCACACAAAAATAGTGTTGACTAGTACAACACAAATCCAACTCAATTTTTACTTAAAACAGAAAAGCAGTTTTATTGGTAGTTTTTCAAAAGAGAGCAGAGCGGTTTTATATGTGAGTCTGATGAAGCAGAACAGCTGCTACTGCTACAGAAGCACCGAAAAATAAAATTAACAAACAGAGCATGTACACGAATCGTGCCAGGAAAAAGATTGAAGAAACAAAACTAATGCACTGTATACAACACCTACTCACCTCTTTTTGAGGTCAATGCAAACTGAATCGCGTTTCCTCCAACCCCACAGAACGCATCCACTATGATGTCACAGTTGAACGACTGATTGACGCGGACAGCAATATGCTCAGCTATTTTCTCAGGAGTAACAGAAAACCAACCCTCTGCAGAAGAAGGGGAAGAAATGTATTTTCACCTCTTATTTCAAGGTCACCTATGTTAAAAACAAACGATCAAGCCCCACATAAAACTGAAGGTTTAGCATTAATCCCAAGAATTTTGGCTTAGTGCATTCCATCAGGAAACACCAGCTTTGAAGATGATAAATTCTGCTCAGTCCAGAGATTTGCTAAGCAAACAAAGTCTCACTGAAGCAAACTGATATGCCTCCATCTCAGTACATGCTTTGTTAACCTTGGTGCTGAGGATTCTAATTTATCAAGGAGAAGTCCACAGGCACAGCTATGAAAAACTTTATGTCATGATTATGCTCTGTGGCAAATAAAACCAGAAATACATTCTCTCTTATCCAGCATTTTATTTTCTTCACCACAATGTCTGGTTGGCCAATTAATCTGCAAGTTTATGAGGGAAAGCATTAGAAATGGAAGGCTTACAAACCCAAACAATAAAAAATGTCTGGTAGTCCTAATTCCTCTTTTACCTATAAATTTATGATTTGAAGTGATTCACAAGTAAACATGGAAAAAAGTCAAATGAGTTCAAATGAGTGCTGCAAGTCAGAACAAAACAGAATGAAACTAGATCCATCAGCATACTTGGAAGTTTCATGAAATTATTTTATAAAATACAGAAATAGAAAAATATCATTGAGTTTCTGAACAAGTCCTGACAAAGCATAATTTCAGCAGAAAGCTTCAGCAAGATCTTCAGCAAATGTAAGAACTAATGTAGACAGGGATGTCCCACACTAAAAACACTTCTGAAGTCCACTAGTTCACACCTGCCTACTGATGGGGGGAAGGAATTTCTCCATGGGTGCAAACACACATTCAGAAGTGCTCCTCCTTTAAGAAAACTAGCAATAAACTGCAAGAAGGACCACAGATTTGGATACATCCTTGGAAATACCACCGAGTCAGCACACTTAGTACTGTAACACTTAGTAACACACCTCTGTCTAGTTTAATTCCCTCATCAAACCGAGAGAAGAGCCGGTAGCGTTGTGCCCAGTACTTGACAAGCTCTGGATCAGCAGCAATCTCAGGAGGTACAGGCCTCAGTGCATTTTTTTTCCTCCTTCTTCTTTTCGTCTCCTTCTTCGCAGTAATTTTTTCATCTACAGCTGGAAGACACTGCAAAGTTAACAATCACTGTTCTTGTAGGCTAGGGAATGTAACTGGTAGGTGAGTGTTAAGATTTAAAAACACCACTAAAGGTTCTTTATTACTGTTTGCCAGATTATGGAGATTAGAGGCTTTAAATTAAAAAATAGCATCCTGTATTTCAAGGGATTAGTCACAGTCCCAAAAATCTTCACTGTTCACCCATTATTTAAGGTCCTTAATCTTCAGCTGGAGATAATAAACTCTATGTAATGAGCAAACAAGTGGATCAGAGACCAATTTAATGCCCTTTTATCAGTTATGAATTGAAAGCAATCTAGACAAGAGTTTTACAATAGGAATCTAACATAACCAAACTACTGTAGGAAGGATTAAATTATATATAAAAACCTGAATTATCCTGCTTTCCTTTGTTTCATGCTAAATAAAAAAAGTATTCATAATACTGATTTTTTAAAATCCTAAAAAATAATTTTAACAACACATGCTCCCCAGATGTGCACTTGGACCCTAAACTTGATGGTTTGTGCAGCTACCTGAAATTTAATCACCCTCACGCTTGTGGGGAAAAATAAAGGCATGAATTGTAAACCTGTTAGACCACACTGAGGATAAACAATGACTGTTCATCTATAAAGAAATACTGTCACCATTAAAGACAAGACCTGGGATTCTGGCATTCCAGAAATAAGCTAATTCCACTAGCACAGCTCTCAGTTGCTTTTGTTACCCCTTAGACCTAATGAGTCTCATCGAATTAGCAAAATAAATAAGTAGTGCACGACACAGTAACTTGAGAAGGCAGCATTAAGTCCACCACCAATTCATTTCAGCAGTTTGCAGGAAACTGATTTACCTTGGCTGATGTCCTCCGTCTCTGGCAGGAGATAATCAGGAATATCCAGAGGGACAAGCTGCCGCCCACCGCCATGCTCGGGTCTCCCTGCCCCCTGCTCATCGGAGTCACTCGCTGCAGCATCCTGTGCCTCCCCCTCGAGCTTACTCCCTCCAGGCTCTGTGCAGGATGCACTGGAATATGGTGGCTCTTGGATTTCAGCATCCAGTGTCACACTCTGTGTGGCAGTAACGCCTTCCTGCCCCTCTGAGTCACTGCTGCTCACAGACAATGCCTCTGCTTTACCCTGAGAGGTGGCTGTCTGGGATGTGTCTTCCTCCTCAGGTTTACTAACCTGCTTCAAGAACATTTTCACCTGCAATTGTCAAATATCACAGATGGTCAGATGATGATCTGTTATCCAGAGCACAGCTTAAAAGTCTTACAGTTCAAAAGCACTTGCTACTGCAGGCACTCTCTACCATGTGTATTCTGAAAACAGTAAAACATCCAGAGTCAAAACACTGAGTAAGTCCTTAACCATGCCCCCTTTTAAAAATATTTGGCAACAAGTTGTCTTTGGGAACCAGATGCCAGCTACGTCCAAAAGAGAAACAAAAACCAACCAACCAACAAAAAGATCAATGGATAAATATGGTAAATAATTCTCATGTAATAGCTAAATAGTCACACTTGCCACAGCCCAGGTGACCAAGTCTACTATTTCACAACTATCTTTCACTAATCTCGATTCAGAGATGTACTCTGCCTCTCAGGGAAGAGCTTTTTAGTATAAACAGGTAAAATTACCTTCACATATTATTGCCTCACCTTCAAGATGTACCAAATGGTGCCGGTGGTAAAGGGTTCTGCTGCACAGCAGAGAGCTCGACATAAGCTCCTAACCAACGCACAGACACCACTCCAAACTCCTCACAGGCACATGCAGATGCTCCTTTTTATATAATTGTTGCTCTGAGTGGCTCTAGACCTGGAGCAGTTCCTTACCTGGAAGTCTGAGGAAATTCATAACTTTTTTTTCCCTTCACATAATTAAAGTTGTTCTCAAACTATACTGGCCCCAGGTACGAAATAAAAAAAAAAAAAATCAGAAATTATAGCAATGTGACTAGAGTTCAATAAAACATATGGCCACCATCAGAAAACAGTGCTTTGCACTTGAGTTTTGGGGGATACCAAGAATCCCAGATGGTGAAATAACATTAAAATCTGTCCCCTCAGATTTCAGAAAGACTTAACTAAGTAAAATCTCAAGTGAAGAAGTGTTTCTACTTCTTAGCAATTTCCAAGTTAAAAAAACCAAACAAAACCCAACAATTTATAGATGAAAATAAATGCAGATAGAGGTATAAGCAAAACCCTTTTAAAATTGCTAAAAACATGGAGTTACATGAAATACATTAATCTACACAAAGATTTTCTGTTACTGCTGAAATGCCAGCAGTAACAACTGGCCTCACATGCAATTTACAATTGAAGATACTTTTAGTAACAACAAAAACCTACACACACCTCTAAAGCTATGTGCATGCAGATATTAGCAATGACTTTCACATAACTTGGCCATCTAAGCTCGTATTCCTCTTGACAGGCTCAAGAGAAATGGGATTTCCATGGCCAAGAAAAATGGCCTTTCTATAGCCATCCCAATCTAAATAGTCTTTATATTGGTGGGAGGCAGGGAGGAGGGGGAGAAAACAAGAAAAAATAAAAGAAAAAAGGAACAGTAGACTGACATTCCAAAATACCATCTACTCAGGGTAATTAATTTTTTTTCATTTTCATAATACAACAACAGCTAAGGCAAAGGATAACCCATGAATTAGAACAGTGTTAATAACTAAACATACCTTATTCAAAGTTTTGCTTTTTTTGCATGTCATTTCAGATTCCTCTGTAAAGAAGATGTGTATGTTTTTGCTCTTCCTTGGTTTACGCATATCCAAGAATTTGGACTTGAGTTTTGCTTTTTTCTCCAAGTACTGCACACTTCGTTGGGTGAAATCTGGAATTCCACCGTACCTGAAAATACATAGACAGATAAACAGATAGATAAATAGATAGATAGATAGATAGATAGATACATACATACATAAGGACTTTGTTGGTTAATTTCCAGTTTAGAAGCTTTAACATGAATGTTGATATCTACAAAAAAATGATTTAAACTTCAGGGTTTTTTTTATTGCTCCATTTAAAATACATCACTGGGTGTAGCTGCAAAACAACATACCCTCATGAATATCTAAAAAAAAAAAATTATTTGAAAATGTTCAACCTAATTAGTTTTAGATTTCTTTTTTCTAATAGTTGTATAACTTTAGATGAAAACAATTTCCCAGGACAGCCTGAAGAATAGGAAATGAAAAAAATATCTTGATTAGCAGAATGAAAGATCTTTTTGGTGGCAATCAAGAACCTCCAAAACAGTTACTTACACCTTCTGGAAAATGCAATTAAAAAAAACATGAACCAACTAAAAAAAATTTCACTGGCCAACACCTGGCAACAGTTTACTAGTAAGCCAACATTTCACTAGTTTAAAGGAACTTCATTTTAATACAAAACAGTTAAAAATTATGATCTCAGCTCACAGGACTCCAAACTGAGAGCACCATTCATTGTCAGAGCCTTTAAGCTCTAATTTAAGTAGCTGATCAGCCACTTGGTATTTATGCAACTGAAGCTTAGTGTAACTTGTAAGATACTTCCAGTTGTATAAATGATTCCCAGAGACTAACTCTGGGAATCAGCTTCAAAAGTTTAACAAAAAGGAAATGGAGATGAATGGTCCATTTCCAAATTAATCAGAGAACAAACTTGCTAAGAAGAGCCCCATAGTTCCTCATAAATAATTACTTTTGTCCTGTGCCACACTTGAAACCCAACACAGAGCACGTTTCCTCGGGATCTTCCATGGGGTTCTCATCCATGTCCAGCTCATGGCTAGGAAAAAACACAGATGACAAAGTTACTTACTGTGGAGAAACCAATCACTTTACAGCTATACCACTAAAAATCTTGCAAATTGAAAACATTTAAATGTGGGCTTCAAGTAAGTTCCTCCACACACTGCTGAAACCAAACCAAGCAAACAACACCACTCTATTCTTGTGCTTGAATTTTTGGGTTGGTTTGGGTTTTTTACCCAATTCTTTGGACAAACGCCCTTCTATTGGGGTTATAATATTCCAACTATTCTGAACGACCTCTTAAAATATTTAATGGCAAACCCTACATAATGAAGACAGTGTTTGCTCACCCTATTGCCAAATTACCTGCATCATCTATCACGTTATCTATATTATTATTAATGCTGCAGGAACAGCAAAACACTAGAATGAAACCAAAGCTACATGAGCAGCAGGTAACAATTCCACCCACTCCTTCACATTTGAGTCTGCAAATTTATTAGAGAGGAAGAGCCATCTCACCATCTTTGAGACTATATATTTTTAGAGAAGAAAGAAAAAAAGGCTGTGACAAGGCAGATACTGTCTATTTTATGACTGCCATAGCTCTGAGCCTTTTACTGACAGCATTCAATGCAGTTAAACAATACAGATTATTTACTGTTGTTCTGGTGTTGTCTATACTAATTAGACCTAAATAAGCAAGCTGTCCTATGCAATTTAACAACCTCATATACTTCAGTGGCATGAGAATAGAACCATCACCTTGTACGGTCATCAAGGCCATACATTGTTTTCAGAAAGCACTGGAAGAGAGGAAATATCCACTGCTTGCTGTGAGGCAAAGCAATAAGCAGTGATGGAAGACTATGTGGCTTTGTACTGACATTTTAACTCATGTCCTCAATCAAAGGTATAGTTAGCATAAATCAGAAGGCTCCTGGACTTCATGAGAAAAAAGCTCATGTAAATTTCATGACTTGCCTTCTCTTGACTTTGACATGTCTGTATTCAGGAGGCTCTTCATCCTCATCTTCATCTTGGTCATGAAGCAGCAACTGCTTTTTTTCATTTGAATTCAAGCCACGTGACTTCTGCACGTCTAAAAAAAGATACATAATATTTTCCTTCTGCATAAATCAATTCCTTATCTTCCTGTCCCCAAAGTACCTCTGCAGCTGCAGCTAGCTAGTGTGCCAAACACACATCTTTACCTGTCTTTCTTTGAGGGACAACATACTAATAAAGCTTCCAGTATTACACTGTAGTGTTAACAATCTTAGGTAGGACCAACTTCAAATTATCTCATCTCTCCAAGAAAAATAAAATGCTTACAAGATACAAAATTTGAAACAGTTTTCTCCTTTTGTGCAAAATTTTGTTTCCATCTCATTAGCTATGCAAAGATACTCATACAAATTTAGTAAGAGGAGATTTAAACACTCCTCTCATTTCTTGTTGGAGAGATTTTCTTTTCACCTCTCTCGTTCCAGCTCTACTGTGATCACACCTGCTTCTTCCTCTCTTAGAAAGTCACTAGCAGCAGACTTAAGTATCAGTTTAAGTCTCAGCTGCAATATCAAGACTAAAATAAATAATTAAGTTTGCGCTAACAGTGATCTCTCACCAATTTCTGTAGTACATTTGAAGATTTATGAAGTACATGTTCCATTAAAACCATTTCTGGCTGAAGTACACATTCAATATACAGGTTAGAGATGAGAAATCATCCAAAAATCAGAGGGAAGAAAAAGGAGTCAAGTCTGCAATCATTCCACAAAATACCTAATCAATTTTTTTTTAAAATGGCGTAACACAGACATGTCCTCATTTCTTACATAAAACCACCTAGAGAATTCTGACAATCAACTTTATCTGATTTTGTATTACCTGACTGGTTAACACTTTTATTTTCACAAGATGCTCTCCTTTTCCTGCTTCCTCCATCACAGGGCTCCTTCTGGCTTCCACTGTCAGATGAACTCTGTTCTTCAGGATCTTTGTGGGCTACCGTTAGAGCAGAGCTGCTCTGCTCCACTTCTTCCAAATTCAGATTTAAATTACAAATTCCAGAGATTATTTCATTGTGGGGCTCAGCACCTGAAGGGAGTGTTTCCTCACTTGTGGTGTTGGAGGGAGACAGCTCCAAGCTCAGCACTTCACTGTGCTCAGGTCCTGGGCTAACTAAGCCCATTTCTCCCAACAAAACAGTCTCCTGTGCAACCCCATTAATTTCCACCTTGTCACTATGTGAGCTCTCAGTAGTCCATCCTTGACTTGTCCAGTACTGAAACTGTTCCCAGTAATACCAGTACAGTTCACTATAATGCTGGTCCCATTCTTCCTTAGTATCTGGACTATTCCAAGGCTCAGAGGCTATGATACCCTCAGATGATGAGACCTCCTGGTGCTTTTCCAACCAACTTTGCCAAAGAAGGCCTTCTCCGTACTCGTTCCAGTACTTCTCCCATTTTTCCTTAAGTTCACTGGGTAAAGCCTCACTTGCAAGGCTTTCTGAACTTTCACAGTTCCCTTCAATTACAGCCTGAGGTTTGCTGCTCATCTCACACTGCTCTGTTGCTAAGGTGGCCAGCTCACCAGAAACAGACTGGATACAACCACCACCACAAGCTTCGTCCTGGCATTCCTGCCCCATTTTATCCTCGTGTTTTTGCTGTAACTCTTTTTTCTTCTTCTTTCTCTTTTTCATAATCTTCACGTTATTTTTCTTTCTGCAATTTTCTGCTGCCTAAAAGACAATGGAAAAGTTAAAAGTCTACAACATATATACAATCTTGTCCTCTCTCCAGTCACATTTCTGTTTCCATTGGAACCCCCCCTCTCAGTGCAACCCTGCTGTTAGCTTTCTCCTCAAAGAGGCTGTAGAGTTTCTGGGTCTGATAGGGCGCTGCTACATAACCTCAACTGACACTTCTGAGGAAGCTGTGAGGAAGAGCTGTAAGAAAGTCTGTAGAAATACACACACAAAAAAGCAGAATGATAGACAGAAGTGGGGCTGCTGAGTGGGAAGTCATTAGCAGCTCAAAGATTCAGAAGTAAAGTCATCAACAAGAAACACTATAAGATCCTAAAGGGAAGTTGGTCAGGAATTGAAAGGTGACAATGTTGAGCTCAACAGCTAAACAGTATCTTGGTAACGTCAAGGATGTGTTTTGTGGGACTGTGGTGGCAGACCCTTACTTTTACTTGGTATCTGCCTGACCAGCAAACACTGTTCAGTGTCTCATTAGGATAGCAAACATAATGCTCAACCTCATAGAATGTTAAATCCTTGCTATCTTTGGATGCTGAACACAAAAAAAAGCATCATTTTGTACTCAAAAACTTTATAAATCCTGCAGCTGAATCTCTGTACGTCTTGAGGAGAGTGACCCAAAAGAGGGGAGCAGTATCTTTTCCATCCCATAATAATCTCCAAGTTGTCACAGAGATATACAAGGCAACAACAACCTCCTGCTCAAACAGGTGGCCCTTTCATTTGTGCAATTCAATCATTTCACTTGTTGCAACAAACGGCTACTACAGTTATCTGGAACACTAAGGTAACTTGGTTTCATCAATTACAATTCCACTTTTTCCAGAGGGGCTTCCTGTGATGACAAAACTCACAGGGACAAAGGACTGTAAATGAACATCCCATCAGCTGCAATCCTTAGTTTTGTTACACTGTCAAAAGCTTATGCTTTTTATATGAACTATGAAGAAGTTAAAACTGAAGAACTGGGATTGATCTTTCATCCACATTCATCATGTCAGTACACATGGTCCAAAGCATAATGCTTAGCAGTAATCTAACAAGAAAATGTATTATTTTCCCATTCTATTTATTTGCACATTACCACATAGCAACAAAAATTGTACTTATACTTTGGGCCTGAAGTTGGATGACTGCATGGTCTATTTACAAGTTATCAATTAAAATCACAAACAAGTTTCTCGTGTTTATTTGCAAATCAATCAGGTCAGAACCACGCAGTGCTCTGCACAAAAGTAGTGTCTCACTGTTAGGGAGATCTGTATTCCATGAAGTGGACACTGTGAATATTGCACTGTCTTTTTCTCATCTGTGAAAACTTCAGGTACCTTCTAAAGCCCAAATGCTCCCTATGGGAAGCAGAGCACCAAAGTCTCACTCCTGCCTTTTGGAACAGTCTGGCTTTATCAGCTACAAGGGGGATTTGAAAAACTAGCTGTTTACATTACTATCAAAAGCTAAATGGTTAAAGCAGACAGTGTGAAAATACGTGTTCAGACTAGGTGCACTAGGTGTCCCGATGTACAGCAACAGCTTTACCAAGATGTGTTAAATCAGGTTTCTCTAGCCTCAAGAGCAGTATAGAAGCATAAAGCACAGCCTTGACCCTGTTTTGTCCAACCTGGACAGACCTAGGTGCTGTGTGCTGTTAGTAGGATGCAATGCAGGCAGCTTAGATACATTTCCATGAACTGCCATCTCAGAAATAACTGAGAGGAGGCACGTCCCTAGGCCTGGAAACACAACACAAACAGAACAAATCAAGCAAGAAAAGATTTACCACGAAGTTCCTGTGGGCTGGCTGCCCACCAAACTGAAGAGGCAACCCCATGCTCTTCATAAGCTCAGCTTCTGAGTCTAATTCAACTTCTTCCAGGTCCAGGGCATGATTAGTATCCACCTTTAATCTCACATTGGGACAACAGTTCTCCTCCTCAGATGCTTGTTCTTCCCCTGTTAACAAGTTATATCCATGAACATAATCTGGTACCTCAATGCCACAGCAGGGCATACAAAAAATAGCAGAACTGCCTCTTATGCTTTCTTTCTCATTTAAAAATCTTCCTTCATAAACAGATCATTTTCTGCATAACTATCAGTAGGAATCAAAATGTAACTTCAACAGCCAAAGTACTGGACTGTGTCTGTCTGGAAAGGAGTTCTCCATAGCAGCCTCTATGGCATTGTGTTTGGGATTTGTGGCTGATATATAGTGTGGATAGCACACTGATGTTTTGGCTGCTGCTGAGCAGTACTTACACAGCCTCATAACCTTCACTTTGCCCGACTCTGCTCTCCCCAGCAAGCCTGCACTTCTATTAAATTGTTAAGCAAAAGCATATGTATAAAAAAATTACAAATAATATTGAGAAAGTAGGAGCTGTATATGGATGGAAATCATGAAATCAGAAGTTCTTGACTCAGTTGATAATACTGAAACATTCAAGGTTTTTGGTTTGGTTGTTCAAGATATATTTACTGCCAAATTATCACATAACATGATACCTTTCCGTTTTTAACTGATTATTCTCATAACAAATCACTCATACATGTACAAAAACATAATTTACAGTCTCCTTCTTTGACTCCTCTCACATTGCCTCAATCTAATCTGTGCAATTAATTATCAGCTTGTCTTTCTTCTCAGACTTCCTTTCAAATCAAGCTATTATGCTGCTGGATCTACCAACACAGCAATGATAAAAAGAGATACCAAAAGAATTATGTTCCGGTAGGCAAAGAGGAAGAATTCAGGAGATGGAGTAAGGGAATGGTGCTGATTTTGTTAGAGTATACACCACAATAATTCCAAGATTACAAGCAGGCCAGGTGAGAGACTTACTTTTCTGGTCTTCCTCATATGATTCATTATATATATGTGAATCATAATTTTCCCCATCAGTGCTATTGCTTCTTCTCTACTTCTGGCTTAACTGATTAACTAGCAACAGCTAATGTCCTAGCAGGAGACAGACATCTAGGATCCACAGACTCTCCATTATGCAGTCCATTTTGAACTAAGTTAAAATTATGATTTAAGACCATGAGAGCGATATGTGATATAATCTGTGCCATGCACCAAGCACATACTATGTGAGGTGATAAAGTTTATTTGGACAGGAATAAGCACTGCACTTGGTTTGACACAAACTTCTACATCAAGATTATGGTAACCTGAAAGCTATGTAAGTTCTAAGTTATTACTCACTTCTGTCCCCATAGCAAAAGTACTGAAAACCAACACAGAAATAGGAACAACTTAAATAACCATACGTAACTCACTTTAAGAATGACTGCACATCACGTTGCATAGTATATTGTATTACCTTACCTGTACTGCCATTGTCATCTTTGATATAAAATCCTTTTAATCCCAGTTTATACAATTTTCGATCTCTGTAAAAATAAAGACAGACACAGATACAGAAAGTCACCACTGAAACATTTCTTTTACAGTAAAAGCAATCGTTCAGTGGAATAAACCTCCCCAGGGATGCAATAAAATCTCCACCACTGGATGTTTCAAGATGATACTGGATGGGATACTTAACCACTTCTAGGCCTCGCTCCCATGAAAGGCTGGATCAAGTGACCTTTCCAGGTCCCTTCCCACATGGTCTGCCCTGTGACTCCAGACACGCGAAATAAATAAAAACATCTGGAAAAGGCATCACTTTAATTAAAGCCTGACGGGAAAGCCCATAGGAGCGACGTTCAGAAAACGCTGCAGCTAGGCAGCACACTCCAGAATCAGATGTTCTGGTGCTCCTCTCGCTGAGGGAAGCGGAGCTCCCCTGCGGCCGGGGAGCGCGAAAGGGGCGGGCGGGCGCGCTGAGCCGGGGCTCCGGCACCGGGATCGGCGTCTGCGGGCTCCCCTCACCCTTTTCTGCTCCCCCCACTACCACTGTTAAACATGAGAAACACATCGGGGCGCTTTTGTGCACCGCCCCGCAAACCCTGCTCCGCCTGCATGCCCTCGCCGCAGCAGCGCGGCCCTTCCCGCCCGTCCCCAGCGGGACGCTCCCCGGCCGCGGCGACGGGACCCGCGGGGCGCGCCCGGCTCTACTCACTCGACGAAGGCGCGGGAGCAGAGGCAGAGGATGCCGCCGGCAGCCCCCGCCTGCAGCAGCAGCTCGGCCACCAGCCTCGGGCCCGGGTCCTGCAGCATGGCTACGGGTAGCCCCCACGCCGGCTCGGCTCGGCTCGGCTCGGCTCGGCTCGGCTCGGCTCGGCTCGGTTTGGCCCGGCTCGGCTCGGCTCGGCTCGGCTCGGCTCGGCTCGGCTCGGCTCGGCTCGGCTCGGCGCGGCGCGGCTCGGCTCGGCTCGGCTCGGCTCGGCGCGGCCCCGCCGCCTTCCGCCGGAACTGCCGCCCGTGCCCGCCCCGCTGCGGCCGGGAGGGCGCCGGAGGGGAGGAGGCTGCCTGCGCTTCCAGAGGAGTGGGAGCGTGTTGGTGGGGCTCAGAGTGGGTCAAAAGGAGCCGGGGAAAGGGTATCGCAACAAAAGTCTGCAATCAAAGGTGCAGCAGCCAAAATCTGGTAAAACCGGCAGTGGGAAGCAGAAGTGAGCAAGGCGTTTTTGGAGTAGCGACTGGAGCGGAATCATAGAATCGCAGAATGGTTTGGGTTGGAAGGGACCTTAAAATCATTTTGTACCAACCCTTCTGCTATGGGCAAGAGCAAATTCTACTACACCAGGTTGTTGAAAACCCCATTCAGCCCGGCCTCGAACACTTCCAGGGATGGGGCATCCACAACTACTCTGGGAAACCCCAGTGCCTTACCACTCTCACATTAAAGAATTAACAGGAGAGCTTAAAATGATGAGAGAAAGGGGAAGAATGGGGTCCGAATGAAAACAGCCTGGTGAGAAAAGGGGCTTGGGAGGAGGCAGGGTGAGGCAGGAAGGTCGGAATGAGGCTCTGGAGGCAGAGGTTAGGGAAGGAGGGAGGAAACCATTGAGAAGCAGCCATGTGTGATAGGGTACGGTGATATAGATAACCATGTTTTGCTCACAGATTTCTTTATTGTGGGGTCTTGCTTCAGACAATAGCTGAAGATATAACCTGGGAAAACGCCATTGAGAGACCTGATGACTTGAGAGAATTGGAGGGTGTTTAGAGTAGGAGGTTGGTTGGAGACAAGGGAAGGTACAGTGATGAGCAGACTACAAGATCCTGCCCTGTAGAATCAGAGTCCATCCTTTTATCACCTGTAGAGAATTTATATGATGGTGCACTAGGCTTGAGAGATTTCCTGCTTGAAACACTGGGTGATGGACTGTTCAGTTCTACTCAGATTACTCAGAATTTTTCTCTAAGATGCATGAAATTCATGTCTCTAAATACCATTGCAAAGCCTGCCTTGACATCACTGGGATAGGCTTTCTCAGATAAAAATTATGGACTTTGGGATCTCTTCTTACCTGCTAGCTTGCTTAATGGACAGTGAAAGAGTACAAGAAAGAAATGTAGCCTTCATATCTGCCCTACTTTTAGGCCCTGACCTGGTTTCAACCAGGAATTTTTTTTTTTTTTTGCAGTAGTGTTAAATGAGAGAATACCATTCCTAAACTACAACAGACCCTCTGGAATGTGTTTGTTTTTCACAGGCTGGGATACTGGTCTTGATGTTACCTGCATTCAATGCATGATAAGCTGTGCAATTTATCTGCTATGCTGTCTCATTCCATTTGCATCAGTGTATTTCAGGTAACAAGGCTGTACAGCCTCATGAGGGTGCAAGATGTCCTCAGTATTTCTAAGACATTTTCATATAGAAAATATGCAAAGAGGAGTTTGGAGGCAGAAGGATGTTCAGGTGACAGTAGCACAACTACAACAACAAATTCCATCTATTTATAGAAAAAAAAATCTTAATTGTATCCTGAATCACCCACCATCTTACATCTGATATAAACAAAAATATTAAATGCCAACATTAGTCAGGGCTTGAATATGTCTATCACTACAGTAATTAAATACTTTAGAAATACAGGGAAAGATTGCACCAGTTCTAGCATTCATGTGTGTATAACTGCGTCTGCAATTAGGATGATATATCATCTTCATATTTCAAAAGCGAAGATGCAGTAAAATGAAAACCTTTCAACACAAATTGTTTAGCAACAGCCAAAAGCTGTGCGTAAAACGTTGAATTGTGAATTGCAAAATATTTTGAGAATTATGATACTCCTTAAGGAAACAATGCTACATTTTTAGTGAAATGCAGAGAATTGCACTATTGTATAAGAACAAGATGCATCTTCTTTTATAATATTGCAGCCCAATATCCTGCAGCCTGCAGGAGCAGCCACCATCAGGCTGCTGATGTGGGAAAAAACCTAAAATCCCACAAACCTATGTGGGAATGCCTCCTAATACTCTTCCATTCCTCAGCCACATGCAGCTCATGACATATTTTGTCCCTGTTCAGTAAGACAGTGGATTTCTTCTCAAGATACTTGTCCAGTTTACACAAAGCCACAGCTGTTGCATAAGAAGGAACCTTTTCCATTTTGAACATGGCTTCTTTCAGCTTCAAATGATGCTTCCCTTTTAAGAAAAATAAGTGAGCAATTGATCCATACTCAGCTACTGTGCTGGTGGATTTTACAGATATCAGTCCTATTCCTTATAATCTCTTCCAAGATGACAAATCCTGGCATATCCAATGTTCCTCCTCTGGGAGCTGGTTTTCCCCATTACTCTCTTTTCTTCTTGTACTATACCTTACTAAAGATACCCCCTTTGGACCTCAACTGCACTGATAGGTTTGACCTAGGCAGGGCAATGCACTTGGGCTGTGATTTCTAGCACATGAGACTTTAAAATGTGACACTTAAACTGGCAGAAAGATGTTTGTGACCAAACACTTGTTTCACTTTAGGTTGCACTGACAAATGGCATGTTTCAATTAAATGAAAATAAGCCATCCCTAAAAAAATTCCACTGATGATATTCTACTGAGTTAAAAAGTCATGTGTAATGGAATTAGAAAAGTTTGCTATTGACAAGGAGCCTGTTGTATAGGAAGAAAATGGACTGCTTCAGACTGAGTTGGTGCAGGGTTGGTATGTCCTTTGACTAGAACCAGACATCATTTACCTGATCCACATGGATGACACCAAAGCAACCTGCTGTAGCCTGTTCCCCAGGCCACCTGCCCTTCCCTGCCAGCCCTTGCTTTCCTCTGGTACATCCTGTTCTGAAATGCTTCTTCTCTACTCCCCCACCTCTTTCTGTTCCTTGCTTCTTGCTCTCACACACAGTCATGGGGCTCAGCTTCAAAGCCCTTCTTGGACCTATCTGTTGTTATTTTTTTTATATGTCTTAGTAAAGATCTCCCCTTTGCAGTGATCCTGGCTTTGCTGCTTTTATCTGTCCTTTTCAGAAGGTGACTTTGCTTCCCAACTGGCTTTAAAGCTTTTCATTATTTCCTTTTTTAAATTCCTTTTCAAAGCTAACTTCCATGACAAATACTGATCAAATAATGATAATATGAAGGATTCTGGGCATAACATCCTTAGCTATTAAAAATAAAACAAAAGCAAATACATGCAGTGTTTATAAAATGGAACATAGTCTTACAGTAACTCTTACCTGCTCAATAATTCTGAGCTCCACCCTTATATTCACATCTCCCTTACTGTGTAAGAATAGTGCTGGACAAATAAGGCAAGTATTTCTAAGACAAGATGAAGCTTTTTATATGTTTATGTATGAACTCAGAAAACAGTGTTCACTGTTTTCTTGAAGGAAATTATTGGATTAGATATGTATCTGAACATAATAAAAAAATAGTTTATCAACATCTCCCTTTATAGGCAAAGGATAAGATTAAGAAATTAAGAACAGTATTTAAACAGAGTAAAATTTTCTAATTTACATGTTTCTAAAAACAAGTAATTCTATTACCTTTATGTGGTGGATAAGCTGAACTGTCTGAGAGTGTTTAAGTCAATGCATTGCATTCTTTCTTAACAGGAAGGGATAGCTAAACCTGACCTGTCTACATGAGACTCTCTAACCTCTGTAATTCATATATTGAAAGAATTGATTCAGCTGAAGTATCTGGACAACTTTCTGCAATCTGTGCCTGGTTCTCGCTGATCAAAACTCCAGTTAGAATGGTCTTTGTACTTGAATTTTTTCTTCCTGGTGCTCTGTATCTCTTCAGTCAGTGAAAGGTGGCACATGGTGACATCCATGGAACTTGTATGGAAAATTATGGCAAGCTAAGTAAGGGTTTTTTACTTTTAGCTTAAAAATAGTCTCTAATAAAGAGAAGAAGATGGAGGACATGTCACTTCACCAGTTGCAGATGTACACAGAAGGAAGTACAATTTGATTAAGCTTCAGAGACACTCCAATCCTCTCAAAAGGTGTTGGCCAATGTACAAATAACCAAATACTGAAATAATTTTCATCACTTGCAGGATTAGACGTCTCACAGTAATATCTCCTTTACACTTTTTTTTTGGTAAAGATGAGAGTCCACTAAGCAAATACAAATCACAAGGTCAGGGTTGCTTGACATACGATTTTGTGACCTTCTGTGAGAGAAGAGTTTTTTTCTGTGTCAAAGTCCCCTGATTGCTCTGGCACATGAGACAGTAATTTTATGTGGCAATATTATCTCAGTGGGAATTAAACTATGATCCTCCTGAAAACTTTGTGCTTCCAGTTTTTGTTCAGCTTTTCCTCTTATTTCAAAATACATAGAATCATTTAGGTTGGAAAAGATCACTGAGCCCAGCTATTAACCTAACACTGCCAAGCCCATCACTAAACCATGTTCTATGTGCCACATCTGCAAGTCTTTGAAATACCTTCAGGGATGGTGACTCAACCACTTCTCTGGGAAGCCTGTTC
The DNA here is from genome assembly GCA_018697195.1 of Certhia americana. Taxonomy (NCBI): domain Eukaryota; kingdom Metazoa; phylum Chordata; class Aves; order Passeriformes; family Certhiidae; genus Certhia; species Certhia americana. The sequence continues at coordinate 114,694,135 of CM031858.1, read as the reverse complement.
CAATGTTTGGCAACCCTTTCCATGAAGAAACTTTTTCTAATATGCAACCTAGACCTCTCCTGGTGCAACTTGAGGCCATTTCCTCATGAAGGATATCCCAGCTTGACCATGAATCAATCCCAGATAGATTGGGTGTTATTTTTAAATGGTAGATGAGCCAAACAAATGTTTTAAAAGACACAGAGCAAACGTGGTATCCAGACAGGTTATTTAAGTCTGTTTCTTACTATACAGTGCATTTTTGATCTCCTAATTGCCTTAAAGAGACCTGAAGTCTCAGCCTTCTAGTAATGGACAGAATCCTCTAATTATGTTGTAGCTGTACTCAGATTATGTCATTAGCCAAATCTGTGGGAGCTGCAGGTTCTTGTAATCATTGTGGTTGCCTTAGCTGTGATGGGTTGTTCACTATTTGCAATTACAGTGAAACAATAATACTGTTAAACAGTAATTACTTCACTTTTACAGAGTAAACCAGAAGTGTTTAAGATAAAATCTATTGGAAAACAGTAATAAAGGGTGCTTCAGCCACAGCTCCACCTTCTGTGATTCTAGGACGGAAATGAATTTTAATTGCTCTTATATTTATCTAGTGAAGGGTTCTGGGTTTCTTTGTTATTAACTTGTTTGTTTTTGTTTTGTTTTGTTTTGTGTTTTTTTAATGTGCATGCATTTTGGGGGGGGTTTAGGTTTAGTTTTGTGTGGTTTTGTTTGTTTGTTTTAGTAATGTCTTTTCTGTTTCTTTTTCTGCACAAACCAGATCAAATAAGCATATGTGATATTTTACCAAAATGGAGAAATTGCCACAGAACTAGTTTGATGCAGCACTAGGGATTCCTACCAGTTGTTGCTGGCATCTTTAATTCCTAGATAAAGAATCTTCTAGCTCACACTTTGAGGCAAAAGCCAGAAAGACTTCAAAGCTAACAGATAACTTTTTAAATGCTTGTGCTGTGGATTTGATTATCCCTGGTTCCATATGTCTTCACAGCCCAAATGAACAGTTGATGGTGCCTGCTGCTGTCAAAGCACCTTTGAAGTGTAGGAACTGTAATTAATTGTAACAGTACCTATTTGGTCTTGCCAGTTATCAGACACTGTTAACCTAATACTAACTGCCCAGTGTAGTCTTGGGTTTAACTTTTTTTTTTTTTTTAAATTTTTTTATGGTAGTAAATACAGTTAAATCATATCCAGTTCCATAGCTCTAGCTAGATAGTGGGCCAGATCATTTATTTTACAAATGGCCACTATTCATTTGCACCTTTGGAAGTGCTGCTGATGTAGGTTAAGCCAAAACAGGCCACATAATAGGACTGTGAATCCATCAGGGACATCTTAAAAATTAGTTTGAAGATGTGTAGCTTTTTTTCTTCTTCATCATAAAGCATATTGATCATGTAATTGGGTTTTTATATATATTCCTATAAGTAAGTTTTATAGTGTTTTATTGGATCTCTGTTTTCCAATATAGCTCTGAAAATTATAACTTCACGTTTCTCTTGTTGGTTATTAACTTTTCTTGTGGATTTGTGGATTTTTTGTCATTGTATGAGAGCCCTAATCATAAACCCATTATACTTAATAACATCTAAATCTTACTGAAAAGATGCTTTCTAATCTAAAGAGTGAGTAGTAACTTGGTGTGAAGGATGCAAGGCTTTTTATGCTTTCAGGCTGAAAAGTGGTGTCAAATGAAGACAATTCAAATATGGCCATAGGCAAGTGTTCTGAGAAACCATTAATTTTCACCTCAACATCCACCACTAACCACAAAACAAGATCCTGCTGGTTTAAGTAACTGCAGGGTAACAAAACAAATGTAATGGATCTAACCTCCCAAGAAACAGGGTGGCAAATTAGGGATTACTTGCCTATCTGCAGTAAAGCAGTTTAATGTTAGTCCTTCCATAATAGAAAGGAGATTTTCCATACAGGGAACTTCCTCTGAAACTGAGCTTGTTCCTGCTGAAGTCCTGATCTGCAGATGCAAGGATGTCCTTGGTGGGCTGGCCCCTTGCTCAAGATTCTTTTTAGGTTGGAAACTTTAGGTGACCAGTAGCTTTATTATTTTCTTTCTGTTAAATTCTTAAAAATGATAAGTGTATTTCTTTCATGGGATATTTGAATTACGTGTTTTAAATTTGTTTGCCATGTTTCATGATTAATATTTTCAATAAAATTCATGGGGATGTGTTGTTTCTCTGGAACTAATCATTGAAGCCTCTTGCTTTTCAGCTCATACATGAGGATCCAAAAGCTTTAGCTACATTTTAATTTTCAATGCTTTTGTTGATCAGGAAACTTTTATTTAATTCTGCTCTTCATGCACTCTCTCAGCTCATCAGTTATTTTTAATTTCTGTAGTTATAGCATGACATCTATGAGAAATTAAAGATGTTCATCTGGGAGGTATTTTCCCAGATGCAGGTTCAACATCTGGGCTGCAAATTATACAATGCATGTGAAAAGAGACTGACTACCTACTGCAACATAATTTGGTAATAAGAAAGTTCCTTTCTGTAATACGAATTTGTATTAGGGTGACAAGATAAAGAGAGGAATGGCAGAGGAATGCACAGGACTGTAGCCAGCAACTGTCTTTGAGATAATTAGAGCATCAAGAAGACACATGTTAACTTCTAACTACATTTCTGCTAGGAAATGAAATAGTCAATCATCTGAGCTAAAGACCTATTGTAACTTGAGTGCAATTCAGGGGTACTTAAGCTAATTGCTCATTGTGTTTTTAATAGCATCTGACTTTTTGAACACCAGGGATTGTGGCAGGCAAGACTTGTTTCACTTAAGTGGTTTAACTCAGATCAGGATCTAAGTGGTTTACTGATTTATTAATGACACATAATTAGCTGACATTCTGTGAACTTCACCTTCTGGATCAATATCAACAGGCTGACAGATAAGCCAGAGTGGAAAACACTTGCAGGATGTTAAAAAGCACCTATAAGTTACTAAACTCCCTAATCCCCACCATTTCTAGTCCCACAGGAGCACACTTAGGTGTGCACACCCCTCTCTTACAGGACAGGAGGTGATAAGTGCATCCCTCTCTTGTGGCCATGCATATTCTCCTGCTGGAGAGGGGCTCCTGTGTCTTTATGTGTACCAGTGCAGATCTCTGCTGCCTGCTAGTCCGTGTGCTGGCATGAAGGAACTCCATGGGTTCCAAGATGTTGGTTCTTCTGCTTTTGTGCCCTATCCTGGGAGGATACAAGACATGATGGCAGCATCTGAGCCAGGGATCAAACTACTGTGCTGAATGCCTTCCACTCCCACATGTCAACCCACAGTCACAAGTTTCCTTCCATTTTTTTATACTCAAGCTGACTCTTTTCTCCAAAGCCTGTTGGTAACGCCCTGGTTGCTGCTTAATCCAACAAATCCCTATAATAAGCAAACATTGTCATTACTCATTTCCTGTTTTGGGGTAACCTCTCAGATCGGGCATTTTTGGGTGCCCTGTCTTTTCATGCTGTTTTCACTCTCCTTTCATATGAGTTACTCTTCAAGACACTTCCATCTGGAGATTTTGTTACCTTGAAACTCAACTGGTATAAAATTACTATTATAACATTTGATGGTTTTGACAGGTGAGGAGTTTTGTGGGGGTGGAAGAAACACCAGATGGTTTATCACTCACCATGGAGACATCCTTGGTGACTTCTACTTCTTGCTGGTTTGCCCAGCGTGAAGCACAGGCTCTGTCACTCCATAGCTGGTCATCTCACAGTTAAAATGCTGGGGAAATATTCTCATTGTATGAGATTATGCTAAGAAGTATTTAAGATGAAAATATTTTTTATGAAGCTTACAGATAAATATGTACCTACAGTAATTCTCATAAGAAAAAAGTGACATAAAGGGACAAACCAAAGGGGGTGTTATCTTAGTCTCTTTAGCCATGACCAACTGCAGCTAACCAAGACTGAGGAAAGAATAAAAGCAAAAAAAGAATAAGCCATGTATGCTGTTGTAGGTCTCCTGATAAACTTGAATTATATATATTCTGAAACCAGGTCACCACCAGGGAGACCGGTTGGCCACGGAAGTCTCATCAGGATCCCCAGTGCTGTTCCCCCGAACTTTGTGGAAGATGTTGGAAGAAGCCAGAGTGGAGGATGGAAGGATCTGAGGAGAAACACCTTCAACGCAGGTTGTTACCAGCCTTGAAGGAGGAACATCTTCCTGGCCTCTTGGCCTCTCCCTCCCTTCTGAGGCTCAGCTTCAAGGTATGAGAGGGCTCTGATAAAGTGATGGGCATGGGAGGATTTCTGGGAAAAACAAGGGGCCATGGTACTTGGGCACACAACAGGCAGCTTCAAATGCATAAGTAAGGGACTTTATAGTAGAGGAAAGGTCTGAGACAGAAAGCAGGATCTTTCACACCATGTGCAAGTACCATGGGATGCTCTGGGCAAGGTATCATTTGAATCTATGGTGTCAGATAAAGCAAGTGACACCTTTATGAATCAGGGAAGTGAAACAGCTGATATAAAAGCCTGCAAGTGACATCCTGCTAATCTTCAGGGATTCCTATGTAACTGATGAGAGATTAGACACCTAACTGACTTTTAAAATGAAAATACATCAGACATGAGCAGACTATTCTGGAAACACCACCCTTGCAGCATTTCAATAGATTTTGCAACAAGTCCTGTGGCAAAGACCAGAATAAGAAGAGATATAAAGCTGATATCATATAAATAGTATAGCAGTTCATGATTTTTTTTTCCCTTCAAAGCAGTTCTGTGCAAAAAGGTGCTTCGCTTTCAGCACTTAAAGAAAAATCCTAGAAAGTGATTTTTCACTGTGCAGTTCACTCAGCTCCCTTGCTGTTGTCAATGGGATTAGGGCTGTCTGTACTAGAGCACTGATAGCTTGTGAGTCTTTGCAAGCAGGAGGGGTTTTGCCAATGACTTTCAAAGGTCTTTTCTGATAGTGATACAATATCGGTGTTACTGCAGTGACTGCAGGGAAATGATCATAGTTTCTGCTGCTTATCTGTTCCCAGTAGGATTCATTTACCTCAGCTTCTTTTACTTGTCAAAGCCTTTGCCATGTTCTTTTATTGCCTCTCACTTCCTTTTTTTTCACCTAACACTTCTTCATACCTGTGCCTTAGCACAGTAAATCCTATTATTTATTCATTACATTTTTAGTTGTAGTCACTGTTAGCAGTCCTGGCCTCCTTTCCAGGACACTTTTGACTTCATTAATTTTGAGAAAGCACTTGCAGGAGAATTGTGCAGCTTTGAACTTTGTGTTCAGAAGTTAAAAACAAAGAAAGAGCCAACAGTGCACTGGTCTGTAACCTGCTGCATGACAAACTTCTTCAGAACATCCCTTTGGTTTTGATAGCAGAGTGCCTTTAAAATAATTTTGACTTGGAATTTCCAAATTAATATTAATGCAGGCTTATAATGACATATGTATTTTCATACTTATTTTAAATGACAAGAGGTCAGAAAATAGTCTTTCATTTTTGACAGAACAGCTGTGGAAATGTTTTTTCAAATCACTGCTCTTTAAACTGTTAAGCAATACATAATGCGTGATTACAACTTGTTTTAAAATAACTTTGCTATTTAAGAATAAAAACATTTCCTGATCATTATGGTTGTTTTTTATTAGGAATTAAATATGAAGAGATGTTATCTGGTAACAGATTCTTTTATACAAAAGGAGTATTGTCGTCCTGATCTTTGAAAGTTTTTCTTAGCCTTCTGATGTTTTGCATTCTTGTGGAGTTCTCAAGCACTTTCATGTAAACAATGATTGTTTTGCATTCCTTTCTAGAGGAGGAGAAAATTGATAGACTTTTGGTTTTACCAGTGTGGTTGGAGAGGTGGCAACTTCACCCTCCAATCCCTGGTCATCTTTGGAATGGTATGTATATCAAAGTCACACGATAAACTTCCTCTTTTCCTCCCTTCTTTGCCGAGAGATTTGTAGTGAGTGCGTGTGTTTATTTCTTGTCATAGTGCAACATGGTATCATCTAGTTATTACATCTCCTTCCAAGAGTGTTGTATGTTAGGTATTTTTCTGGAAAAGGTATTTCTTTGAGGCCAAGCCTCTGCACCTGAGATATGTTGCTAAAATGTCACCAAATGCAAGACAGTTTAAAAATTCAAGGCAGTCTGTAACTGTTCAGACTTCTTTGTAAGCTTCAGAAGATGCTGCAGAAGTCTCTGGGAATTCTTGAATTTTTGAGCTGGAAGAGGAAATGCAATCTTGCATGAGGCTTTCAATCACAGTGATACCTAGAAAACAATCAAAAGAACTGTCCATAGGTAAATTGTCTTTTTTTCCTTTTTTTTTTTTGAATAAAGAATTTTCAAATTGTGCGTGTGTTTTACATTTAGAATTGCTCCTTTATTATGAGTCTTCCTTTACCATTTCTGAATTAAGTGTAAATTTTTTGGTCACCTTTCTCTGTGGATATTAATATGCAATGCATCTTTATTTTTAATAATGATTACCAGAGGGAAAAAATCCATGAATTTTAATACCTCTAACAGGAAGTAGCTTCCTGCACTTTGTTATATTGTATGCAGAAATGCTATGTTGTGCATAGAACAACAAAGAAATAAAATCTCAGGTGCAGATTTCTTAAGCAGCTTCTTTACAAATTGTAATGAAAAGTTTGATCACAAAAACGGGTAATTCTGTCACGAAGACAGTCTCCTGTGCTCAGCCTGTGATGATTTCATATTCATCTTCTCAGTTTTCTGACTTCAGAATTATTCTTATTTGCTTCATGTGCTTGTTTATTTTGGCATTATTTGTAAGTGTGAATTTAAATTCCAGATGATAGCATGGTACATGTATTCATGTATTCATAAGTTACACAAACTGGTGCTAAAAAAGCTGTTATTGAATTGGCTTGTAATAACTACATAAGTGTCATAGGGGCACTATAATCAACAAATTTTAGACCTCTGTAATAAAATGAACACAACACAAGCAAAGCATGCCATATGCTATGCTCTTGGGTTTTCTTCACAGAATTTTGACCACATTGGCATTCTATTGACTGCCAAGACTCAATGATAATTGCAAAAATATTTAATTCTTGACTGCCCACTGAATCTTGACTAATGTGTATTTTCAGTTACTGTGTCCTCAGCGTGTTGTGAGGAGCTACACTGTAGGATGCCTTGCCTGAAGCTATGATTTGAAGTTTTGCATTATGAGCACCTGACCATTTATGAACAGCATGACACAGAAACCATACTGGAAGGACCTTTGCTTATTGCTTATTACCATAATGCTCTTCTTATAAATTATGGCTGATTTCTGCATGAACACAGCCTGCCTCTGCCACTCAGCAACTGGTCACTGGTCACTTTATCAGCAGGATACTAGGTAAATACTTCTGTGGTAAATAAGATGTTTAGAGCCTAAATTTGTAATACACCAGCCTTCATACCACAGTATGCAGGTGGTATGAAGATAACAGGAGAACAGGATTTCCTGTTTATCTGTTTGGTATTTCATTTATGCTCAATTCAGACGCAGACTTGTCAGCTGGGAGAATTAATTATGTAATTATTTTTACAATCATTTGATGTCAGATTTAGAAACAAAGGTGTGCACCATTTTAAATAACCTTTTACACATCAGCATGACAAATGGATTTCATATATAGTAATTAAGTCATGCTACACTGCTGTGTACAAGCAGAAAAGGCAAATACAGGTTTTAAGAACTGTGCAAAGGAACAGGGGACAGCATAGCCTTGGCAGAAGAAAGAGGAGTTCAGAGACAACTTACTCGAAGAATGACACAGACAGGAGATGTAACTCAGCACAAGGATTCAGGTTCAGGCTCTCTGTGACCTCAAGTCCATTTTGGTGCATTGCATTGGTAACACAGAGATTTAATAAGATTATTTTTGAGCTGCAAGACATGAGCAATAGCCACGTAAGATGAGAGAAGTAATGAGACAGGCAAAGTGTAATTACTGAGGTGGTAATTGCTAGTAACTGAACAACAGAAAATAGCAAGAAAAAATTAGGGAATTGAAGGAAAATGGTGAACAACAGTGTTACATGGTAGTCCCAGCTATTGATGCTTTTTGTTAACCAATAAATAATTGCTGGGTAATTTTTTGAGCTGTATATATACTGTTCTAAAATCTCTCTGTAAGTGATAAAATATATATAACTCACTAAAGAGTGAGAGTTGGTGAGGGTCTCTCTATAATCTGCTATATGTGCATGACACAGTCTCTCATCCATCTGCGTAGCTGGATTGGTTGGAGAGCTTGTGAATTCTGCCTTCTGCCTTGTGATTCCACAAGAGAGCTAGACAGACTTCTCTTTTACAGTGTGAGCGTATGTCTGCATGACATCTGCATTTGCCCTTTGCAAACAGCTGTCATCTTAGAACCAAGCTATGCCTCTACATGAAATAACCTGTTGGTTTAAGATTCTGTAAGCCCACTATCCTGTGGAATTACAGGGGACATTTTTATTTTTGCAAACAAACCAGGGTCACACTGCACATTTTTGGCACTGTGCTACTAATCTGTGTCAATTTTGTGTGTTTGATTCTTTGTCAGCCTGCTTATCAGGTATGTGATTGGACGGCTATTTCAGGATAAGGCAGAGATAATCTAGTAATAATTAATTTTTATGTCTCTCCATCTCATATTTTTACAACTGACATGTCCGTCGTTTCTACAGCTCTGCCTGAGGACCAAAACTGGTTTTTTTTTTTTTGGCTTTTACCCTTTCTTTATCAATTCTTCTATGAATGTATCTCAAATAATTTAGTATCTAATGCTTATAGTATAGAGCTATCAAGTATATCTCATTTACATATATAATATTATATTGTAGATTCACTGACTTTCAGTCATTATCTCTAAAAAACAGAGCAATTAATTTATATTATCCTACACACAAAGATTTTCTTTAATACCAGGAAGAGAAATTGTACTTATTAACATCTAGCAAGTGCATCCAAAAGAGGGCACAAACAATTAAAAATTTTCTTACGAATGTTAGACATTCTGTACTACAATAGACCAGAAATTCCAGTTAGCCCAATATGCTCTGAAAGAAGCAGATGAATAGCAGATGCTATTCAGGAAGACCATGTGAGTCTGGCCATTTTCCCTGTTACCTGTGTGTTTCTGCTGCGTGTAGAAATATTAGGAGTGCTACAGGATACATATCTGCCTGTCCTGTTTAAGGACCAGTTATTCATGACTTTGTCTAAACCGTTTTGAACCCATTGATAACCTCTGCCTTTATGAGCTTCTTTGATAGGGAATTCCAGAAGTCCAGTGTCTGCTGTGTAATCAAGTTTTTCCTTTTATCTTTGTTTAAACCAATCTCCTACTAGTTTCATTGAGCTTGCCTTAGTTCCAGTGTGCAGGGTTGATTAAGAGTACCTGGTTCACCTTTCCTGCTGCCTTTATGACATGATAAACCCCAGCCACATTCCTCTCTGCCTTCTCTTCTGAAACAGCACTAAGAGGCTTTTTGTGTTTTCAAAAGACAGATGTTTCATTCTCTTCATCTTTGTAGTTGACTTTCCCTTTCTAACTTGACTGTGCCCTTGTGAAATATGACTACCCGAAGTACAAAAATTACTCAAGATTTGGGTGCATCATACGTTTGCACCGGCACAAAATGACAGGATTTACCTTGTTGTCTAAATGCCAGTTAACATTCAGCTAATGATTTCAAACAACCATTGATGATAATGCCAGGATCTCTTTTTTTGAATTATATGTCAAATGTAACTTCCTATAAAAGTACTTTGCAACTGATCTTCAGTTGTTCTAATTTATCAGTAAAATGGGCTATGTGGTTACTTAATCTCAGTGAATTATTCAATAATTCACTCTAGAGCTGATTTAGAACTCCTTCATTCCAAAATTTTGAGAAATTAATATAGAGGATAAAATAAAACAAAACAGGACAAATGTTGCCGGAAGGAAAAGTACCTCCCTAATGACATTTCCAAATTTAATTGACAGATAGGAATCTTGATACCAGAAATGTATGCATTCTAAGTTGTTAAGAAACATGGGCAGGAGGCTGATCTCTTAGGGATAAACATTGCCTAAACTTCAAGATAATATGGTGCAGAATGATGGTCTCATTACACCTCCAGGTGGGAGTAACAGGACAAACACAGGGCCAGGGAGTTGTGCCTCAAAGACAAGCCTTTCCCTTATAATCTTACAATTAAAATGAAACTCCATTAAAACTGGAGGAGGTAGATATGCATATCCTGTCTCGGCATTCAGATCTAATTTTAACTTAATTGTGTTGTGCTGTGGTTGCCTAAACCAGCCTAATGTTGCACCCTGTAGCCACTTCTGCCAGAGTTGAGAAGTCCAGCATTTCTACACCTTTTGCTTACAGCCATTTCCTTTGGTTTTCTCTGCTTTAAACTTGCAATTTAACTTAGGTAGAAACAATACGTAGTACAATTTACCCTACCAAAATATCCATTTCTGTTATTACTTGCCATGCTGCTTTCTTTGAGAATGCCTTCCACTTGCTCTCTGGATCATGTGTAGAGCTTTTTGTAATTATCTGATATTTATCGTAACTGGGTTCACAGTTCTGTGCTTTTAGATACTTATTAGGTCTTACACCTGGGGTAAAACAGACCCTGAAGAAGGGAGGGAACAGGTAGAGAGCACAGAACACCACTGGCATCAGGTATGAGTGGAAAAGCTGCTGCGAAAGAATCAGGTGAGATTTTATCTTGCTTTCAAGAAAAATGTTCTAATCAAATATGGACCAAGTTGCCCCAAAATCTGCCCTGAGATATGCAGGCAGATTGATAACAAAAATCAACTAGCAACATACAGGTCAAAGTGAATGTTGCAGCCAGGTTGATTATCACCAGAGACACTGAGATAAAATAGAAAGAAGGGTGAGGAACTGGATTTCATATGTTTAAAGTATACGACCCTTTGACCTAGATAAAATAAAAGAGAAAAACCCCCATCACATAGAAAGCATAAGGGAGATTTGTTTCAGTTAAAGGGCAGTGTTGTCACAAGATAAAATGCATATCTTGGTAATAAATACATGTAATTTGGAAACAGTTTCAGAAAACATGGTTCTGGAATAATGTCCTGAATGTGACAAACCTAAAGGGCTTTATAACTGAATTTGAAACATTTTGGAAAGATTATATAGAAAGTTCTCGGGGAAAAATTAGGTTCTTGTATATTGCATGTGTTACTGCCTCTGAAGGAGTAAGAAAAAGGGACTTTTATTTACATTTCTGTAAGAGAATTCAAACATTATGTTGATCTGTGTCGGTTTCTGCTGTTTGTCTTTGGAGTAGAACAAAAGGCTCTTCCTGTCTCTTCACTAATCTTTCCACCTCTTTCCTAACCCAAGGCTTGCAGGACAAAATGTCTTTGTGTTTCTATTGACATTAAAACTGCCAGGTGTATTTGGTGTATACTCCTTTTACGTTCAGCATTAACGCCTTTGGCCAGAATTGCAGTCAACAGAGAATCTTTCCGTAAGTCAGACTGGCAGGGACAACAGGTTTTTCCCACCATCTGTGAGTTTTCTTCAACAAATTCCTTCTGGCTGCAGATAACTCTGCCATTGACAACTCCCTTAATCTATCCTGCTCTAGTCTTGTGATACTTAATTGCTGTCTTGACCTCTTATTAAAATTCTTAAGCCAGCTGATGTGGAAGCATCATGTGCCACTGCAAGTAGAGTAGGTGCTTTATGGGCTTCTTCAGTAGCTGTCTGCCTGTTCCAGAGTTTTCTAGAGACTGGATTCATGTAGATCTTTTCAGTTCTGTGTTTTTATATTGCTAATAGGAGTCGAGTAGCTTCTTCCTATTAGAGCTATTCTGCACACTAATGGCTCCCTTTTCCCCCTGGAAAATACAAATTTCATCTCTGCTGAACACCATGGAAATGAAACAGAAAGACAGCAATACTTACCCCACCTAATTTTATGTGTTTAGATATGTTTGATCTAGCTCTCTTTTGTAAAACAGACTGAGAAAACTTAATCACTGGGAAGGCTTGAGGGAAAGGTGTTGCAACAAAGCAAGTTTGATTTGGACGTACAGCCTACCTTTTGGACATCTTGCATTTCTCAAGAAGGATGTCACCTACTGAACCAACCATGCTTGATTACTGACTCACCTCCTTGTATTAGCTACCAGTATCCACAAAGTTGTGAATTACTATTCTGAATCCCTCAAAATACTTGGACAGTCAAATGGGAGATATTTGAAAACAGAATTAGGGGAAGAGTAGTTAATTCAATGGTTAGCCAAAAAAAAAAAAAAAATTGGATTTTTAAAGGAGTCGGTATTTTAAGGAGTAGGAGAAGTAGAGATGAAATTACAGTGTATATCTATTTATACCTCCAGCTTTTCAACTCTTCAATACAGATAACATTCAGATGTTTTTTCAGTAAAGTACACAATTTGGCTAAAATTTGAATGAAATTGAGTTTGAATAGCGAATGTTATAGTGCTAAGGGGTTATCAAAGAGATGCATACTCTGGACTAGCTGTAAAATATTTTTCTCATGTGAGTAAGATTGGATGAGATAAAAACATTATATGAGAGACATTTCTGCTCTTGCCTGGGTAAAGAAAATCACTTCTCTGTGGCAAGGGTGACTGCAGGTCCCCTGTGGACAGGAGGAATTGGACTTGGAAGCAGTTCTGAGGAATCAGGCAGCCTCATCTCTCTTGCAGTTTATCTACAGACCAAGGAATAATATAAATAATATAAAAGGAAAGCCACCAAGGAAGAGCCACTCAGCTTACATATAATCTTTGAGAAGGAAAAAAAATCAGCCAGATCAGATTTTTACAAAGGCTAAAAATCCCACTTTTAAAAAAAAGAAAATGATTGTTTGCTAGTTTTTATTTCTGTTCGCAGAAATAAAACATTGATAATGTATTTGTTCAAAACTCTGATGTGGTTTTTTCATATGACAGATGAAGTGACTTATCTGTACTCCTGAGTAAGTTGTCTGTGTTTGCTTTTACTAAGCAATTAATCTTCAATGCTATTTAATGAGAAGAAAAATGACAAAAAGTACTTAGCATAAAATTCATTATCATTAAGTTACAAGAAAGAGAGAAAAAAATCAAACCAGTGTTCTTCCAGCAGGAAAGAAAAGGAAGGTGTAGCTGTATATGAAGACCTCACATTTTACTGGTGTAAGAAATTATGATTACGGAACTTAAAAGATATTTTCAGTAGTAATTAATCTTATTCCTGCACTTAACTGCTAAAGAAAAAATAGTGTGAGAAGTGAGGATGTGAATTTATAGAAAATTTTAAAAAATGTTCTAGAATTGCATTTCATTAAAACCAGTTGTGGTGCATTTGTGGTGCATAAAAACAGTGCATTCCAGATTTAGTTTGTGAAAACTTAAGGAAGTGTGTTCACACTTCTGATAAGAAATTACGTGTTGGAGAAGAAATATCCATGCAAAGTGCAAGCATTCACTTGGTTACTCTTCTACTGGCATATCAAAAGGAGTGTCAGGTCAGTCCATCAGTTGTGTTTTATCACGACCCTTGCTTGAGAAACTGCCATGATCTCAGGATGATCTTAAAAATCTCATGGTCTCAAGAATATTTTAAGCGATAGTGGGTTAAAAGTAGTATTGCAGCCTTCCACAAAATATATTTGGAGGCCTATTCTCTTAGAGAGCATATGTTGTCCCTTTTCCAGACTCAGATGCTGCTTACCTTCAGGAGTAATTCTTACTTTCTAGGACCACAAGGACTGAGAGCAGTGTCTTGACACCCAGGGGAGTTGCATGAAGATCCATGAAGGCGTCCATGGAGGCTTCATGCACATGTACCTTAAGAAGTCAATGCTATCTGTTCAAAATGCCTTACCAAAAACAGTTAAAATAACAAAGACTGGAAAAAAAAGTTCCCCAAACTAGAAATCAGTAATACACATTTTGGGGAAGAGAAGCAAACAAAGCAACTTTGTGTTACGGCTATGCAATTAATCAGGAAATTACCAATCTTCTTGAAAAATTTGTGAACTCATTGCAGAACTGGTTGTGAAAAGAACAACTTTAAAGTACCCTTTTACTGATTCAAGCCAGATATATTTAGGCAGGTAAGATTTTGCCAGCCAAAGTGCTGATACGGAAGAACTAGAAAAACTTTATTGCAAGCAAGGTAATGTAGGGAAATACTTTCAGTTAATGGGTTCTAGTGGCAGACCCTAGGTCTTACAGGGGAAGTCATGAGATTGAATCCTGATCCCTCTGGACTGCATGTGAAATGACTGTCTTTCAGAGAAATGAGAGATAGCTGAACTTCCTTTAGAACAGGGATAGACAAGATGACCTCTCTGGTCTCTGCACTGTATTTTTATAATTTTATGTATCTCAGGTTGGGTGGTTTTTTTGGTTGGTTGGTTTTTGTTTGCTTGTGTGCTTGTGGTTTTGTTTTGGCTATTTGTTATTTTTGTTGCTTTGTTTGTTTTTTGGTTTTGTTTTTGTTTTTTTTACAAGAATTCCACTGGATTTTATGTCACCCTGCTCATAATTTGGATATAATATGATATTGAGAGGACAATAATAGGGTGGATATCATCCTGATATCAGGATGGTATGAGTCTCAGCAGGGCTTTTTCAAAGTTTCAGACCACCTGGCTAGTTTTTTTTTTAAAATCTTGATGATCCTTTTGTGGCCATAAGGTATATATTGTCAGAGATGAAAAAGACATTTTACGCTCCATAATCAAGATTTGTTTTCATAACTGATTGGGAAAAGTGGAACTTATCATATGCATAACTTTTGGAAATGCCTGAGGGACTCCTATTACACAGTAATAGTAGCATGTCAATAGAACAAGATTTTTTAAACTAGCAGATGTCCAGTATGATAATGATTTTTATTTAAAAAAAAAAATAAAAATCTCAACCCCCCAAGTGCCTCAAACTCCCCCCAAAATCTCCATTTATGCTGGGAGCAACCCCCTTATTAGATTTTTCCAGCTCTAAATGTGAGTCAGGCTACCTTTGCTGCATCTGGTGCCAAACACAACTAATTTATACAAACAAGGGCTAAAGAGAATGGCAACTTGTGATATTACATTAGCAAATCTTAACATCCTGTCTCAGGCTCAAAACTACAACACTAGCTGATCTCTTTTGTAGATGAACAAAGCATAATTTTCCTTTCATAGGGTTCACCTATTAGTTGGTGCAAGTGGGTTCAAGTGCATCAAGACATTGAAGAAATTAAAAATCCTTTTAAAATTGTTGTTATTCTAAAAATTGTTTTTAAATAGGGATTTTTATGGAACTCTTCTTAGAAACGGAACAACCCCCAAAACATCAGACTGTATCTAGACATATAAAATACCTATAAGGAAAATAAAATACATATAAGGAAAAAATTGGATGCAGAAAGGCTCTGTATTATGTCAACTGTTATGCAATATTATTTACAATCACTGCCCTACACAGCATGATTAATAATATTATTTCCACATCTGGGTGGTGTTAATGCAAGAGTTAATTATTTGTTATAACTTTGATTAAACTGTTTATGAAGCTGGACTTTAATATCTGCTCTATGACTTGCAGTGTCTAGGTAAATGACACTTTTATTGGTTTTAAAAATGGTCTTGACCCACAGACGTGAAATCAGTTAGTGGTTTGTTCTCTCACTTTTGCTCTAATGAGCCTGGTCAGTTCTGAGCAGGATAAAAAGGGATCTTGACTCTCGAGGAACTCGCTGACTTTAAGGTGTTTCTCATACTGACCACATTTGTGAAGGTCAGGAGATGCTTTTTTACTCAGGCGTCATTGCATGGAGGCACACCACTGAGGCAAGAAAACCAAGAAAAGAAAAATCTCCACAAATATTGTTTTTTCTTCTTATTGACTACTTTCAGCAGCACATTTAGCAGAATTGCTTTGTTGGGTGAATGATTCAGAGACACTGTACTGAAAGCCCTACAGTGTATAGAAGACAAGTGTTTTGTTAGGGGCCTTTGGACTTTATTGCCAGAAGACAGAACTTCTGAAAGTCCTGTTAACTGAGTAGACTATCTAGCAATTTTAATAGCTCATGAAGTTATAGAAAACATCAGTGTAATGACAGCTGTGCTTAACTGCATACCCTGCTCAGCAAATATCCTCTATTTTAAAGAGTACCTCTAAAATGACATATTTTTTTTCAGGTACTACTTGACTCATTAATTCAACCCCATATTTGCAAATAAAAATGGTAAAAATTTCAATTTAAAATTTCAAGCTTCTTACCTGAGGACAACAGGAGTAAGAACATCTTACCAGGAGCAATAGTATTTTGTTTGCAGTTTCAGTTTTTAGGTTTGGAGTTATGTGGACAACCAGCACCCCTGATGGCTGGAAACAAGAAGGATCTCAGCTGGGGGACTGTACCATGTAGCACCTAGGCAGTCACAAAGCCTAGGGTAGCAGATGAAAGAGGACGTTAATTCAAGATTAAATCTGTAATACCGCAACCAAATCATTAGGAAGTGCACTTGCCTTTTACCTATCAGAGGTAATAACAGAGCATTTAAAAACATATAGATATTTTTATAATCTCCCACCAGAATTAATTATTTCACTCCTTAGGGACTAACAAACTGCCTTGGCTGTCAAAGGTCAGTTGGCTAAGACTATTTCTGATGTAAGAGTCTGTCCTGCATCAAAGCTGATGCTGAATTAAGAACTAGCCAGACTATGCCAACTGTTAGGTATTCTGAGCAGTGAAGCAACTGGAGTTGTTTGGAGTAATTTGGTGGGGTACGATCCAAGTTTGCATACTGGCATACCCAGTCTGCAGAGCTTGGAGTGTTTTCACTCTTAAAGTGTAACGATCATGGTTTCCCCTGCTCTCTCCTGCCTGCTGCATGAGTTCATGGGATGGTGTCCTAGGGTGATGTTGTGAGGTTTGTATCCCCAATCATCTGTTCTGTTTAGGCTGGATATGTTCTTCAAGACTAGCTCGGGGAAGTTTTATTTTGGTTTTGTTATCAGCTTGCTGATAATAGTCAGAGGGACACAGACACAGAGTGCTGCTTTTGTGTCTGCTTTTGCTTTTGCTTGCTGGCTTTGCTTGCTTGCTTTTGCTTCTGCTTAGTTATTTAGTTAGTTTAGCTAGACAGTCCGAGTTTCCTCCGGACTGTTTTTCTTTCCCTCTCTCCTTTCGTGGAATCATTCAAGCCTGCTCTGGACTGGGACCTGGGAAACACTGAGAGTCTGCACTCTGTGTCCTGCAGCAGCCTGCCCAGCGCCGGAGAGATCAACAACAGAGAGACCACTCCCCAAAGAGAGACTTTCTGAATTTGTTATCTCATCAGAACGGTGATCCACTATTGTTCATTTTGTGTGTTGGGGGTGCTCTGTCTGTTAAATAAACAGGTTCTTTCCACTTCTCTCCGAGGAATCCTTCCCGAACCAGTTGGGGGGGGGAGGGACCGTGGGTGTTTGTTCTCTGAAGGGGCCCCTTTGGGAGTTTCTCCCCAAACTTGCCCTAAACCAGGACAGATGGTAAATGTCTGGCATCAACCAAACTCTCTCCTGATCCCAAAATCCCATAATCGAGATTCTTAGCAGATTCTGAAAGAGAAAGGAGAAATGGCAACAAGTGGATATCCATAAAGATAAAGCAACTGGGAGTAGTCACTTTCTCTTTTAATTTCATGTGGCTGTTTATGCTCATATTAAAACTTCATGGGAGGCTTTCAGGAGTTGTTCACAGTTACTCAGTTATGTGTTTCATAATCCTGGAGGCAAGTAAGGAATGTGGAAGGCTTTATCCCTAGAGTAAGTCCCTTTGGGGGGCTCAGTGGTGGCAGGGTAGTGGGAAGGAGTATGGATGCAGTTACAGAAAGTTACAGATGAGACGTGGGCCATGTGAGAATGGCAGTACATCCTCAGAACACTGAGGTCATAGACAGCTTGAGCACTGCTGGTGTGGGCTGTGATGACAGAACACACTTCTGTCCACCTTAGCAGTGTCATGAGCTCTGTAGTTACAAGTCTGCCTGGGAAGAAACAGTGTTGCAGAGGGAAAAAAGAGATGGCCCTCTTGGTATCTGCAGCATAAACCTCAGTCTCAGAGTTGCAAGGTTTAGGAAAGAGCACAGGTCATTTCTCAGATTAAATTTTAACAACCGGGGAAAATTAGTCTCAGAGGAATCCAACCAAAAAAAAGATTACTACATTTGAAGAAGAAGCCACACTGGTCTTGATCCCTTCCAACCTCATTGAAACTGTTATCATTGGGAAAAACACCTTCCTGAATACATGTAATGGTGAATAAATTTCCAGGGGCTCAATAGGTGAATGTAGGAAGGCTGCAAATGCTGACATCAAGCCTTTACTAAGTAAGTATTTTGCAGATGGGAAGGCAAATCCTTTTAAACAGTTGTGTGTAATTTGATATGGGAATATTGAAATATAACTATATTTGTAGAAATATTGAAATATAGAAATGCCATGAAGAGGTCTAAATTAATTACCAGATTAGCTACCAAATGATACAGTTCTTGCCTGACCCAAAAATATTGTAGACTCCTTCAGTTGTAACTGAGAGCTCAGAATGATTAAAAAACAGCAGGTAGAAAGGCGTGAGAACACATTACACTGATAATCTGATGTATTTTATCAAATACATATCACGATCTGTTTTTATAGTTAGAAAGAACAAGGAAAACTTAGTTTCATAGGGAAAGAAAAAGCATTCTACAAATGCAGATGAATCCTTATGACAGGCATTCCTGGCTGGAATAGAAGAACACCACGGAGTTCTGTGCTAAGCTGAGAAGACAAAGGCAAAGTCTTGGATTTTCTCGCTGAAAAGGACAGGGAAATTTGTACAAAAATTACTTTCTTCCTTCTTTTTCATTCAGATGAATGCTAAATTATCAAGTACAATTTTAATCACAACATGCAAGCGCATATTGGATTGACTGAGATTCCATAATTTTCTCATAGGCACAGCCAGCAATCAGTGATGACAATGTCTTTGGCCAGTACTTTTATCTCCTATCAGTGTTACTGTAACAAGTGGCAAAAGAAACAACTAAATCAAAGTTATTTGCCCAGATCAAGGCTAGGATCCTTAACTGGAAACACCATCTTATCTTCTGCTGGTCAGTGACTTATATAGACTGTTCTGTGGCTCAGAATCCATACCCAGAAATATCTTCCAGGAAGGGCACTTCATGAACTCTGGAAAACAACAGTCTAGTTGTTCCAGACAGGAAAAGGAAGCTTGTTCAACCTTCAAACAACACAAAGCAACACAATACTCTCAGAAGAAATTATGAGAAGGATTTTTGTGTATCAGATTATTTGTTCTGAGGTGGCCAAGCATAGGCACATTCACATGTTGGGCATGGGAATGAATATATGTGAAAATACAATACATATTCAAAATGAACTGCATCTAAAACGAATTACATTTTCATTATGTGAAGGAAATTTTAAACTACATATTTTTAGAGAAACCTTGGTTTAGATTCTAAGACTGTAAAGAAGCCCTAGAGATATACAAATAAGATTTTTCAGGTGTCCTCACTCTGCTAGAGCAGTATAAAAAGAGTTCAAATGTGGATAAGAACAAAGGATCCTGCTCTGTTGAATGGTCAGCATTACTAAATATGTGGTACAGTGAGTGAAGTAAAGTGAATGGGGTTTAACACATTGCAGTGGGTCTAGGAAATTCAGATTTTATTCTGAAACATGTAAAAGATGGTATTTTTTCCTTCTTGGACTCCATTTGAGAATCATGTCATATTAATTTTTTAACAAAGTTAAAAACCTGGTGTTTTAAAAAGTTTTTAATAGTGGCCACTGCAACAGCAAATGTGTCCTGGTTTTGGCTGGGATAAAGTTCATTTTCTTCCTAGTAGCTGGTACAGTTTTGTGTTTTGGATTTAGCATGCAAATGATGTTGATAACACACTGATTGCTTAGTTGTTGCTAAGCAGGGCTTAGCCCAAGTTAAGGACTTTCCAGTTTCCCATGCTCTGGCAGTGAGCAGGTGCACAGGAAGCCAGGAAGAGGAATGGCTGGGACAGCTGACCTGAACTGGTCAAAGGGCTAGTCCATATCATATAGTGTCATGTTCAGTGTATAAACGGGGGGGAGCTGGCTGGAAGGGGCCAGTCCCAGCTCAGGGATGGGCTGGGCATTGGTCAGCAGCTGGTGAGCAACTGTAGTGAACATCACTAGTCCCTCTTGGGTTTTATTCCTCTGTCTCTTCTTGTTTACTCCCTTCCCATGGACATTATTTTTGTTATTAATATTATTTACTTTATTTAAAATATGCAACTGTTCTTATCTCAACAGATTTTAACTTTTTCTGATTCTCCTCTGCATCCTACCTGTAGGCTGAGGAGTGGAGTCAACAGCAGTGGCTGGTGCTTAGTTGCCATCAGGGGTTAAAACATGACACAATGTAACCTTAGATACTGGTAAATCAAAAATAGAATAAAGTCACTGTGCTGTAAATCAGCTATTTAATTCATTACAAGTCATAGAGACATTGGAAAATCCTTGTTTGATTTGGTATGAAGTGTGGCTGATCACTGAAAATCTAGAAATTGAAAATCCAGGAAAAAAAATAAGTTCAAGAAGCACATTGGTACTTTTTCTAGAAGGAAAAGGGGACTGAAAAACATGCAGGGGAGAGAGTAGGTTTAAGCCAGTCTAATTAAGAAAGTATGATGCTTTTGATTCACTTTCTTATTACTGAAATCTAAGCTTAATTTTTTTCCCCATTTTTTAGGTTCCTGTCAGCTAATAGCATTGCCTTTGCAAAATTACTTGAAATCATGATTTATCATTGTTTAATTGTGAAGATTACTGTATTTTACTTGCTACTGAAGAGCTTCTAAATTTTTTTCTTGTTTCATGCAATAAGCATTTAAAATTACAATCAAGGAAACATGTATCTCTGATTACCACTAATTTTAATGGAATAATAAATTGCTTGAATTTATCGTCCCTTCCAACAGACAATCCTCTATCTCCTGAAATGCCTGTTTGCTTTACAGAAGACTCATAACAGAATAATCATCATGTTGGAGTGTTGTGGGGTAATATCTATCACTAGATTTTGTTTTTTAGACTGATACAGACAAACATTTATGAAGACACGGACACAGGCAGCAAGGGAGCTTTCTTTGGTGACACTGTGATAAACTAGTCAAAGAAACTAGGAACAAGGTGATGGAGACAATGGGATGGATGTGATCCCAGTCCTTTCCAGTTCAGTGGCTTCCTGAAGAGATGGTTCAAATGTCTTGGTGACACTGGACCAAGCATGTTATTGAGGCAATAATCTGTTGTATTTTCTACCATAAGAAAAGCTGCCCAGTAAAAAACTTGACTACAGCTTCTGCCTCCTTGTCAACCTACAGGTGATGTTTGTCACTTTTCAGGCTCAGTTTTCTGGGTTTTTTTTAAGAATGAAACACAACCACAATCTGAAATGATGTTACAATATTTTCTCATTGGTCTTTAAATATATTATCCCATGAGGAGAACTGTGGTTTCTCTCAAAACCAACAACAACAACAAAACAAACAAACAAACAAACAAACACCCCCCAAACCCAAACCCAAAACTAAATAAACCCCCAAATCACCAAAAAAACTCCAAAACAAAAAACTCCTGAAATAGGTTTTAGCATTTCCTATCTGCTGTGACTTATTCAAGATTATAATTAACATAACCTTTTCTTAATTATGCAGAAGAAAACATTCTTAAAATTTTCATTTTAGGCAGAATATTTGAAGTTACCATTTAATAAATGTCCAAAACAAGTACTTTTCGCTTAAATTCCTGAAGCATAAAGCATCCTAGACAGATCCATTCAGCAAAACCTATGCTGCAGTATGGTTTTATGACCTCCCAGCTCTTCAGAAGGCCACCCTGTTTGGTGTGTACCTCCTGCGTGGGCAAGGTGAAAGGGTGTATAAAGGGAGGCATGTCACCCATACTTGATATTACAGCTCATCTGCTTCATTTTCATCTGTGCAAATTCTACCCACTTAGATAATTGCTACATATACACCCACTCAATTGCTTGCAATATAAAGAATGCTATTATTACAGTATTTAACTGAAGTAATAACTAGAGCAAAGTCATCCAACCTCTTGACAATCCAGACCTAAATTATATTACAATGTTTATTTTGGGATTTGATGGTGAATACTGTTTATAATGCTTGAAGAGGTGCACAACCAGTCAGGAGAAATGGGACCATCAGACTATTCTGAAGGGAAGACCTGAGTTCAGCCATAGGATGAGCCTTACAACCTTGCATAATGGAAAATGTTGAATGAGATAAGGCCATACTCTACTGTATCTATATGTACATGAGTTTAGAAAATAACCATGTATTCAGGTGCCTGCAATAGCTAATAACCATGTTATTTGCATATGGGTCTCCCAGTAACAGCAACACAGGGCAAGTACATTAAATACACTTTATTCCTGCTAAAATATGTATACTTATGGCCATCAATAGTATCTTGACTGCTCACACAACACTGGTCTTGGTTCTTTCTGCTCAGAACAGCACTGATGTATCAGAGAAACTATATGTGCGTGGTTTAGTTGAGGTACCATGGGTGATGCAACCCCGGAAGCAGTGTGCAACTACTGCAAACACTTCTGAACCTCTGTTTGTATTTGAGATAAGTTGTTTCTTCCTCTCTCTTCTCTGGTCTTGATGACACCAGGTTGTGTGTGACACAATTGTTATGGTCTAGAGGCAAATTTTAAGTATTTCTATCCTTTGATCCATATGTTGCTCTTGGTTACATTACCAACTGCTTATTTAGCCTTTGAGCCACTGTGACACTGGACTGAAGGGAGGGAAATCACCAGATATGTTTCTGACCTGAGTTTAGGCTGACCTACTATGAAGCATAAAAATGTAGTGTGTTTATGTTCAGAAAAATGTTGCTTTTTAATACCTAAATATCTAAATGGCAGGACAGTTCTAACTAGATTATCTTTAAGGTCCCTTCCAACCCAAAACATTCTATGACCCTATAATCTGCAAGACTCTGTCCTCTCTATGCTATATTTTTCTCAATATAATAATCAGACTAAAATGATAATTAAAAATGAAAGCTCATCCTATTTCCCCTGCCTCTAGGCACATAAACAGCATGAGACTATCAGTGCAGGAAATGAAATTTTATGGCGACTGCTGAATTCCAGAAGACTGGAGGGAAGAGAAGTGCAAGGGAGTAGCAAAGGTTGTCCAAAGGAAGGATGGGAATTGTGAAATATCAGTGGGGTTTTACAGATACACGAGTGAGAAGGAAGCTGAGGAACAGCCTTTTTTTCAAGCAAACCATGGTGTGTAGAAGAGCTGGAAATGACAATGGCATTTCCAAATAATGAGGCTGTGGAGATTTAATAGTTTGGGGTCAATGCAAGGATACTGGGAAGAGTGCACCTAACCATAGAAGGGAGCTTTCTTTGGTGACACTGTGATAAACTAGGCAAAGAAACTAGGAACAAGGTGACAGAGACAAGGCAGGGCTCATTCAGGTGAGGTGGATTAATGTTGAGAATAGAAAAAGAGATGCAGAAGGAGAGAGAATCTCAGCCTAAGAGCTGGTGCTGGGAAAGAAATAGTGAATAACAGACTGAAATTAGGTAAGAAAGAAAGGGAAGGCAGGAAAATTATATGAATGTCAGTAGAGTGCACATATATTGGAAAAGAATGTAGAGGACACTTTCAAAATATTAAGGTATATAGAAAAGAAAACTAACAATACCTGCTAGAGACTATGTTTTCTTATAGAGTGGATGAGACCGAAAAATTCCTGACAATTTGTCACATCCCTGATACCAGCAAATGATGTGCTGAAAACCATGGATGACAAGAAGGCAGGGTACAAACCTGTGGTTTAGTGAAGGGATACCCTTCTGCCAAGCAGCAACCTCCAGCTGCACTGGTTAGGAGGTCTCCAGTCCTGCAAGCTGGCACCCCACTGTCCCTGCCAGTAGTCAGATGCTGAACCTAGAGCCAGCTGGCCCACAGACAGCTGTAGAAGAGAAGAATGAAATTGAGGATATGAAAAAGAAATGGGGAGACTTGTGCAGCAAAGTAGCCTTGGCTCTCATGGTCTCAGATATGTAAGAGGGATGGCTGACAGATACTTGATGAAGGAGCTCTTCCTGGAGCTAGGAGTAAGTACTCTGTGTTGTTCCTCAACAGCATGATAAGATTATCATCTTCTGCTTCAAGGCAAATGATCTGAGTTAGATTTTAGACCACTAAATTTTAATGTCAAGTGACTTTGTGTTTTCCTCCAGGACAGCAGCGATATTTGCAAGCACAGGATAAGGTTGAGCCTTGGCAGAATTTGGTTTGATTCTGCTGATTTTACATAGGAAAAAACAGAAGAAGTTTTCACACTTAATGTCTGAATACCCCTGCCTGAGCAATATACTCTCTTACACCATTTATATTCCATCTATATAACAGCTTTCCAAGAATGTCATTGGGGAATGTTTCCTTCAGGATCTAAAGGAAAAGCTTATTTTCTTCATCATCAGTGAAACATCTCTCCAAGAAGATAAAAACTAATTATTTTTTGTCTTGGCAGCCACTTCTAAGATTCCAAGCCTGCCTGCAAATAATTCCACATCTGATTCCCACATTTTAGCAACAGCGTTATGTATATGTTTAGAATGTCAATGTTTAAAAAACCCCAAAACGTTCAAGTTCAGTTTATTGAGACCTACAAGGCAGTCATCCCTTCCCATCACTCTGCAACATTACTGGCTGAAATAGGATCCAATCCTAAGAACCAACAAAGACTGCCATTTCTCCAGAATGGGGTTAGTAGCAATTCCTAATCCTGTCTAGGTTCTGGCATATATGCTCAAGCAAGTATTAAGAGACAGGAAGCAAGACTGAGGCAAATCTATAGAACCAAGTAATCAGTTTCTTTTAGTAAGACATTTTATAGCCTCCAAACACAAGTTGTCATATTATGTTAAGCATAGAATCACAATAATTTAGGGCAGAAAAGACCTTTATAATCTAGTCCAAGTCCTAAGACCATGAAGTCCACCACTGAATCATGTCCCTATGCACTACATTTACTTGTCTGTTAAATATCTCCAGGATTGCTCCAGGGATGACGACTCCACCACTGCCCTGGACAGCCTGTTCCAATGCCTGAAAAACCTTTACAGCAAAGAAATTTTTTCCTAATATCCAATCTAAACCCCCGCCATGTGCAACTTGACAACTCAACTTGCTTGTTTCTTTAGAGAAGAGGGGTCACAGGACTCAAGGTGTGGCCTCACCAGTGCTGATTACAAGGGGACAGTCACTGCCCTGGACTTGCTGGCCACAGTATTGCTGATACAGGCCAGGTGCCACTGGCCTTCTTGGCCACCTGGGCACACACACTGGCTCATGTTCAGCTGCTGATGACCAGCACACCCATCCTTTAGCACTGGGCATTTTTCCAGCCACTCTGCCCCCAGCCCATAGAGCTGTCTGGGGTTGTTGTGACACAAAGGCAGGACCCAGCAGCTGGCTTTGTCAAACCTCATAAAACTGGCCTTAGTCCATCAATCCAACCTGTCCAGATCTCTCTACAGAGCCTTCCAACTGTCCAGCAGATTAACACTCCTGCCCAACTTAGTGTTGTCTGTGAACTGACTGAAGGTGCGCTCAATCCCCTCATCCAGGTCATCAGTGGAGATATTAAAGAGGACAGGCCCCAGTACTGGGCCCTGGGGAACACCACTTGTGAGCAGCTACTAATGGGATTAATCATTCCATGTTCTACTGGAATCATTCTTGATGAAAGGAAGCCAGCTCCCAGCACAACTCACGTGCAGTGTCATGCAAACAACACCAGACTTGGACTGCCAAACTCTGTAACCTATTTATTTTCAACTTTCAAATAGCAGTAGGAACTCTATTGTTTTTCTTGTAAACAGATTCATAAGTTCAGTTTTTCTTGCTGGAAAGCTTACTAGAATATAAAATGTGCCAAAGTTGTACTGCCATTAACTCTCATTTATTCTGTGCTTTAACTGATCTTTAGCTGAGTTACATTTTTACCTCTTACTCCCAAAATTATTAACAGCAACAGGTATATATCATTTTTAATTTCATTCTGATAGGTTAAAAAAAGCCACATGCCTCTGCCTCATTCTTTGGACTGTTTTCTGTCCTTGTTTCAATCTAAATTGATCTATGTAAACAAGGAAGAAATAGAATCAAATAAAATATTTCAGGGAAGATCTCAGCCATGCCTTCAGTGTTAGCTGTAACACTTCAGTAATCCTACCCGGAACTTTGTGAGATAAGCCCTGCGGTTATATTTACCCTTCCCATAGCTTCATGGCATTGGCAGGACTGCCTGGCAACATTAACAATTAGAAAAGGAAACAAGTTTACTATTTCTCCACATCTTTTAACTCCTTCTTTCTTAAAACTTACTGGTCTGGAACACACTGGGTAATGCAGAATACAGGAGACTCCTAATTATTCTTAATTTTTCAAATGTAAGTGTTAAATTTGCTGTTGGTCACATGGTATTCTAAACCCCACAAATCTACTAGAAACTCCTTGCTGCTGGGCCTGGAATTAAATCTGATAGATATTATCCTTGCATAGATTGAGAAAAGGAACTGGTTCTATCCTTACCATGTCTGAACCTTGATTTTTCATTCCTGTTTTAGTATTTCTCCTCCTTCATCTTTATGATTAATCTTACAATTCTCCATCTCATTACCTTAATTCAAAATTAGAGCAAAGTACCTTTTCAGCCCTATTAATTTTTTATATTTATCTCACCTTGGTTGCTACTTTTATTTTTAGCTGAAGTTTAACATATGCTTCTGATTCACATGGCACAGTTTATTATACCAATTAGTTCCTTTTGCTCCATTTCTTGTAGAAACTTTATAGTCATGATAACACACATTGTACACTAGGTATCCGTAGGAATTTTTTAAATTTTCTAAAATTTTTGACTATTATTTCACCTAAAAATTCCAGGCTGTTGAAATTTTGCATCTCTTTATTATATTTCCCCACTCCCTGAGATCCAAATACTTAAATTTTGATTTCATGTAATGACATGAATTTCTCAGAATAGTTTTGTCTATCATTAGAAATCTCCCTTCATATGCAAATCTGCTGATAGAAGCCCATATCAGATTCCTAAAAATACTCTGAAAACACCTCACACCACTTTTTCTTCAAGATGACTCTCAAGGAAAAAAAAAATATGAGAAGGAAAAGCAAAGATAGCAATGCAAAATTTCTTTTTTCTTCACACAATGCTATTCAGTACTTTTTATTCCAGTGTATTTTTCAATATCCATATTACCATGTTTCTGCTTCATTCTCGTTCTGTTCTTCAGTAGTAGTTTTAGTTCTTGCATTTCCATCCAGACTTTTTGGATGATAGCACACCATCATGCAAACACAAGGAAACAAAACACATGCAAACAAAACAAAATAGTTGCAACTACATTTGGTTTTGGCTGATAAGTGTTGTGTACATTTTTTCTGTCTACACTGATCATCTAAATACACTTTTGCCTCTTAAATACTTTCTATCTGAATTCTATCAAACTCTCTGCTAGCAAAACCACGTTTCCAATGATTTGCTGCTTCATGCTAGGCAAGGAATATCAAGTTTTTTATTCCCTCACAAGGAAACCTGTTATTGAACAAATCTGTCTTGTGCCATAAAAACCAGAAGCCAACAGAAAAGCACCAATGGTGGATGCTTTTTTTGCAGGTTTGTGTCCCCTTCCCCTGGACCACAGCTACTGTTTGTGTGTGTGAAGCAATGTACTGCAGTCAAGCATTTTACTTCATGGGAGCCAATTTCTTGTTCTTGCAGCAAATCAAATCAAAGAAATTCAATCACTTGCTTTAAACAGGTTGGATTAACCATTTCCTGAATTTCAAAATGGATACCTATTGCTTGTACATGTTGGTTGTATCTCAAAACGACCTCCACCATATAAGGAGGAAGGTGAACAACAGTACAACACAAGGGTATTTATTACATTTCAGGTTTCCTCTGATGAATTTAGCCATATTAGCATGTTCTGTGTTCTGCTTTAATTATATCCCAAGCCTATGTGACACCCAGGTCTCTTAGCCTTTTAAAAGAGGTTATTTCCTTTGCAAAACCAGTGCATTTTCTCAACTTAGCAATCAATGACACTGCCGGAAAGTTTCCTTAATCGATGTGGACATGAATTGACTGGAAACACGTCCTAGGGAGCCTTCTCTCTCCAAGAAGAGAAGGGCGCAGAAGGCTCTGCGCGTCCTCCGTTCCCCTACGACGGGACGCGGCTCTTTCATCCCAGCGCGCCCAGGCGGGGCTCCCGGCGCCCGTCCCGGGATTTTTATGGTTGAAGAATTACACGGAGATCTGGGCGCGGAGTCTGCTGTGTCTGCCAGCGGCTCCGCCTCCTCGTCCGGGTGCGGGGGCGGCGGTGCGCTTATCCCGGGACGGGGCTCGGCGGCGGGGGCCGGACGGCACCGCCGCCGCGGGCAGGTGAGCGGGGCGGGGGCTCGGGATGGGATGGAGGGCGGCGGGGGGAACCCGTGCTGCCCCAGGTGGAACCGGCACCGGGGAAAAGTCCGGCCGCGTTCCAGCACTCCCGTGCTTCAGCAAGGATCTGCCCTTAGGGGCCCTTAGCGCCCGACATTGAGCAAACCCCCGAGTCTCCGCGGTGATGATATTTGGAAAAGTCAAATGATATTTCCAGGAGAAGAAAAGGGACAAATGTAGGTGTTGGGAGCTTGCTGTATTTTACTTGTGCCCGAACAGGACAGGTATCAGATCTGAACCCAGGTGCTGCTGCTTCTACACTCCATACATCGGACCACGTGTGTTCACAGGTTAGGAAAACCAACCATATCCTGGGCTGGATCCCATGAATTATGGCCAGCAGGATGAGGGAGGTGATTCTGCTCCAGGTGTCATCACCTGGAGTGCTGATCCAGCTCCCAGGTTCTCAGCATAGTAAAGACATGGACCTGTTGGAACAGGCATAGGGAAGTATCACAAGGATGATCAGAGGACTTTCTTGCGAAGACAGGCTGGGAGAATTGGAATTCTTCAGCCTGATGAAGAGAAAGCTCCAGGGAGATCTCATTTCAGCCCTTTAGTGTGTGGAAAGGACCTACAAGAGGGTTGGAGAGGGACTTTTTACACAGGCATGTAACCAGCAGGACAAGAGGGAATGACTTTGAACTGAAAGTGAGCAGTTTAGATTAAATATCAGGAAGAAACTCACCATGAGCATGATGAGACCCTGGACCAGGTTGCTCAGAGCAGTTGTGGATGTCCCATCATTGGCAATGTTAAAGGTTAGGTTGGATTGGGCTTTGAGCAACCTGGTCCAGTAGAAGATGTCACTGCCCATGGCAGGGGGGTCAGAACCAGGTGGTCTTTAAGATCCCTTCCAATCCAAACTATAAACTACTGGGTTTAGTATCCTCAGTGTGAGAAAAAGGTAAAATGGCTTCAAAAATCTGAGGTAATTGCTAATAGTTTCTGTCTGGAGGGGATAGACCGTTCATTTTTGGGATGGATGTGCTGAAGGCAGGGGAAGGTCTACAAACATGGGAGGGTACAAGATGGGCGGATTTATGGAGATAAATAAAGTGGGTGGTGGCAGGGTGAGATCAGCAAGAAGAGCTGTTTTTCATGGAACTGTCACAAAACATCAAGGAAGTATAAAACTGGATTTCATTTGCATTGAAAAGAAAGAGGTAGAATTGTAACTGTTAGATGACTCCTCTGATGAAGCAGAACAATTGAGTCTGTGCAAAGACTAGGAGCCTGCCACAAGAGAGCAGGTGTCAAAAAACTTTCCCTCCAACAGTCTGCAGTTACTTTACACTTGCTTCTGTGTAAAGCATCTTCTCATCAAGCTCTCCTAAACTTATTGCCAAGAGCAAACTAGTGAGCAGCAGGACAAAGGTTATGACTCTTCAGTCATGGTTGGTAGCCAGCTACAAGGTTTTAATTTCAATGTAATAGGTCTCTTGTGACAGCTTTGTTCTTCCCTGGGATTATAGTGTTGGTAAGATTATCCTTATCAGCAAATGATGCTTCAGCAAGACCTCAGGATCTGTGCTACTTGTACTACAGGAGACTTTTGTTGAAAGGGGAGCTCCTCTCTAAGTAGGGAGACAGTAGTTCTGTCTTTCTCTGACATCACCTGTAATTTTACACTGTAGATACAGCGATTACTCTGGAATTTGATCTGCTTTATGGGTGGAGCCCAGACAAATACCTCACATGTCAACACACAGGTTGTTCTTTATAAGAACAATAAAATCACTCAAAACAGTAGCTAGATAAGTAGAGAAAAATGTAGACAATTTTAAAAGTGTTTGTTGGGTTTGTTTTTGGTTGTTTTTTTTTTTTTTTGTTAAATATGACACTGTACCCACTTCTTAACCTTTTAGAGGATGTTCAGTATCGAAGTACATTGGAGCTGCTCCTGGCTCAGATTTGAAAAAGCAGAAGAGAAATTTCTCTTAAATTTTACATTTGGGGCAAACCAAAGACATTATAAATAAATGTGTTCACTCTGTTGTAACATTCTTGCATTGTCTCTTAGTGCATAATCAAGGAGGTTGCATTAGGCACTCATGTAGTTGTAATAATTTCATACATGGTGTTTGATAGAAAGAATGCTTCAAAATTGTATTTGTGGTTTCAGCATAGGACTGGTAAGACATAGCCAGTAGAACATGAAAACATAGAAGTCCTGTCCTGTTGTCCTGCCCTTTGATATTATACTGACAGTAGAGGGATGCATTTACCCTGTTGGACTCCCATCATACAGTCAAATGCTAGAGTGATTGGAATTCATTCTTGTCTTATGAAATATTGGAGGTAGTGTGCAATTGAACTTTGAGAGCAGAAACTGAACCATGTCTGAGTACCCAACTTCCAGAAAAAGCCATGCTGCTTTTAGCTTTTCCTAAATCAGTCAATCATTTATTCTTTTTCTACCCTTTGATTCAGCTGGAATTATGTTGAATTAGCTTGTATCCCACTCATCCAGCTAACTGGCAGAATGTGAACTCACTCTCTGTCTACACAACTATTTTCAGATATCTTTGGTCAAATCAGTACTGTTAAATCTGTTTTGTAGGTTTTAAAAAAATATAATTTTACACATTGGTGCATTTTACTTTCTTTATAAAGCTTTTAACCAATCTCTATATTGAATTTAAAATCAGAAATTAATAGGTTAAGATGTTAATTTATATTGTAGTCTGTGAGCCAACAAAGTTAAGGGTAGTGGTTGTCCAGCCAGCAAGCAATTTTTTGCTACATAAAAATTGGGTTGGAGGAAAAGGAGTCAGTGGAATGTTGCATTGTTAAAACTGATCAATGCAAACATCCTATTAATATTAGAAAAAAATTCTGAATGTCAGATATAGACTCAGTTCTCTTTTGGTAGAGATTCCACCACTGATGGATATTTTACTGTCATGGTAGTTGAGGACATCATTCATTGCATATGTGCTCCATTTAAAAGATGTTTACTTTTTAATAAAAATAATAACCATATATATATAAAAATATATACCAAGTGGTATTGGTAATATACGTGCATAATACCCATATGCCAACCTAAGTCTGGACTATTCCCAAGAATGATTTTGCTTGTGCCAGCATTTTCTCTGGCATCCCTTTAGCAGGCAGCCAGGAGATCCTGCAGGGGGATCAGACTGGGTTGTAAGAACATAGAGTGAAGGACTGGTGGAAGAACAACTTTCAAGTAGCAGCTCATGTGTGGCTTAAAGTGGCTCTTTAAGAAGCTACTGTTAAAACTATATGTGCATGAAACCTGTACAAGCTATGAAACATCTAATTTCTTCAAAGAATGGAGATGAATTTGTTTACAAGGTCTATTCCCACAAAATTAGAATAAGTGGCATCAGTTACTAGCTTCTCAGTTATCTTGCCAGAAGTTTATCTGGCTGATGAGCCTGCAATCCTTTGAAATTATCTTAAATCTTGTTGATAGATTATATGATCTCCTGTTCATCAGTGATCTGTATATACAAATTAATCCCCATATCGCATAGGGGTTATTATTGATGCACTTGCTATGGATACAGACATTTTATCTGCGATTTTAAGACACTTTTGCTACTGGCTGTAGTAGTCTGTATTCCAGATCTGAACCCCCAATAACAATACAAAATCCACTCACTTTCTTCACCCTGTGCTGCAGGCTGAACAAGTTATTCCAAGTACTGCTCAGTATTTCTGATCCAGTAGCCTGAGGCAAGCGCCCTTAGCATGGCCTTCTCCTGGGCTCTGTCAGCACAGCATGCTTTGTACACATTGTAGTCCTTGCTCTTATCAGAAATTTATAAAAAATAACTTACTATAGAGTAGCACTGCATCACCAGTTTTATCCTTTTTGAACAGTGTCTAAACAGGTATTTTAATATCTGAATCACAGACTATTCCTTTTTTTCTTTCATGTTATTGATAAAATCTCTTTTCTGTGAAAATGCCAAGATCTTCCTATATCTTAGTGAGGCACCAATCACCAGGATATAAACAATTCTATATTAATTCTTGCTACTTTGTGTCATACTGATTTAGTTTGTACCATGCTGAGTCTCTTTTAACACTTGTGCTTGTTTACCTTTCATTTACTATGCTTCCACCTTGTGCTTCACCTATGAAGCTGCCTTTGTCTCAAACCAATAGTTTTTGCACTTTTACTCTGATTCTCTCACCCATCTCACTGCAGTGGGGAGCGAGTGAGTGGCTGTGAGGTGCTCAGTTGTCTACTGGGGTTAAACCAACTGTTTCTTTTTGGTGACCAATGTGGAGTTCAAAGGGTTTGAGATAAGGACAGATTTCCTTGGGGTGTGTGAGACCAAACTTATAGCTACTGCAGCTACTCTTTCTGCAGCGCTTGCCATGGGGCTTGCTTGCCTTGATGCATGTTAGGCTCTAGTGCTTGTTCATGGCTACTTTCCACTTTTGCTGTTTGCTGTGCTCTTGTCATCCATAATTCTGAAGGGAGCTGCGTTTTACACCAGTCCACTCCTGTATTCTACCCAAAACTTCAAAGGAGGAAAACAGAAATGTACAGCAGGTTTGCTCATAGAAATACACAGCTGAGGACATAAAGTCAGAGTAGTCTGAACTTGCTGTATTTTATGATCCTGGCACTAAGGCTTTGTTTCTTGTAGGTACTTGTTCTGGTGCTGGAGCAGAAAAATCCACTCGTTAAACAAGTAGCAACCTGACTGAGGCAATGAAAAATCTGTATTCAGTTATGGATTACTGAGATGGATTGCAATGTTTAAATCTCTAGCTAATGCTCAGGAATCTTAAAGGCAACCAGTGGTGCTGGAGTGTTCTTGCATTCCAGCGTAACCACTACCTCATGTCAGGCAGGCAGGGTCAGCTGTAGGAATGGACTAACTAGGTAGCTGCATGTGGAAAGCATATCAGTAGGGCTGTGGAGCTCTCCTGGCCTTTTCGAGGGCTGGAAGGTCTGAAAGAAAGTTGTGTTCTTTGGATGAGGGGTGAAAAGCTGCTTTTCCCAGTGCTAACAGCAGTAACCAAGGATTGTCCTAGACACCCCCAGGCCTGGTGAAGAAGCCATGACTGCCTTGGTTTTGCTTGCTGTCCCTTCAGGTTCTCACTCCACTGTCTGATCCCCTTGCTGCTAAAGTGAAAGGGAGAAGAATTTCAGGCTGGACTCTGCAGAGTATACAGAGAGACCACACCTCTGGCAGTAGTCTTGCCTAATGCTGCTAAAAATACTATCCACTTACCCCCTTTTGAGAGAAATCATCTGATCAGCCATGTTGCATCAGGGCTGGGGCTTTGTTGTACTCCAGGTCTTTTTGTTTCAGCCCCTATTACATAAATACATGGATAATCTTCTAGCCAGCAGCTATCTTAGCATGACAGAGAATGTTTGAACCTGTGCTATACCAAAATAAGGATCAGGTGTATTTACAGAAACCTTTCTTCCTGAATTGAGAAACTACAGCTGGTTTGCTTTTTCTTTTCTTTCTTTCTTCTCCATGCAGGACATGATAGGTAGAAAAGAATCCTGTGCTTCAGGACAGTTACCAATGACCAGCCTCAGCTGCCTTTTCTATGCACTGGAAGAATGGACTGTTGTGGAGTTCCTGAAGAAATACCTTTTTCATGTGATCATTGGCTCACTGACAATTAGTGCAATATTAGTTTTTTTTATAGTTCCTTTAACAATCGTCTTTTTCATTTACCTTAGTAATATTTTGCTTTTAATATATCAGAGGAACAATGAGTTAAAAGCAGATCCCTTGAGTGACGTTTGGAATAGTGTAAGAAAGACTATAGCAAGCTTTTGGGATATATATGCAAGAATATGGCATGGTAAGTATGACATGACTTGTCTGAAGCATTAAATTACAGTAAGTGGTAAAAACACAGAAGTTTAAATTTTAATTTTATTTCTTCCATATGGATGCAAATAAGTTACATTTATTATACTTTGTATGGCTTCTTTGAACATCTTGCAGTATGAAACTCCACGTGCTCCTAGGACCCTGCCTACTCCAATCCCATCCAAATGGCTCATGGCAGGAGCTGTAGCAGGAATGGAAATTAAGGCAGACAAGGTGGAACAGAGGTCTTAGCTGGCAAAAGCTGTGTCTTTCCCAAGCCTTTTTATACATTAGCTTTCGAGTCTGACTCCACCTGAAACCTAAACCAAATGTAGGAAGAGTCATGACAAAGATTCATAGAAGTGTATGTGCAAAGTGGAAGGAAATTCCCTCCCACTGTGAAGTGAATATATTTAACTCTTGTGGAGAGAACCTCTCTTTGGGATTCTTAAAGATTATGGTTTCAATTTAAACATCTCACTTTCTTTAAAAGAGAAACACTTTATTATGGAAAATCCCAAACTTTTCATTCTCATTGACACAGAATGGAGATCCATACTTCCAGATTTCAGGAAAGTATCCAGACTGTGTATGTCTATTTCTGAAAATGAAGCATTTTCACATTAGTTATTAATTCGTTTAAAAAAAAAAATATTGTACTATTTACAGAAACTTCCTAATGGAAAATAATTACTTTAGTTCCCTCACTGGGGAAAATGTCAGCTTCAGGTCTGATTTCATGATTAATCTGACCAGCAAATCAGTCTAGTGATATGCTGTGGTGTTTGAGGCACTTTCTGTGTGCTATTGACCAAAAGATCCATCCAGAACTTAATTATTTTGAAAGCTACTATAGAGACTTTCACAAGTCTCTGAAAGTCATTTAACAAAGGACAGTAAACTTTTCTCTAAGCTGCCAGATGATTTACAGATATCATTTTCAGTGTATTGCTTTCCATCCCAAACAGGTTATGAGCTTCATGGTGTGGAAAACCTCCCAGAAGGACCAGGCATTCTTGTGTATTACCATGGAGCTATTCCTATAGACTACCTTTACTTTTTGTCTAGGCTGTTTCTGTGGAAAAAAAGACTTTGCCTGTCAGTAGCTGATCATTTTGTGTTTCGTTTACCAGGTAAGAATGTGTTCTCTTGTATTTGAGCTTCCTGGATTCATCTAATGTGTCCTGGTTTTGGTGAACTTTACATTTACTATACTTGAAAGAGAGGTTTTAAACTAAAATACTTCTTTTAGATTTTTAAACTGAAAGTTGGTAGATGTAACAGCACAAACAGGATATCATATCCTGTCTTTTCAGTGAAAACATTGGTAAACCCTCCAAAGCCAACAAATAGACACATAATCCTTTTGGGATGAAATGTCATCCCTCAGTAGAAAGTGCTGGATAGGACTCTACTATTGACCCAGTGCTGACTGGTCAGGAGAAGATACAGAGAGGCAAAGATAATACAATTTTAGAAAAAAAACAAGGCACAAAGAAGAGTGTCAGAAGGAATAGCAGGGGAGTTATTTAAAGGCACATTTATGCCACTAATATGGAAGGCTGTTTTAATATGGAGAATAGAGGAAGCTATTTAGAAGTAGAAGGACACTCTTTGGAAAACAAAGTTTTCATGAAAACAAGTATTATAAACTCAAGTAAATTTGATGCTAAAACCATATTCAGGCACTCTTAGAAAGATGACAATTTTCTTAAGGCATTCTTAGCAAATACTGTGTAGTACAGAGCACATCAGAAGTAAGAAGTCACCAAAAGATGACTGGCTTTTAAGAGTACCCTCAAAAAGAGAGAAATTTTAGCAAAATATTCCAACGGAGACTCCTTTTTAAGGGGATAAATAAAAGGATTCTGTTCAAATGGAAATGTCCCTAGTACAGATTTTTATTACACAAATAAAATAACATTTTTTAGGACTAAGCAACACTCTCAGCTGTGCAGTTCCTGGACTACTGGTGTGTACACAACATACTGATTGCATTATGCTCATGCTAGAGTAACAAATGGTGTCAAATGCTGTATCAACATTCAAAAACGCTATAAAAAGACATCTGGTGACAAGGACTACAAATAATTGAAGTTAGAGCTCCTCATTGCATGTGTAGAAGAGGTGGCTAAAAGTGAAATTCCTCCCGAAGTTTCTTTTGCTCTACTATGCTTACTTTTTGCAAAGAAATGTTACACTTCAGACTGGTTCTTTAAAGAATGATCATAAGTATATGCTGGACCTCAGTTCAGTTTATTTACAGGATTAATTACAGGAGATTTCTTCTTGTGAATTAATAATTGATAATCTCTCCATCTCAGAATAGCTGCTAAGTAATAAATTTCAAAGTATAAAAAAAGAGACAAGGATGATTCAGAGGTGTGGCATGGCTTTCTTTGAAGATCTAGGACATTAGACAGAAGCCTTGCATGGCTGAGGATAAAAAATTCTGTGAGACATGGAAAAGGAGAATAAGAAGTGATAACATTTTCATGTGATACGTTATAATTTTCAAAAAGTTTTAAAGCCAAAAATGAAGAACCTCGTTGCTTAATAACAATATGGCATTCCTGACTTTAGGGTAAACCAGAAATGCATCTGAGCTCACATAGGGATTAAACAAAGTCAACACGTGTCTTTGTCAGAAAGATCCATTCTTGAATAAGGATACTCCTACCTTGAATAAGATTAAATACAGTTAAATTACAAGATTCAGCACTGTGTTATCCACTGTCTTCCAAAATTGTTGTTGCAGACCTCTGTCTGTCCAAAGTTGTTGCTTCCAGTTATTAATACAACAAATTTATTTTCAAACTATGCTGTTTAAACAGGGAATTATGGAAATGCTTGCTTGCTTTCTATGAGTTCCAAACTGATATATTTAAAATATGAAGATAATATTAGAAAGCAGAGAGTACTTCTATGGTTCTCAGTCTGTCTTTTAGAGAAGTCCCATTTATGGAAACAGAGGGAGGAGATTCACTCTGGTGAAATATTTTATGATTCATACATGTGATGCTGAAATTGCCCTGCTAGCTTCTGTCATTCATGCATCTTGAGAGTCTCAGAGCAGTTCAATTTGATCCACATAATTTGCAATTTAATCACAAAATACTCAATTAAACAACTCAAAACCTCAATGTTTGAAATGTTAAACATTAAGTTTTAAAAGAAAACCAAAAAATAGCTGCTTGTCAGGGATTTAGTTTTGTAGTAATCTTTATTGTACTGGCTATTTTTTATGTATTAAAATATGTAAAAAGACGAGAAGAATAGATGCTTATTTTCAGATTTCTAGGTATGACCCACAAGTTTTGTTTACATAATTTGGCTGATAATTATGGAAGATAGCATGTGGAAGAATTTTTTAATTGAAATGTTCCTGACAAGATGGTTCATCTCCATAATATTTGGGCAAAAATATTGTCAAGTATTTGTCATTTTGTCAGCTTTTACTCTGTAGGGGTCTTACTTCCTTTATAAACATTTGTCTTAGCCTAAATATATAGCTGCTAGAGTTTAGTTTAGCTGTAATCTGGCTCCTAGATGCAAAGAATATTTGGGATATATATGGTTATATTAAATGTACGTTTCCTACTTATTTATTTCAGGACTTAAATTATTGTTGGGAGTGACGGGTGTTATACCAGGAACGAGGGAGGAGTGTCTTGTTGCACTGAAGAATGGATACTTGGTGTCCATCTCTCCCGGGGGTGTTCGGGAAGCGCTGTTCAGTGATGAAAGTTACCAACTCATGTGGGGAAACCGAAAAGGCTTTGCTCAGGTTGCTCTAGAAGCAAAAGTGGTGAGTGCCATACGTTACCAATCCCAGTTCAGGCTTTCTTCATATCTGCTTCATTATAAAATGCAGCTTAGGAGCATTTGTTGTAAATTCTTCCATGAGAAATGGTTGCAGTGAGAAGTAAAGATTTAATTTCCTTTTCCCATTGCTTTCCTCGAGCACGTTCATTCGCAAGGAGCCAGAGTTTTGTGGCACTGTCCAACTTTTTCTTGACTGCTTCAAAGCATCCATCTCTGTGGTTCCATGTCTACAGTTCCATCATGCAGGCATCCAGTGTTTCATCTTGACTGTATTTCATGTATCTTCACTGTGGTCCTTTTCCATACTGCCCTAAGGTTTCATTCTCTATTCTTATCCTAATGGATTTACATCTTTATCTTACTTCCACATAGCCAGTCATTTTCTTATGGTTCTTTAATTTATTATCATTATCTTTCTTCTCATTTATTCTAGACAGGTCTAGGATTTTGTCCTTACGTTTACTTTTCTTCATATTTGTGAAAGAGTGCATCAACTAACTCAAGATGGGCCTACATCAGTGTTTGAGTTTGAATCATGTGTGCACTTCTGAAGCAGTTTTTGCATTTCCCTCACTATGCTTTCCTTGACATCATGGAACATATTAGAATACTGGAGCTGCATTCCTTCTGGCTGAAACAAATCCAAATCGAAACAAAACCAAAATTAGAACCTATTACTATCCAGTGTCAAATGTTCATTCAGTCAATGATGCCAAACAAGAATTAGTTTTACATAAAAACAGAGCACTGAAATGTGTTCAGTGTGGATGTCAGATTCTCAGCATCCTATATAGAAATGTGCTTCTCTTGATTTGTGCTCCACCAATGAACTCATGGCTAAGGTTTCAGTTAGTTTCTATATGGACGGTGAGCTACAAACATAACCTTCTACCACTAGCTCCGACTTCATATATCTACATCTACATGGGAGACTAGTTTTCTGATACAGTCCCTGGGAAATTATTTCATTTGGGATGGCATGTAGCTGGAAGAGCAGCAATCATCTTTTTCCTAACTGTCACTTACCATCATCATCATCACCTCTAGACACAAGTTTTCTGCCTTAATTTAGATTTAGCATACCTAGTGCTTTTTGTGTCTGACAATACTGGTGCAAATCCAGGCTTTAATCTGTTCTAAGCACTTTCTGCTGCCTTCTCATGAACTGCACAACCATCACTTTTTCCTCACATTCTTATGAATATCTCCTCAATTGCAGTGCTCTTTGACATTCCACATAAAGTTTCCTATCTATGTGGAGATGCTGTACAGGGAGTTGAGTTCTCCCCATGAAACTTTAATTTTTAAACATCCCTTTCAAATTTTTGTGCATTTATATCTCTTTTGCACCTCATCAAGTGTGTTGCTTCTCAAACTTTGTTCTGGTCTCTTGTGCTATGTCTCCTAGTAAAAAGGATCTGAAGCTGCAAAATGGGTGCTGCAGGTTAATATTTCTTCATAACTCTATCTTTAAGTTATTGTGGGGAGATAATTAAACACTAGGCCCACTGTGTGGGCCTGTACACCACCACTAATGGGAAATGATCAGAATGGGAATGGGATAAATTCAAATTCATATGGGCATTTTGAGTTCCCTAGTAGTCTTCTTATGTATTAAATGAATAATATGCTGAAACAGTTAGAAAGAGTTGTCACTTTAAAAACTTGAGAGATTTCTATTGGGTTTGCTTTCATCTCTGTCTTTCAAGGTACTTCAGATATGTGGACAAACTATTGCCAGATATTCTCCCTTCACCTGGAACTTTACAGTAATGCACAGGTTGTGGATTTTTAAATAAAAATTGAATTAAAAACTCTAAGTGCCCTTACACAGATTGTAACCCTGATCAAAACACATCACAAAAATCCTTGTCAGTAATTTGCCTAATTCTACCAGTCTTCCATAATATAGAAGCACAAGGAAATAACTGAATAGCAGTACCTAAAATTGTTACCTTCTTTTCTTGACAGGACTTGTTTGATTTTTTTGATGGGGGTTTTAATTTTTTTTTTTTTTTAATTAATTGGGTATTCTTTGAGGGTAAGGTTCTTGCAGTGTGAAAGGGTCTTGTGGTTCTATGCATAATTTTTGATAAAACAGACACTATGTAGGACTGTTACCAGGAGGGCAGAGAGAACGTATTATCCTTTGACAGCTACTAGCCTGGGCTTACCTTTACAGTGCTGCTGGTTCCTGTATCTCTTATTATTACCCTCATTCAACATTGTGGGTTTTTTTATGATCAGGAATTCTGAATGTATCTCTGTACGGTGGGCATTGCAGTAATTATATTGCAAGTTTCATTGAACTTCGAGCATCATTGATATTTTTCTGGAAATCTGGAATCAGACAAACCTTAAATAACTAAACACTAAAACAAAAGAGAACTGCTGTGCATTTAACAGCAGAGGGGGCAATATTAGCCTTACATAGCACTTCTTATTAGGCCCATAGTAGTCACTGGATCCCATCCTTGACACATTTCAATTAGAGTGTTCTTGCTGCATCCTTTTCAATACTGGCCAGACTAGTCTTTCAGGTTGACCAAAGACTGGGATGTAGTGGATGCCAGGCACGCATCAATGTCTCTCTATCACTGCTCTCCACAAGTTGACAGGAGAGAAAAATAAAGCAAAAGATTAATGAGCTGAGATAAAGACTAGGAGAAATCACTCGCAGAATACCATTATGGGCAAACCAGACTCAACTTAGGGATATTAATTGCATTTATTAGTAACAAAATCAGAGCAAGACAATGAGAAGTAAAGTAAAAGTCTTAAAAACACCCCTTGTCCCACCTTTCCTTTCTTCCTTGGCTCTGTCTCCTTCCTTGCAGTGGCACAGGGAGATGGGGAATGGGGGTCATGGCCAGTTCATCACATGTTTCTGCCGCTGCTCAGAGAGGAGTCCTTCTCCCGTTCTTGCATAGGGTCCATCCCACAGGAGACAAATTTCAAATTGAATCCATCCCCTGGGCAACAGGTTCTCCATGAACATGTGAGTCACTCTTCCACAGGGTGCAGTCCTTCAGGCACAGCCTGCTCCAGGGAACGGTCCCCCTCAGGGTCACAAGCCCTTGGATTTCCCACAGGAAATCTGCTCCAGCATGGGCTTCTCTCTCCATGGGTCTGCAGACCCCTGCCAGGAGCCTGCTCCAGCACTGGTTTCCTACAGCTGCACAGCCCTCTTTCAGGCATCCAAGCTGTGGTGTGGGTCTCCGTCATTGGCTGCAGGTGGATCTGGATCTCTGCAGTGCTGTGGTCCTCTGTGGGCTGCAGGGGCATAGCTGCCTCACTGTGGGCTGCAGGGGAATCTCTGTTCTGGAGCACCTCCTCCCCCTCCTTCTGCACTGATCTTGGTGTCTGCAGGGCTGTTCCTCTCACATTTTCTCACTCTATACTTCTCTGTCTGCAATTAAATATTTGGGTTTTTTGCTTCCTAAATATGCTATCACTGAGCATTATGATCACTCCTGATAGGCTTGGCCTTGGCACTCAGCTCATCTGTCCTGGAGCTGTTTGGCATTGGCTCTGCCAGACATGGGGAAAGTCTCTAGCAGCTTCTCACAGAAGCCATCCCTGTAGCTCCCCCTCTACCAAAACATGGCCACAAAAACCAAACACACTGGGGATAGACTCATCCAGATGTCAGAACTTGTTCTATTATGTAGCAGTTAATATAAATTTTCTAAGAGTTACTCTGATATCATGAATAAAAACAAGACAGAATTCTAAGGGCATTTTAAAAATTTCTCTACATACAGTGTACCCATCAACCAAAGTACTACACACACTTTATCAAAATGACTACACGGTGGTTAATGACCTGTCACAGATTACTTGAGTGGGGATTTCAAGACAAAACCTACTTTATATATGAACAGACATTCCCATCCATCATATAGTATTACAGAAGTTCAATAGTTCTTCCACTGAAAAAGTTGAAGAAAAGCAAACAAGAAAGGTAGTTTCAGTGTCAGTCCTTACTGGTAAAGTTTCCTCATTTGTTTTCACCTTCATTTTGTGTAGCTACTCTGCTTTACAGGAGTCAGAGAGTGTTACTATTTAACATTATGACTCAATGTACCTCTGGGACATATATTTGTCTCAGTCAAACTCATCCATGACCTTCAGAAATGCTCTCTGTCTGTGGCTTGGTTTTGACAGGCTGACAGGGAGGGATCATAATTTCTGAAGATCTCTGAATT
This sequence comes from Certhia americana, assembly GCA_018697195.1. Taxonomy (NCBI): domain Eukaryota; kingdom Metazoa; phylum Chordata; class Aves; order Passeriformes; family Certhiidae; genus Certhia; species Certhia americana. Next base: position 114,651,630 of record CM031858.1, on the reverse strand, counting down.
TTATCTGTGCCAAAAAATTCCTTCAACTTGAGTTAGGTGAAAAATAAACAGGAGCTATCAATTATAAAATTCTCTTGTATGGGGCAAGGAGTTTGGATTACATGATCACCAGAGGTCTCTTCTAACCCCAACTCTACTGTAATTCTGTAATTTTCAAGCTTGGCTGGGTGTGATCCAGCTCTGTTCCAGCACAGCAAATACAAATGTGTAGTTTATTGCAGATCTGGTTATGCTGCTTTACAAATGTAAGATTTTATATGTATACCTGTGTTTCCAGCTTAGGGACTGAGCAGCTTCCTACCCTGCACCTCTATGGCTGATCATCGTATGAGAGTAACTTCTGCAGTTGTCAGATTTCTTTATAGCCTACCATATGTTTCTCTTATACTATTCCTAGAATTTAAAGTGTTTTTGTCTGTGTGACAGATTGTTTCAGCTATTAATTGAATACTGTACATGTAAGATGTTAAATGTTTGAAACCTAAGTGTGATATTTTTAGTGTCCAGTACTTATATTTTTTAAAAAGACATTACTGATTACTTTTAAAGGGTTTATTTCTAAAAATTTCCCTTAATTTTGCATTCTGAAAGGTTTACTATTACAACTTTATGCATGTTTGATAATTTTTTTCTCTCTCAGGTATGTTTTTCTTTTAATGCTTTTTCTCACTATGACTTATTTAGTAGGCTCTAGTTAGGTCTTTTTCTAGCTTGTTTTTTTCTCATCCTGCAGTTTCTGTTCTGTGGTAGTGATTTTTAACAGTATAAAAGTCTTCTTTCTTTACCTTCTGGACAAGTTGTTCCAACAACCTGCTGAAATTAGAGTTTCAGGAAAAGGGACAGTAGAGGAGAAAAAAAAAAGTCTTTGTATGGATACAACTACCGTCAGTTTGTCTAAAAACTACAAAATCTTACCTCAGGCATGTAAGGCATGTTTCAAGTGTGGGTATCTCAAGTGTGCTTCTTGTCAGTCACAATGATGAAGTGACTTTGTTCTGTAAGTGCCTAAGGTTCCGTCCTCCAGAAGGTGTGTAGCCCAGGTCAGTGAGGACACACAATTGCCTTTTTTTGTCTCAGGGATCTGCAGAAGTCTTTTCCAGTGAAGTTTTATCCAAACATTAATGTTTAGTTAGACCCTATTTGAGAAGCAGATGAGATGAGCCAACCATGAATGTCTGCTTGCTTTCTGCAAGACTTCACGAACTGAATACTTTCCAATTCACCACTCATGATGAAAGATTTAGGCAGTGAAACTATTGGCAATTTGTTTTATGTTCCAGTCAGAGATATTGCAGTAAATACATAACATAGAAGTTATATAAAACCTAGTACAATGTCAGTCATTTTATTTACAGATAGTGATTTTAAAATGGATGTTTGTGGGAGCCAAAAAATAGTATTTTATTTCTATTCTGGAGTTTTTTAAATCAAGACTCCTGGTTTACTACTTAACTGTCATAATTACTCTCTGTATTTGAGTGATTTTCTTAGCTTCATTAACAAGCACTAAAGCAGAAATTCAAACCTGGTATAACATTTTCACTTTTTTGTTCTTTTTTTTTTTTTTTTTTTTCCTTATTTGTCCTTAGCCCATCATTCCAATGTACACTCAAAATGTCCGTGAAGGCTATAGGATGTTTAAAGAAAGAAGTAAGAACTTAAAAATATATTTTATGTATTTGGAATGTTTTATCTCTTTCCTCTCATACTTCTCTTACTTTTACCTTAGACTTTGCTTATCAGACTGTTGCTTACTTTTGATTCTCTAACACTGGCTGTGGGTCAGAGGTAGCTCAAATTTGGAAATAGCTTGCGTATAACTGGTTTGTGTGTGTGATTTGGTTGTTTCATGCAGTCTTATTTTTCTGGTCTATTAAGTCTATCAAGCTTTGTTTTGGTGGACAGTTGCCTCAAGCCTATAACAACTTCCAGACTGTCAAATAAAGCATGAATTTTTAAGAAGTCTTCTACATGAATCAGATTTCATGTTTGGACTGTGTTTACTGTGACTATAATCTCACTTTTTCCTCCCATAAACCATTTCAGGATTTTTTAGACAGTTATATGAAAGCACTCGATTGCCTTTTACTCCTCCATACGGAGGACTTCCAGTTAAATTTCGCACATACATTGGGAAGCCAATCCCTTATGATCCGAATATAACTACAGAGGAATTAGTTGAAAAGGTAAGTTCTCTCTCCTTGCAATATTGAGCTACATACTTTGCTCTCTACTTGAAGCCAGCTTTTTGCATGCTTGAATAAAGACAAATACACTTTTACTAGCTTGTTAAAGCTATGGGCAGTAACTGAGGTTTGGGATTATTTAATGTACAAATACCTACCAGTAAATATTGACATTAACAGTTGATTGGGATGCCCTCATCCATTTGAAATATAAGAGCTTTGTCTTCTTGTTATGTTAACTTGGTTTCTCCCATGCCTTTGATAACTGTGATAATAATTATAACTGAAATGACATAAATCATGTTTTAAATGCAGTTTTCAGTAGCTATGAAAATAAATTTCATAAATAAGAAATAACCTTGAGAATCATCACCAAAAAGTATAGGGCTTCTTTTGTTTTCTTTTTTCCTTTTTTCCTTTTACTGCAGGTTGTTCTGTGCTTCACAAAAGTGAAACCAGAAAGACAGGTTTGGTCTGTTACAAGGGAACAGCCCCAGCAAGCTGTAAAGTTTGGTCTTAGCACCTTCAAGAGGCTGGAAGCAATATGACTGCCTTTATGGTTATTCATATTCTTGTATTTTAGGGGAACAGTATTTTGTGTACCTGCAAAAGTGAAATTGGAATTTCCCATGATACTGATTTACCTTACTTAGGCAAGCCTTTGGCTGCCCTCTTTGACCACCACCCACTTTGGTGGGAGTACAGTTAGGTATACTGTAGCTGGTACTACTTAAAAAAAGGGCAACTTAAATGAGGTTTGAGGTAAGCAGTGGCCTGGCTGATCTCTCTCTGACCCTGCCCTGCAAAGGAAATTAGCACATGAATCTGACAGGGAAGGTTTGGCTACTCTTTTCTTATATTCACAGTGATATTCACCTATAAGTCTGGGGAAGATCAGTGAGGTACGTAGCTACCTTTATTTCAGTTTTAAAAGCATATGGGAAACCAAAAGGAGATAATTTCTTGTTTCTTTTAGAAATATAGAATATTGTATCCTTTCTCTTCTTAAACGCTAATCTGAATCTCATGTAATGGGTATTATGAATTTTTTTATTATGTGCATGCTGTATATGATAAAATTATGTGAGAATTCTTGTTGGGAAGGACAGACAAATGTTCCTACTCCAAATTCCTAGTAGGTCAGCTATAAGATCAGATGAGGTGAGTCAAGTTTTTACCATCATTTTTTGATGAAAATTTTTAGGGATGGGTGATTGCAGAAACTTAATGTTTGCATGTGTTAAAGGCTGCTTTGACTGAGTAGTGACTACATTTGATAAATCTCAATAATTTGAGCCTACCCAAACTGCAGTCATTGGGTTTTTTTTCTTTTCCAAGAAATATGTCATAAGGACAGCTAATTTTTTTTCTTACAGTAGAGTTTTGTGTGAATTTTCCCTCTTGAACTTCTGAGAAGTTAGTGATTATACTGTTCTTCCATGCATAAGATAGGTCTGTAAAGGCAAAATTCTCTTCTCTTTTCAGACAAAGACTGCTGTCCAGGCTCTCATAAGCAAGCACCAAACAATCCCAGGCAACATATGGAAGGCTTTATTGGAGAGATTTGATAAACGTCGTAAAAGTGATTAGAATGCTCACGTTTATTTCATTGGTTTTCCAGCATTTAGTAAAAAACAATGTCTTACAGCACTGGTCAGTAATAGTTGGTGTTAACCAGTTTAAATTACAAATTTCTACAGATTCGGTGAAAGAAAACAATTAACTTCTAGAAAGTTCCCCCATGTCTGAGAATATCCTGAACTAAGAAAGATTGATGAAGATGACTTGTGTGTAATAGCAACGTAATAGCTAAATTCCCCCAAAGGAAATCACGGAGTCAGGATTTTCCTGGTTCCTAAAACAAGTATGTACTTACATCTGGGAGCTTTGGTGGTGTTGTCTAGACCTGTGAGTTTGTGTTTTGAGTACAGTCTGGTTTCAGAACAGAGCCTCAGAGTTGGTGTTGACCCCCCCAGAGACCACCCCATGGGGGGCACCTTCCTGGATGGAACCCAAGCAAGACTTGTCAGAATAAACTGTCTTGCTTTAGGTAATCAGCTGCTGTTTACACCATTCTTCTAGAGACTACAAAAAGAGACATAATCCCATTAAAACAGATGTTAGACTCCTTCAAATAGCTTAGTATTGCATACCCTGGAAAGCAGGACTGTTTGCATCCAAGAATTTTCCCCCACAGAAAAAGTTTCTCAAAGAGAGGAAAAAAAAACTTTAGTTCAGTGTAGCAAATATTGCAAATACATGTAGAAGGTAGTTTCAAGTCTGAGCTGGTTTGTACATGCTCTATTGCACCACACCATAGTTGTTTAGTGGATGAGGCTGCCGCAGCCTGAAAATCCCTGAAAATGGGATGAAAAATCCCTGAAAACACCTGAAAATGGTGTGTGCAGTATGCTTGTGCTGTATTTACTCAAATCTCCTAATGAACAGGTTTGGGGGGAGCTTTCTTAGGTAATGCATCTTTGAGGCTTATCATCACTGGTAGTTTGCCTAAAAATGCAGTACTGCAACGCTGTTGGTACAGATTGAATCAAAATGCCTGTTTGGAAAGGCACTCTTGTCTTCCTAATGCATCTTGTGGAAAACTGAAAGCTAGTACAAAGCAGAATGTGTTTTTACAGGCTGTGGGATGCTGTTACTGGTGGGAGTGGGACAACTTTGTGTAATCTATCCAATATGCCATTAAATGCAAGCAATCTTAACTTCAAAGACCAAGATAGGTAATTTTTGTGCCTCATTTTTCCTTTGTGTACCTTTAATATGTAAATAATCTTTCCTTTCAACATCTTAAAAGGTTACATAGCATCTAAGGATATTTATGTAATGTTTGCCCATTTTTCAGTAGAAAACTAAATCTGTTCTTTGGATTAAAATAAATTCTTCCCTGATCCTGCATCTTCACAAGTATTTCTTCCACATCTGGCAAAGGGAGAAGGATGGACAGGTGAGTTATTTCCCTGGACCAAAAAGACAGGAATCCTGTCCTGAAAAAAACCCCTTGAATCTGTCTAAAGATACAGGTGTCTTTACCTAAACACCTTAACTATAACTGATGTATACAGGCAGAAAGACTTTTTTTTCCCAGCAGAGACTCAGCATGCATAGGAGATGATAAACTAAAGCAAATCAAGATGCAGACTGACATGCCTGGATAGAAGCAGGGATTCAAACCATGAAGTCTTACATGCTGCACTGCAGCAATACAAGCTAAAATTCAAAGCCTGAGCTTAAATCAAGGGAGAAAAGGAACTAAAGGAAAAGGTTATAGAATACTAAAATGGACACAGATGAAGAAGCAAGAGGAATTGCAAGTAACCAGAATCTGAAGGCTTTCTTTTTATTCCAGAAACTGTAGAAGGACTAGACAGAATCACTGTCTGACTATCCTGCTTTTCAAGTACATGAATACCATCGTGGAATGTGTCCAAAGAAGGGCAATGAAGCTTGTTAAGGGTCTGCAGCACAAGGCTTATGAGGAAAATCTGAGGGAGGTGGGGTTGTTTAGCCTGGAGGAAAGGAGCTTATGTGGGGACCAACACCTACAACAACCTGAAAGCAAGGTGGCAGCCAGGTGGGAGTCAGTCTCTACTCCCAGGTTATAAGAGACAGAACAAGAGGAAAAGGAAGTTATGCTGGGAGAGGTTTAGATTGGATATCAGTAAAAATTTCTTCACTGAGAGGGTTTTCAAGCATTGGAACAGGCTGTCCAGGGCAGTGGTGAAGTCAGCATGCCAGGAGGCATTTAGAAGATGTGTAGATGCAGCACTTGTGGATAGGGTTTAGTGAGGTTTGGTTTAGGTTTGGCAGTTAGGGTATTGATTGGACTCAATCTTAAAATTCCTTTCCAACTTAATGATTCTGGTTCTGTGACCAATTAACCACTTCAGTAATCAGAATTTGCACAACATCTCAAATGCCATGCTCTCTGATACATGATGCTAGGAGCTGTGCTGCAACTCACAGTGGAGGAGTAACCTTGGGTAGGAGATATGTAATCAGACCACTGATTATCTTTCAAAGAAGAGACTTCTGTTTCTATCTCCTCTATTTCAGACAGCTGTTAACATTTTCTAGCAAGGTTTAAATTTTTCCCAGGGTATAACATCATTTAGCAGCACCACTGTGTTATCTGCAGCTTCTCTGAGTAAAAAATAATTTCTATTTGTTGTCTTCTGTCACAGTTGTCTAAGAGTATTTTCTGGGGTCTCAAGATGATAGAAAAAATTATTACTGAGCAACAGGAGGGATTTTGAATGATGTATGAATGATCATGTTGAATGAATGATGTATGAAAATGTATGAAAAATTTAAACAATTTTTTTATAGAAACATTATAGTACTGCTCTAATAATAAGCAGTTATATTATTTTAGTGGCTCACTCTAATTTTTTTACTCTTTTTAGAGCAGTATTATAGAAAATAGAACTAAAAACTGCTGTTATAGAAACTAGACTTCTTGTCATACAAATAGAAATGTAATTGCAGATCAGATCACTCCCTTGCTACACTTATTTTTTAGCCTCTCCATCATACAACAAAAAAAGAAATGAAAACTAGCAAATGCCCTGTGCCTGCCTCAAAATGAAAACAGCATTTATGACTCTTGTTACGTATAATTTTCCCAGTAAATAATGCAGGGAAATTCTGGTTTTGTAGCTTTTTGTGTATAAGGCTTAACCAGCTCAAACGATAAGATTTTTTGCATTTGGGAAAAATATCATACTGATAACACAGTAAATTAATAAAATCATAGAGTTGTAGAATATACAGAGTTGGAAGGACCCAGAAGGATCATCAAACCCAAACTCCTGGCCCTGCGCAGGACAGCCCCAGGAGTCACACTGTGTGCCTCTTGAACTCTGGCAGGCTTGGAGCTGTCACCAATTTATTATTTGGATGGCAGTGGAAGCAATTGCACAGCAAAGAGTGTGTCCAACTGCACAATCATTAACTGGATGACAATGGAAACAGTTACACAGTAAACTGTGCAACTGCTCAACTGAGCAGCTCAGCTGCAGATGTCAAGCAGGCAGATGATGTACGTGTGGAAGAGAGCTGGTGAGAAAAGCACAGCAGCAGGGGATCTGGAAGAGCTGGCCAAGATGACCCCACCGAAGGCTGAGGGTGCAGCCATGGCAGTGTTCCACGTAGGAACTAGCAGGTAGAGTATCTGCATCAATATCCATGTGTTTGGAGCTGCACCTGGTGTCACTGGAACACTGCTTAAACTTCTTTGACTGATTTTTATTTGTAAATCCATTTTTAAAAATTATTTTTATACGTAAATCTAGGGATTACATCCACAGCTGTCGGGCAGTCAGGAATACCTCAACAGCACCCTGGATGCCATGTCCGAACCACAAAGTGTGGAATTCTGACGTACTGCAGTGGGCACGAGTGGGTACCAGGCACGGATGCTGCTGCTGCTGTGGAAACTTTCTCCAGGCTGGAGAAGGAGAATTGCACCCACCTGGCAGGTACCGGGGAAAGGGGCGGCTGGGAGGCATGCGGTGCTTGAGGCAGGAGGGTGAACAGCGGGAGCTTGGTGCTGGGGGTTGTTTTATTTGGGGAAATGGAGACTCTGGGGTGACTTCATCGCTCCCTGCAACCCCCTGAAAGAAGGCTGCAGCCGGCTGGGGTTTGCCCTCTGTCCCTACGCAATCAGCGGCAGTATGAGAGGAGTCTCAAACTGCACCAGAAGAGGTTCAGGTGGGACATCAGCAGGGATTTCTTCAGATAGATTTTGAAGGGCTGCATAGGGGTGCGTGGGCAGTCCACGGAGGTTGTTAAGGAAAGAGGGACGGTGTCTGGAAAAGGCCTGGACCCGGGCGGTGCGCGGTTACAGCTGTTAACGGCGTGGACGGTCAAAGGTTACTTCTTGCCTCGGAGGCCTCTCCCAGCCCAATCATCCTCCCTGGGAATTCTCGGGCCCGGGTCCGCCTGCCCGCAGCGGCGCCTCGACGCCCCAGAACACCTCAAGCTCACCGGGACGCGCGCCCCCTGGGCGGGCGCCCGCACCCGTGCCGCCCCGCGGAAGCGGGGCGGGCGGATGAGTGCGGGACGCGGGGTCGGCGCGGCTTGCCGCGCCCCCGGCGGCGCGGAGTGCACACGCTGCCTGCGCGGCCCCGCTCCGCAGCCCCCCGCTCCGCAGGGCGCTCCGGCCCGCCCCCGCCCCGCCGCGGGAGTCCGCCCGGCACCGGACGCCCTCGCGGTCGACACGGCCGTCCGCTGGGGGCGGCGGGCCGGAGAGTAAAAACCGGGCACCGTCAGGGACGCGGGGCAGAAAGCCGACCCACGCCGCGCAAGGCGAAGGTGAGCGGGCGCTGCCGGGGGGGGATGGGGCCCGGGCCGGGCCTGGCCCCCGTGCCGCCCCGAGGTGCCCGGGAGGGAGGCGACTGGTGGTGGGGCATATCGTCAACCCCGAGCCAGGGGCTGCTTTATAACAGGGGCTGCGGCGGAGCGCGCGTGGGGGCTGGGGCGCTCCGGGCGGGGCTGTGTCTTCTTGTCAGGAGAGTGTAGCCCTCGCCCCCCTTTTTACGCCTGCAGCTAGGCACCGCGAGCAGCCGGCACAGAACACGCCGGTCCTTGGACAAAAAAAGGCAACAATTGGCCTTTCTAGGGTCTCTCAGGTAGCGCAGGGGACATTAGCAGGACTCTCTATGGTATTTCGTTATTGGGTTTTTTGTTTTGTGTGCTTGGGGCAAGAGTGCTTATTCTGTAGAAACGCCTATCGTAGCCTTGTGTTCGTGGCAGGGACATGTTCGTAGCTGCTGCTTTTGCAGTGTTTTTAGTTGGAAATCATGGGGTGTACTACAGATGTTCACTTAAACATTGCATATGAATGCTTTAAATCGTGCTGTGGCCGTTCACAGGCAGAGCGTGTGCTGTCCATAATCGCTCCTTCTAATCGTGCTCAGTAGGGTTCTAATTTATCACACTACGACTGCAGCGCAGGCCTCTCTGTGTTGGTTAAGGGGAGCTCTTCGGGCTCATGTGCTAGAAGGCATTGAAGTTGGAGTTTCCACGTCAGAAAGTTGCCAGCATAAGTCAGTGTACACTGTTTTAGTCAAATGAGAAATTGCATCTTTGTGAACTATGGAAAAAAAGTGAGAGCTGCATTAGGAAGTTAGGAATTTTAAAAATGGAGGTTTGAACTGCTCAGCAGCAAGGTTGGAACGACCAGTGTCGACTATGTGTTATAGGTGTAAGAAATAGTTGAGAAAACATGGTCAGTGTGGAACCCCTGGGATTTTTGGCACAATCTGCCTCCTTCTTCACTTGCCGTTGTACCTACAGTGGGGTGGACCCTTACTGTTCTCTTGTGGTGATTACACGAGGGGAAGCAGAATTTCACAGCAAAGGGCAGGAGGCCGAGGGCATAGGTTGGTAAGGGAAACGGCTAGAACTGAATAAAGGAAAAAAGTTTGCCCATGAAAGGGTTAAGTACGATAGGTGGCCTAAAAAGCTGTGGGATCTCGTCCATGGAGATCACTACAAAACGCGGACGGGGACAGGTTCATTGAGCAGCTGATTTAAAAGTAGTTAGGAAGAGGTGGGCAGTAAAATTCTAGTACAAACATCCTGTGATGCTCTTGCCACGATGGGGAAGCGCATTGTTCTGGGTAGAGTTGATGGTCTAAGGGAAGGACAGTGTTTAGCTTTAGATTACGCGGGGGGTGCGTAGCAAGAGTAGATCTTAATTTCTGGGCAGGTTGCAACAGAGATATGCAAGTAAACTGAAACACTGTTGGTAATTGCATTGAGTATTGACATAGAACATTACGCAAAAGGGACCCGTGTGTTGCAAGACTGCATGTGTGAACAGGCTTTAAATTACTTGAATAGGATTGGGGTTGGGGAACGACCAGAAACACAATTAAATAATAATAAAGTAAAGGGGAGAGTAAAGCTATTAGTATTCTGTAAAGCTCCATAATACCTCTCAGTGTTTGAAAAAAGCTTCTGTGCATAACCATGATGCATATTTTTCTCTACGTTAGTGGGGGGAGCGTGTGACGTCAGGCATAAAAATCGGTAAATATGCCTAGAACTTTAAATAGAATGCCTTCCTCACATCGCTTGGTCTCACGAGGTGGTTTCTTTTGTACTTGCTGTGGGTTGCTGCCGTTAAGTTCTGGGTCATATCTGGGCAACTGAATGAAAAAAAGAGCTTCTCTTGCTTTCCCACACATTCTGTCATCCTTTCCTAATTCAACCCCAAGCAGGTTGCAATGAATCAAGACGGGAGCACTAAATAGCTATTGCTGATTCGCTGGCTGGAGATTAAATAGTACTGCCTCCGGTCCCTCAGAACATGGTGAGGAGCAAAAATGTGTAAGCTGAATAGTGGCACAGCATGGCTGGGGGGAGCAAAGATCGGCTTACTTCTCATGAGGGAGTAGTAATCTGGATAAATTTGTGGGGTAGAGGAGAGATTTCCAAAACGAAAGGAAGAAGGGCCATCCTTGCGGAGTTGTGTAAAGGGGAGGGAAAATCGAGATAGGATAAATCAATGTGAAATGAGTTCACGTTAGATGTTCCGTGTTCTTGGCAAATGTGGTGTTAAAATTGATCCGCTTGGTCTGGATAATTGTTATGGTCAGGTTCTGAACAAATATTGTTTATATTCCAGCATCCTGTGTTTCTTGAAAAAACAGACGTTATGTACAGTTCGAGTAAGATAAGGAAGATAGACATACATGTAGTCTAGGCATAGGGCTTTGCAGTCCACCTTC
>CM031858.1:114535604-114638403 GCA_018697195.1 Certhia americana | reverse complement strand
GAAGGCACCGCCGAGCAGCCGGCACAGAACCCCTCCCGGTTCTTGTGACAAAACAAGGGCTAAACCACCCTCTGGCTTCTAGGGTCTCTCCAGTCGCAGGTGACATTAGCAGGACTCTCTTCTGGTATTTTTCGTTTATTTGGGTTTTTTGTTTTGTGTGCTTTTGGTGGCAGTGCTAATTCTGGTAGAAACGCCCTCTCGTAGCCTTGTGTTTCTGTTGGCAGGGACATGTCGTAGCTGCTGCTTTGCAGTGTCTTTCTAGTTTGGAAACACTGGGGTGTACTCCAGAGGTTTCACTTACACATTGCATATGAATGCTGAAATCGTGCTGTGTGCCGTTCACAGCAGAGCGTGTTGCTGTCCATAATCGCTCCTTCTATCGTGCTCAGTAGGGTCTCAGTTATCCCAACATCTACTGACTGCAGCCGAAGGCCTCTGCTGTAGTTTGGTTAAGGACTCTTCTGGGTCATGTGCTAGAAGTCAGTGAATTGTGTGTTTCCACGTCAGAAAGTGTCAGCATAAGTCAGTGTATACTGTTATTAGTCAAATGAGAAATTGCATCTTTGTGAACTAGTGAAAAAAGTGAGCTGCTGCATTAGGAAGTTAGAATTTAAAAATGTGTGTTTTGAACTGCTCAGCAGCAAGGTGGAACAGACCAGTGGCATTATGTGTTAGTAGTGCGTAAGAACTATGTTGAACACATGTCAGTGTGGAACTCCTGGGCTTTTTTGGATCACAATCTGCCTTCCCTTCTTCACTGCCGTTGTACCTACATTGGGATGACCTTACTGCTGCTCTTAGTGAGTGATTACAGAGGGGAAGTAGAATCTTCACAGCAAAGGGGCAGGAGGCAAGAGGCATAAGGTGTGGTAAGGGGAACTCTAGAACTAGAATAAAGAAAAACGTTTGCACCATGAAGGTATTCAAGTACTGAATTAGGGGCCTAAAGAAGCTGTGGGATCTCTGTCCATGGAGATCCACTACAAACTGGACTGGACATGTCATTGAGCAGCCTGATTTAACAGGTTAGTTAGGAAGAGGTTGGACAGTATAAATTCTAGTACAAATTATCCTGTGATGCTCTGCAAGATGTGGAAGCAGCATTGTTCTGGGTAGAGTTGACTGTTCCTAAGGGAAGACAGTGCTTTAGCTTTAGAGTTAAGCCTGGGGGTTGGTAGCACAGATGTTAGATCTTAATTTCTGTTGCAGGTTAGCACAGAGATATGCAAGTAAACTTTAAAAACTGTGGTAATTGCATTTGAAGTATTGCATAGAACATTACAGGCAAAAGGACACGTAGTATTTTGCAAGACTGACATGTGTGAACAGGACTTTAAATTTACTTGATAGAGGATTTGGGGTTTGGGGAAAGCCATAAACAATTAAAAATATATAAAGTAAAGGGAGAGTAAAGCTATTAGTATTCTTTAAAGCTCCATAATCACCTCTCAGTGTTGAAAAAATGCTTCTGTGCCATAACCCATGCTGCATATTGTTCTCTAAGTAGTGGGTGGAGCTGTTGAAGTCCAGGCATAAAAATCTGTTAAATATTGCTATGTAAATATTAAATATAATGCCTCTCCTAAATCTTGCTTGGTCTCACAAGTTGTGTTTATTGTACTTGCTGTGGGTGTTTGCTGCCTGTTAAGTTCTGGAGTTCATATCTGGCAACTGGAATGAAAAAGAGCTTTCTCTTGCTTTCCCACACATTCTCTGTCCCATCCTTTCCCCCTAATTCACACCCCAAAGACAGGTGCATGAAATCAATGACGGGCATGTCACTAATGCTATGTGCTGATTCGTGGCTGGAGATAAATCATCTGCCCATCACACTGTCCTCAAGAACATGGTGAGGAGCAAAATGTTGTAAGCCTGAATTAGTTTGGAACAGGCATGGATTGTGGGAGCAAAGATCGGCTTCCTTCTCATGAGTTGGAGTTAGTAATCTTGGATAATGTGGGTAGAGGCTGATTTCCAAAACCGAAGAAGAAGGGGCATCCTTGCTGTGTCAGAATGTGAGGGAAAATCGAGATAGGAAAATAAGTGAAATGAGTTCTACTCTAGTATGTGTTTCCATGTTCCTTGGCAAATGTGGTGTAAAATTGATCTGCTTTTGGTCTGTAATTTTTGTTGTTACCATGTTCTGAAAGCAATATTACCTATTCTATATTCCAGAATCTCTTGTTTCTTGAAAAAACAGAGTAAGAATAAAGGAATGATAGACATACATGTATGTCTAGGCATAGGAGCTTTGCAGTCATACCTGGTGTAAGTCACATTCATGAAGTTCACAGCAACTTCAAACTTCGATTGTTTTCATTCTTAGAAATGCTCCTCTTAATCCATTTCTCTCTACAAACCTATTTTACAGTTGCAACATTTTTTTCTTCTTGGTCCTGACTAGCAGAACTTGGAATATTGACCAACCAATTTTTCTAGCCTAGAATAATTTTTGTACCCAGAGGTATTAGGCTTGCTGTTTAAGCACTGTAGCTAAAATAGCCAGGTATTCAGGCTGTCCTGTGTTTGCAAGGTGAATAGCAAGTTGTCCCCTAAGTTGTACAAAGTTAAAAAAAAAAGTGTTGCTTCAGAGGTAGAGTAAGCCTGAAATTGCAGGCTTACTATAACTCTGGTTAATTAATTCTGTGGGCTGGTAACTTTTTAGGAGCTGGCAATGGAGTGGAGAGTTTCTTATACATAGACACAGTAAAGCCAGAGCAGTTAAAACTCCAAAGAGGGCTTTCTGTGATCTTTTTTACCTTGCCCTCTCTGCTGCCTCTCAGTGTCGTGCTCTGTGTCTTCACGTTTTGCTGTCAGTAAATTTCTGGTACAAATAAAGATCTTTCCAGGGCTGAGACTTTCTTATTTGAGAGAATCTTCTTCCTGAGTCATCCTGTGGTTGTAGTGAGTGGAAGTGTTCAGTAGCTTTTCCTTAAAGCACTGGATTTGAGATTGTGCTGTTTCCTGTTGTACTTAGTGCTTGAGAGAACGTTTTATTTTATTGTAACAATAAATTAAATACTAATCAATGCAGGTTTGTGAAATTCCAAAAATTCAGTATTAATTGGTATTGGTAACACTATAAATCTTGTGGGTCTGTGAAAGTCAAACAGTTTTCAATGAGATAAAATTCTAGCCTGAAATTAAGCAATTGCACCATCTTTCTGTTAGAATTGTCAGCGTTTCCAGTACACGAAAGAAAAGGACTGTAAAACTTTTGCTGTGCGAACTGTTATGTTTCTAATGGGTGCTGCTGGGATATGAGGTAGATGGTGTATGAATAAAATCAATCAGAGAGGTTTATTATATGATTAAACAGTATAGGCAGATCTATCTTTTTGGAAGATTTATTCATGGACATTTAAAAAATTTTATTTTAAACAGGAGATGACAGGTGGAAATGAATCCTGTACTGCAGGACCGACATCTATGTCCTACTTAACTTGCCTGACTTACATTCTGGAAGAATGGACTGGTGTGGAAGATATTGGAGATTATCTGAGTTATGCATTCTACATTTTATGGTTGCTTTTTCCACTTGTAGTAGTCTTTGTACTTCCAGGAGTTATTGTCATTCTCTTCTACGTTTCTATTCTCTGGCTTCATATTTATAAAAGGAAGAATGAAATAAAGGAAGCTTATTCCCATGATGTTTGGATAGGTGCAAGAGAAATGTTGGCAACCATATGGGATGGACATGGAAGAATATGGCATGGTAAGTGAGATCTGACCTTTCATTAAAAACTTCTGAAGTTCTTATTCCTCATTTAGTTTTCCAGATTATCAATATATGCCTGATTGTTGCTGCTGGTGCATGTAAATTCGGGCCAGTTTTTTTTTCTGTTTTATGAGTGACTGTCAGTAGTGCTTGAGACAAAAAAAAGGCATTGAAACTTTTTTGTCTTATGCATTTATTCCTTTGCTGCTATTAAATGAGATCTCTGATCTGGCTGAATTCATGCATAATTCTTTAAATTGCCTTTTTTTCATTTTTTTTTGCTTTTTATAACAATTCCTGTATTTCCTCATTTGAAGAAGACCTGTAATATGTGTTGTGGTAAAAAGTAGATAATTAACTGTATTATTTCAGGGTCAATATATGAAGACTGGAAGTTAAATGCCAGGTCCCTGATAGCTAGTATGTCAGCCAGCACATGTTAGCATAATTTCCACTTAACCAGTCTTACATAAAATACCAAATGGTGGCTAAAAGGAGCACTTAGTTGCTTCTTGAAATTAACTTCAGAGCCTGATACTGGTACAGAACCCTACTTTTAATTTGTTTTTTGTATTTTGGACTATTGCTTTGTCTACTAGAATGTCAAAACTAAGGGTACTGTTCTTTGTCCTTCTGTGATTATTTCTTTATAAAGACAGACGTAATAAATGATTTGACTTTTCTCTCTAAGGAAATCATAAGTCTCTTTCAGAGCCATTCAGTCTAGATGCAGCTAAAGGAGAAAGAGATACTTAAGAGCAATTTACATAAAGAATAAATCCTTCTTGAAAATCATCTCTATTTGTTCTCTAGTCAATGGGAAGCGGGTTTTCAAGGCATTGATAACCAGATGGTGCAGCAGCTGTATCAGATAGGCTTTGTAAGACGAAGATGTAACTTTCAAACCTAGGGAAGTACACTACATCAAAATCAACAGCTACATCAAAGAGCTCAAAATGCTCACTTCACAATAAAATGCTATTTACTTTTTTTTTTTTTTTTCCCAAGAAAATTATTTTTTAAGTCATTGGCTCTTTTAATCCTTAGTAACTTTTCCTTTTTATAAGGTCTGACATTGTATTTTTGCAGGAAGATTCTTATCCAGTCCCTCATTGACAGCTGTGACTTTTTCTGCCCTGCCAGCTGCTTCCCTCTTATCTATACACTTGTCTTGCTGAAGAATGAAATGTTTTCCAGTTATTTTTTCCCCCACTTGATTCATCAGGATATCATAAGAAGAACTTTCCATCCTGAAATCGAACAGCATTAAAAAAAAAAAAAAAAAAAAAAAAAGAAAAAAAACCCCAACAAACAAACAACCCTACAACCAAAAAGCCCCAAACCTGGTGATTGATACCTACGGCTTTACACGTATCATGCCAGTGCCCCGTGTATTTGTTGGCTGGCGTGGAGCACAGTTAGTGGTCCCTTGGGATGGCACAGATGATACACTTGCAATGTGTTGCAGCTGTACAGGTATACAAAGTAAAAGAGAAGGAGAAGAGCTGAGAGTGCCTACAGAATTAAATTAATGGAATAGAAATTGCAGACCTGATTAACTTTTGAAGAAATGGCAGGATTTGGTTGAGTAGGGTTTTTTGGATGTTTTCTGGGTGTTTTCTTTTTGCTTGTTTTCTTTTATTGTAAAAAAAAGATACTGTAACAGAACTGCTGAGTGTTAACTGCATATGTTCTGTACTGATGCACTTGGGCATTTTGTGTTAATTAAATATATTCTGCACTGTAACTTGAATAGAAACGTGATGTCAGGAAGAAGCTTATGTGTGTTTATTTATTTTTCAGCTAGGCATAGATATTCCCAGCTAGCTTTTAGTATATAGTGATGAAAAGCTGGAACAGGTATAAAACTTGGAGAGAAGTAGCAAAGATAAGCTTCATATCCTAGAGTAAAAGGAGACATGAAAATGGATGCTGTAACGTCAAATCTTCTACAACAGTCACTGATGGCAATGAACTTTGAAAGGTTAATAATAGCTTGGAATAGTTGTTTCACCACTCCAACCCCTATTTTGATTTCTCTTGAAAGATTGATTCACAGGACTTTGCAACCTTGAAAAACAGTGAACTGAAAAAATAAGGATAAATTATACAGTTTGAGATAATGAGACTGGGTGTTTTATATTAATGTTGGGGGTTTTTGCTCTTTCTCAAAATGTGCCTTAAATGAAACTTGTATTCTCTGCGAAGGATCTTGTGTTTCCTGTAGATGCTGCAAGTTGCCTCTTGACTTGCTATCAGTCACTTTGCTCTTACCACTTCTCAATCCATGTTGGTTTCAGTTTGCCAGCTTGCTGCAAGTTAGTTTCTTTGGGATAGAATTGTATAAAAAATTAACATTTGTTACATTTTTAACTCCTAACAGGTTATGAGCTTCATGGTGTCGAAAATATTCCTCAAGGACCAGGACTTGTTGTGTTTTATCATGGAGCTACTCCTGTTGACTATATCTATTTCTCAGCTAGACTTCATATAATGAAGAAGAGGCGCTGCAGTGTAGTAGCTGATCATTTTGTCTTTAGATTACCAGGTAATGCTTCATTATGAACAAGCAGTTTTGGAATTCTTATTTTAATTTTTTAATCATGTAATTAATAAAAATTGTGCTGCAGGAGCACAGCTTTCAGAACAGACATCCAGACAAATTTAGTGAAAGCTTTGAAATCGAGCATGTTCTTTACAAACAAGAATGAGACTGGACCATGCAAGGATGGGACATAGTCCTGTCTGGGCAACAACTTCCAATGACTTTAGTGTGTTTAGGAACAAAGAGAAGGAGATTGTAGCAGAAGCAGTCTAATCATTAGCAAAGATGTCAATAAGGTGTTTCTTTTTTCAGTAATATAGGCAGAATTAGTGGTGTGAACTGATTAAGAATTAAACTGGAACAAATGCCCTATATGTTAGGAATACTAGTCTTGAGAGACCATGTATTTTCTTATCCCACCCAACTCTTATCCAGTTGAGGATGGTGGGCAGTGGAACCTTTCCCCAGGAAGACTGTTTTGAGGAGAATCTGTTTTGGGAGAAAAGTGTTCAACATGTTTGTGTGAAACATGAGGTGAAGCAGGTAGAAAATGAAAAATACGTTTAGGGCAAGATTTTGGCTGGACAGCCGTGTGAAATGCACTGCCAATTGGTGAAAATAATTTTGTGAAATGTTTGGTTTTTGTCTGCGTGAAATACAGTAGTACCCACTTTCCTTCCCAAGTTATGTTTGTGATTAAAGGCCTGTCAATTCACAAAATGAATTTGAAGGAGCATTCTGTAGTGTACTGGTGCTTTTAAGGAAACCAACTCACATAAGAAAACTCTCTTTTTGTCGGTATAGATTTATTTCAGTCTTAGTCCCTGAAAAGAACTTTTTCTTACTGATCACAGTATGGCTTTGGCTCTACAACTGCTTTTGCCAACAAATTCATTTGTCAGTGGTTATCAAATCTTTTGTATACAGATGACTAATATAAGCTACTTCATAATGCAGATTTGGCTCCATATTGTGTCTGTATAGGCACAGTTGCTTTTTAAATGGGGCATTGTTTTACTTCTTTTCTGCTTTAAAATAAAGCTCTAAGTGTGAGTATACTTACGAGTTCCCCATATATCATTCAGTAGTATTGCAAAAAGCATCTTGCTGAATGGCTGATCTTGAAGAGCTTTCAGCAGTACAACATGTAGCTAAGAGCTACAGGCATTCCTCAGGGATTGACACTGATACCACTGCTGCTTAATATTTTTATAGTACCCCTGGATGAGGGGCTGGAGCATGCACAGGAAATTTACTGATGATACCAAACTGGGGGAGCTATTGATATATTTTATATTGATATAAAAGCTTGTTCTCAGAGTGACTTCATAGAATTCAGCTGGCAGAAATATTATGAAGTCCAGCAAAAGCAAATATAATGCAGTTTTGTGCAATAGTACTCTGGATAAAAGGGGACTTTGCAGGGAAGACTTAGAATTCTAGTGGACAACCAGCTGAATATGAGTTGGCAGTGTGCCCTTACAGCAAAGAAGATGAACTGCACAGTGAGCTTTTTTTAGCATGAATGCAACCACTGGGTTGAGTGAAGAGGTTTTTTTCCCTTGGCATGGCACCTGTGCAAGCTCATCCTGTGATATGGTGTCCAGTTCTGGACTCCCTGATACAGGGTACACTGACACACTGGAGCATGTTTAGTGGATAATGGAGGTCTGGAGCACACAGTGTACAAGGAGAAGTTGGGAGAACTGGATTTATTTGGTCTGTACCAGATAAGGGTGAAGAAAGATACCATTGCTGTCTTCATCAACCCAGTGGGAGGGTGGGGATAAGAGGCAGTCAGACTCTTCTCACAGGTGCACAGGGATAGATTGAGAAGTAACAGAGACAAGTTGCAACACAGGAAATTTTGATTAGACATGTGGAAAGGTATTTTACCATGAGAATGATCAGACACCTGAACAGATTGCTTAGGCAAGTTGGGGAATCTCCATCCCTGCAGACTTTCAAAACTCCGCTGGGTGAGGCTCTGAATAGCCTGATCTAGTTGAACCCGCTTTGAGTGGGAGGCTGGACTAGATGACCTCCAGAGCTTCCTTCTAATCTACATATTTCTCTGGGTCTGTGAAGGAATTAAGGCTGTTCAGGGAGACAAGTCCAAAGAGCCCAAAAAATGTTGGGGATTGTTTCAAAATAGGCAGAGCAACTCAGTTAGCTGCTGCTTCTCTTGTGAATCTAACCAGAAAGACTGTGTAATTTTATCCTAATACTAAGGCTGTCTGATCTTGATTAGGTGCTCAGATTAAATTGGATGCCTTTTCAAAAGGTGTTTTAACCAAGTTTTTATGCACAATGCAGGGGAAATAGGAAGGGGTGGTGGTGCATTTGGGGAGTCTCTTAGACACACATGGGTATGTCAGAATTGTGTCAGTATTAAGTATGCTTTCCTTGTGTTTTGGAGGAGAAGGATATGAAGTATGGTCATGTGAATTCTTTGTCCCTTCTTTTATAACTAGAGGTTTACCACAGGGAAAAACAAACCAAATATTCCAGGTCTTTGGTTCTTCTAGACTCTTAGCCATGTAGTGCTCAGAAATACATTGACTTCTCTGAGTTTAGGAGGAAGCCTTTTCCCAAAGCATTTAGAGGACTGAGATTTCACTTGTGTTCTTCTCCATCATCCTCTACTATAGTATGGGCCATTTTTGCTTCCTAAAGTCATCTGGGAGTTCTCTTTAAAAGTTTGCCTGCTATTTTACATAACTAAGACAGTCCATTTCCTGTAATGTTCCAGAGGAAAGGAGCTTTGGCTTCTTGTCTGTCACACACACAAGATGTTGCAAAGTATCTTGTGGACTAGATGCTCTGCAGATATATATGTGTGATTACCTACAGCTATGGAAGGTTGGATTCAATGGTTCCTCTAAATGATTCTAAAGAGTTCCTCTCTGTCTAGGGTCCTAAAGGTCAACCATGGGAAATGATGACATCTTTGCCATCCTGTCACCCGGTAGCTGACAGTCCTGATGTTACAGTCTCTGGGGCCAAGATAGAAAAATATACAAAGCGCACAAGCTGAGAGCAGTGTTACATGCGTTACTGGGTAGTCTCCAATGGTTTTTTAAACATTTCTGCCAACACAGTCATGTGGAAAATAGAAGAAGAGTATGTTGGGGCAAAGGGCAGAGCTCAGGTTGAACTGTGGAATAAAATTAAATTTGAACTTCTTGGTGTCTAGAAGAACATATTCTGAATGGTTGAAAATTAGTGTTTAGATAACTTTGAGAGTTGTTTTGTTGTTTAAAATGGAAAAAAACAGTTTCTTGGTCCCTTTCATGGAGTGCTACCTGGTACTACCCCAATGTACCTTCTAACTCTGTGGTGACCTTTGCCTTGGACACAGGTAACCTGGCTGTTCTTTCAGGGCCACTATGTCAGATTCTGTCTCTCAGCTGCTTTAAGAGTGCCAGGTTCTTCTTTGGTACTGGAGCAGAGACATCAATAGTAATGTATGATCTGCTGGCAAGGCTGTGAAGTACAGCTCAGAATGTAGTTGATATTAAAAGTCAAGGGAAGAAATACAGCTGAGAAATTTTGTGAAGACTTGAAACCTCCCTGGACAACTATTCTGTAGTACATTTTTTTGTCTGTATTCTGTCAATATACTGTTCTTTTTTTGCTGATACATGAACTGGACAGACTCATGGTGTTGCTTTGTCACACACATCCTCCCCCTTACCCCTTTCCCAGTGTATCCTGTGTAGAAAGGAACAGGGTTGTCACAGTCTTTGCTTCCTTGGAGTCTCTTTTCCTGCTCATCCCAATCCTTTTCATGATTGTTTTGTCTGTCTCCTGAGCTCACTGACAGAAAGGACTTAGGCAGCTTTTTACCACCAGATACATTTCAGAGATACATTTCACATTTCATTTAATTAGTTTGGGAATGTCAAGCATTGTAAAAATCAGCTATTGAAAATCCTAAAAAAAAAACACCTGAAAGAAATGAATTTCAATTAGGCAAATTCTATTTCAGGTGTTCTTCCATGCAAATGTTGCTACATGAACACTGAATGTCATCAGCACTGTGTGAGTTAGGCACAGCAAAATATGAGACAGGTGTAATGCAGCTTGTGTTCTGTTGCCATGTGTATGGATAGATCCTGATTTGGTATAGAGATGAATTGGGAGTAGTTATACTGACACCAGCTACAAAGACTAGTTAGATTTGGTATTTAGTTAAGAATTTAGTTAAGAATCAAGTAATAATATGTCATGCTTTTTTTCCCTTAGCTATGGAAACTGTAAGAGACGACTGACCTCTGTCTTTTTAACTTTGTTTGGGCTCTCCTTTAGCGTGTGTGTGTATGTAGCAAATGTGTGTTTATAGTCACAGCTACTCATTTGTTATTAAGAGGCAAACTTGACTAGATCAGTTCTTTATCCTTGCCTATGGCTGATAAGGTTGTTTGCTTCAGTGGGAAACTTCAAGAAAGAGAAGTAATGTTTCCCTTACTTCCCAGTCATCCAAAGTAGCCAAAGTTGCCATTTTGGTATGCACTACTCATAAATACTGTATAAATTTAAAATCTATTGAACCAACTGGACAGAACTTATATCCTACAAACAGAGGTCTGTGTGGTAGTTATGACCTTTAAAAATAGGCTAGTTATCTAAATTGATCAGATATATTCATTTTGATGCTTGTAGCAAGTTTTTGATGTTCTGCTGTTGAGGAGTACAGTGGGAATGACATCAAATTTGAGGTGATAGAAGTTTATGTAACCTTAGGTCAAAAACTTCAGTTACAATATTAACAGAAGATGAATGTATCCAACTGAGGCTTACCAGATGTCTCTCTGTATGAAATGCCATCCAGGTACTCACAGACTGAACCAGAGTCAATTGCTGCAGTGATCCTTAATGCAGAGAATAATGCATTTTCTTTGTCATTCTCTTTCTTATGCCCTACTGTTCTTTGCCAAAGTCCGCAAAACAGAACCACAACAATTTCCTGGTATTGCTTCGTGTTGCTCTCTATTTGGACTATGCTATGTGTGAACAGTAGAACTTGAGCAAGGAGCCAGTGCCCTTGAGTCAAACAACTCCTCTGTAGGGACACGTGAAAAATATCACAGAGTGTTCTTGACAGCTCTTTTTCAGTTTAGCCCAGATAACACCTGAATTTACTATGACAAAAAGCCACTGAAACCCCAAAATCTTCAACTTCGCAGGCCAAAATCTGTAGATTGGACTTAATGCTTCAGTTCCTCTTGGGGACTTGGGGCCACAGTTTATTAGACAATTAAGTTTTAGCCATAGTGTTCTGTTCTGTGAGTCTGTACTTAGTGGTAGTAGGAATTAACATTTTCTGAATTAATATTCTCTTACCCTACAGGTTTTAGAATACTGCTTGAGGTATTTGGAGTTATACATGGACCAAAAGAAGCTTGTGTCAGGACTCTGGCAGAGGGCCATCTGTTAGCCATTGCCCCAGGTGGAGTTCGGGAAGCGCTCTTCAGTGATGAGATGTATACTATTTTGTGGAGTGATCGGAAGGGCTTTGCTCAGGTGGCCATTGATGCAAAAGTGGTAAGTATGACAACGTCATGGAAGAGAAGCAAAGGAAGCGAAGTTATTAGTACTTTGCTCACAGAGAGAGCTGTTTCAATTATCATATATTTGATGTTGGAATTCTGACTGTCATGAGTATGGTCTAAAAACTACGTTTCAAGGCTCTTTGTTGCTTTTGGTAGAAAAAAAGGCTTTAGAGTCAGCTAAGAATAGTGTGGTTAGGAAACCCAGTGTTTAAAGAACAAGAGAAGAAATACAGGATGGTTTCTCCTTATAAGCATGTGCTGTTTTACACATACCTGGTTAGTATCATGATGGCTTAGCCATCCCTGACTAGCATGGTTGGGAAACAGCCCTACATATCAGAGTCACAGAATATGCTGAGTTGGGAGGGACCATCAGGATCATGGAGTCCAACTTAATGTTTCTGTTTGTTTTGTCTCTGAAGTGTGGTGTGACCCAGCAGGGTATAGACTTGCTGACACTTTGTGCTGTATTGGCATTTTATGGTAGTGAGGGATGTCCAGGGCTGGTCACTGGTGTGAACTGTTCAGTCTAATGTACAGCGTTGGGCTTGGTCAGCAGGCAGGTAGCTATTCACAGGGGACCAAATGTTAAGGCACAACAGTGTGTGATATATTTGAATTGCAACTATTTTAGTAATCATTTCAGAGTCCCTCTTGTTCTATATTTGTGCTTGGAAGATGTGTGCATACGTCCATAGGTCTGCATATACCTAATTTAAAAGCAAGTCTCACACCAGGAGTTTTATATTTAGTTACTGTCAAAGACAGACTAGTTAGATCTCTGCATTTTATACAGAAATAGAATAATTTTAAGACCCAAGTGTGCATCACTTTTCTCACAAGGAAAATAACACTGTTTAAGCAGGTATTTTCAACAGGTTTAAATTTTGCTAATGTATTGTAATAGAACGTGAAAGGTCATACTTGAGATTCAACTATGATTGTACTAGTTGCGTTTATTTTATTGGATGTGTATTTGGTTCCCTTTCTGCACTCACAAGGGTCTTGTAGCTTCATCCCCCTAAAAAAGCCCCTGAGAGATGCAGCAAAATATAAAGTGTCAGAGGCAGGCTGAAAGTGGGAAAAACATCTTTATTTAGATTAAAGGTGAAGTTTAAGTCACCTTGAGTCATAAGCAGAACTCCTCATGGAAAGAAGAATGTGTCTGAAACATCAGAAAAATGTGTCTAAAACTGGGACCTTCAGCTTGTTGAAGTTGTCTTATTTCAGCAGGGTTTTTTGCCACAATTTCTGTCACATAAACAAAAATTTCTCCCTCTATATCAAAAGTAAGATGTTCCAATTAAGATTGTTCTAGAATAAAGATATTTGTATGCATTCAGTTTAGGCAACTGCACTTCTTTTTATTCTCTGTAATGATTTAGAGACTTATTTTTCCTCTCAAAAAACCCTCAACTTGATGCATGTCTGAAAAGTTACATGTGCTAGTTCATCTCCATGCTTCTCTTTAAAAAGTTTAAAGAGTTTGAGTTCATGAAAATCCCATGAAGAGTTCTGTATTTCTAATAATGCTGTGTAAAGTGGGCACATACTATAAAACGATACTGAAAAAGTTTTTAAAGTAGCTGACCCCCTCACAGTTCTTGTAAATCTTGACAGCTGTTTGCAATTTTAAAAACAGCAATAAAAACTTGAAATATTCAACAGCATTCCAAGTACTCATCAGCAGAAATAAGTCATGGACATGTACTGAATATGACACACCAAGTGTGAAGCAATGTCATCAGCATAGCAGAGAGGAATCAGACGAGTTTAGTGTCCCAATCCTGTGAATCCTTCCCTTTGAGCATAACTACAAATTAGGTAAGAGGTTTAAGCACTTAAGTCACAACTGTGCAAACACTGCTAGGTGGGGGGAGGGACACCTAAATGCTCCATAGGTTCCAAAATTCTGGACTGCTCTAAGAAAATAGACTTGCTGAAACAGCGACTCACTGAAATCTTGTGGTATTCTCCAGTGTAAACCTCATGGCAGAAGGTCACAGAAGAACTTCAGAATACTTTTGTTCTTGCTATATCCTTGTCTGAGAAACACTTCTGAAATTAATTTGCCTGTTGAGTTTTAGTGAGGTAGAAGTTTTTTAGATAGTGCTATCTTCCTTAAATTCTTAATTATTTTTTTTCCCTCCTAGCCCATCATTCCTATGTTTACACAAAATGTTCGAGAAGGCTTTAGGACATTAGGAGGAATAAGTAAGATATTTTCTATTTTTCTGTAGTTTATTTTTCCATATGTGTTTAGCCTATCTCAGTAGAAATAATCCTCATATAGGTTTGAACTTTAACACAGCCTTATTTCTTGATGTTTGCTCTCTGGTAGAGTTCAGAGATGTTATTAGGATTTAATATCAGCATTAGATGTGATATTGGCTCATCTGGGTTATTTTCCACTTAACAGTGTTCTTTTACATGAGCAATAGAAGAAAGAAAAAAAGGAACCAGAAAAAGACAGGAAGATTTAAAGCACTTTTTTGTCTGCTTACATCTGCTAGGCCAACCCTAGGTTTTCTGCTGTCTGTTAAGAGGCAAATCAAACAGGTTTGCAACTGATATGTAATTCCTGTTCTCCTAATGCTCTGTGCTTACAGCTCTACCTGTACTTAAAGTTTGAATGGTTTGAACTACATTTAATCTGAAGTTGTTTTTCTATTCTGCACTAGACCTGTGGTTTCTCACAAAACCTTGCACTTGGCAGCTCTCCTTTCTTATCTCTATGGAACTTGCAGAATAGATGGGTCTTTTGTCTGAGGATTTGATTAGATGCCCACATCTCTGCTCTTTTGCTAGGGTTAAACTCCCTCTTTTTTATACTTTCTCAGTTACTGTCTAGCAGAGGGGCCTGAACAAGTCTCCACACCATGTGTTCTGCCTCAAATATGGCCAACATGGCCTTCATCAGAGGACTGCAGGGTAGCACAGTTCTGTTTCTCTTCCCCTCCATTTAAGAGCTATGTATTGCATGGAGAAAGCCAAGGCATCAGATGCAGAAGCTGGAATAATTCACACATTTGTCATGTTGTACAAAAATAAACAGCAATTAATTGTTGCTGTGTTTGGGAGAATCCCAAATAGAGGAAATTGAAGCCAAAATCATGTATGCTATTCGCATTCTACAGCAGAATTGCTAGAGGAGTGTAATTTCTTGATCGCTGGAGGTGTTACTCCAGTTTCAGTAGTTTTGTCTTTGTTTTTATAGGTTGTGTATAGAAAATTCCACATCTTGATCAGTAAGGATTTTCTTATGCCAGCACCCCAGTTAATGGAGTTTCTTATCTAAAATTGAGAAAGATGTTAGTGCACATTTTTCAAAGAATGTCTTCTGGGCACATTTGGGATAAACACTTAGAAGGTGGCATGTGGAGAAAAATGTGTCCTCGTAGAACTGATTGAAATACCTGTTTTTTCTGCCTTTTTATATTGTTAAACTGCAACTGGCATATGATCTGAAAGAACAATTCAGTATGTTAGCATGACTGACTTTTAGGCAGATAGGGCAGTTTCTGATCCTGTAGACTTCAGTGGGACTGAACATGCAGTTTTCCAATACTAGTATCTAATGCTAACCTGTCAAATGAGCTGAACCTGTAACCTGTAGTGCATAGCATTCTCTTCCTCTCTGGAGAGGCAGCTATTGAATTTCTCTCTTCTTCTTTCTTCTCGTTTCAGCTATTCTTTGGAGGAAAGATTTCTCACCAAGTTAGGGTAGAAATAAGTCTGGTATAAGCATTAATGCAGCTTTTAAGAAATGAAAGCGAAGGGAGGATAGCACTAGAGATGACACATGGTTTGAGAGTCTGGGCTGGGGGCTAGGTTACTTTGCAAGCCAGTTTCAATGTTAGGACATAGTGGAGAAAAGAAACTTTACAGAATAATCCCAGTTTCTCTTTCTTTCTCTCTCTCTCTTCCCTCCTTTACCCTCCTCCACTCCCCTTCTCCCTTCCCCACCTTTCTTTCTCCTGCTTTCCACTACATTTTTTCACATTAGAAATACTTAGGTCGCTATATGAGCGTGTTAGATTGCCAGTAGTTCCTCTGTATGGGGGGTTTCCTGTCAAGCTACGTACATTTATTGGAGAACCCATCCCATATGAACCAAATGTGACTGCTGAGGAACTAGCTGCAAAGGTAAGATAGATATCTATATATGTAAATTTAAAATATTGAATGTTCTGACAAAAGCCACTGCAACAGTCTTGTCAAGTGATTTCTGTCTAGGAGCCAGTTATAGAAATTGGTGGAATCATGGTAAGTTTTGTACTTGTCTAAGTCTGAATGTCATTCTTAAATACTATCTTTTTATTACTACAACTTGCAGATGTTCTAAGTCTTTTAAAGTTAATTGCACCGTATATTTGCTTTGAGAAACAACTTGCTTTAAAGACTGAAGAAGTTTGGTCAGATATGAGAGGTCTCAGTTGATAGAAGCACTTCACCCAAGAGGAAGCATTCTGCTTCCTGGTGTTTTCAGAAAGATACTAAGGAAGCCTTTCAAACATAGCAAATCTATGTTATAAAGTGTTGGAATTACATACAATAAAAGAAAAAGGTAAATAATTTAATTTCTTTGTCTAGTGTGTTTCTATTTTGTCCAGCTTTTAACCCAGCAATTTAACTTCTAAATGTTCCTCTAAATCATATTTAGAAGCATTATAGAAAGGATTTTCAGGTCCTCATGTTCATTCAGTTTATTAATAGATTTCACAGTGCAAAGACATAAACCAGTTAAGTGTTGGAGCAGTGAGATGGAGTGGGCTGAAATAGGTATTTTTGAAAACTCCACAGATGGTCACTTAAACCATTCCAAAAACTTCACTTGAGAGAGAGACTTTTCTTGACCATGCAGGAGTCAGTTCAGTTGTCTCTCTTTGTCTGTTTACCCTATGATTAGGTCTCTACAAAAAGACTTAAAATGTTTGTCTGCAATATCTTAGGCCCTGCTTATGGAAAACTGTTTGTTTCTTTTGTGGGGTCACTCTGACAGGACTTCAAAACTGCTGGCTTTCAGCAGAGAATGTGTTTAATTTACTTTGAAGCATGCATTGGCATCTTACATTTATGCCAACCCTCGCTTACTTCTGACTTAGGTTCAGATTCTGCTAGATAAGGCCCCTAGAATGCAAACTCCCTAGAATCCTGTTTAGTTAGGGTGATTTTAAAGTTGTGTCTCATGTTTTGGGCTACGGCACAGTATGCATATTCCTATTATGCAGTGCCAAAAATAAAGCTCAAATTTTTTACCCAATACAAATTTTAGACCAGTAGAGTCACTTAGGACCAGATATATAAAATCATTCTCCAAGGACTTAACAGTTGATCACTTCATATAAACAGTGGCAGTTTGTGACAACAAACAACATTCTACCAACATCAGCCCTTGCTGATCACTGGTTTACAGAGGCAAATAATTCTCTCTTCTTCTGGTTTTGGCCTTAAGAATTAACTAGCCTGTGCTTGTCTAGGCAGAACAGGAAGTGTGTTCTCACCACAGCTTTTGCGTGGTCCTGCTTTTGAATGTTCCCTATAGAGCTTTTATATAATAAGAGTAACTGCTGTGTGCTCCTTGGCCTGTTTGTTTTTTGAGTGAAAGGGAAGGCTGCTGTCACATTCAGCTAAGTGGCCCAAGCATGTCACAGGACCAGTTTCTTCAGGGGCCTTGGGTCCTGAGCACATTACTTTGTACAAGTCAAATGTGCTGAGACACAATGGTGTTTCCAGTGCTGCTTAGAGGAAAAGTTGTTGCTCACTGGAAGAGTGCTACTGATGCCAACCTGGGCATAGGCAGGAGTTCAAGTTGCACTCATGCAGGTGTTTGCCATGCTTTATAGGTCTAAGTCTCTTCATGAATTTACTCTGTTGTCATTTGGTTTCTAATACAGCTTGTGAGCACATCTGCCAGACGAGATACTAGTTTGTTGGTCTGTTTCATGTCAGTGTTGCCACAATCACATCCTGTGGGCTTAAATACGGAAGAGCAGAATTTTGAACTTGCAATAGTTCTGTGGTATTTGAAAGGACTAAAAAGAGCCTAGAAGTTGTGTTGTTGTATGAGCAGTATGAAGATATTTCTGACCAAAACCTTTTCTCTTTCCCTACAGACAAAAGCAGCAGTCCAAGCTCTCATAGAAAAACATCAGAAAATACCAGGAAATATATTTAGGGCTTTAATGGAACGATTTCAAACACGAAAGAAAGAAGATTAAGGTCTTCTAAACTTAAAATTCTATAACTACTATTTAGTTATAATATTCCTAAAGTCACATTTATAAATTATTCCTTCTTCTAATAATATGTTTTAAATACTGTCCTAATACTGCTGTATAATTTAAAATAGAAGTCACTTTCCCTTGCCCTTTCCCCTGTCTAGTATTAGGCTCAGGAACCCAAACTTCAAATCGTTCATAATGGGGCAAAGTTTAATTTTTGATAAATGCATTCCTACCTTGGAAGTGTCTGGGTTGTTGATTCTGCGTTTGTTTTGGGTTTTTTTTTCCAAATAATACTGCAAGCCTTTATGTATATTGTCTGTCTTCTTTTTGGTCTGTCATTGTCTCCCCTCCCCACCATGATGGATCTCTAACCTGAATGTCAAACCCTCTGCAGAGCTGGAGTCTTACTGCCTTGATCCTCATCAGTGTAAAGAGATTTTGTGGGCCAGATTAATTCCATACAACACGTATGAAAACTTTCCTGAGATTATTACTCTCACACTGCTGGGAAGCAGTCCACCACTTTTGGCCTGCAGAACCTCTAGCAAGGCCTGCAAAATCTGTGTTTCAAAGTGTTTAGTTTTGCTGGGTGAGCTCAGAAAGGGTTCAGAGGAGTGAAAGTTGATTAGAGAACTACAGTGATCCTAGGATGTTTGTTTTGGAAACCACTCCGATGCTGTGAATGAGAACCCTACAAAACAACTGCTATTCCAAGCCAAGGCATATTGGATATCTGCCTTGAGTAGGTACTTGTCTCATTTATTTCTCAGTGAATCTACAAATTTTCTTTTAAAAACAATGAGCCAAGCATTCAGACATCAAGAAGTAGAAATGAGAGTACTGTTTAGTAACATGAGCTCAAAAATCTTTAAATTGATGGAAAGAGAACGTTGTTGCAACACTGTAAAAGCAGTAGTTCTTTTGAAAATCAGGATTGGCATCCGCAAATACCCCTTCAGTTTAGTATGTGTGTCAACTGTTACATACATTCTTCAAACAGTTATTTATGTAACTTAAATGATGGAGAGGGAAGTTATGTAGTCTTTCCTTAAGTGGAAACAATTGAATCAACAGAGAAAGTTGCAAGATTAAGCTTTTGTGCACTTACAGCAAATTATACTGTTATATTTTTTCTTAGCTTGTGGTTTTATTGTCCAAATAAGAAATATCTGAAATATTTTTCTAAATTAACGTCTGTGAACTTTTTGTTTCTGAGATGAGAACAAATTCCTTCAGAAAAGACAAAAGAGGTTTTGCTATATGATGTGGTCACCTTTCAATGTTGTTGGGGTTTGACCTTTTCTTAAAAAAGAAAATAACCCCCCCCCCCCCGAAAAACCCCAACAAATAACCAACGTTTGAAGGAGCAGGTGTATTTGATGTAGGAGTCATTCCTCTCACCATTTAAGCACGTACTTTGCTTTATGCTCTTTTAAACGTGTAAATTAGTGACATTGCATAAGTGCACATGGGTGATGCCCTATATTAGAAAAATATCACTTTATGGGAAATTGTCAATTAAATGTGGTTTACAAGAAGCAAAAGGCTTACTTACTTTGATATTATTTTATACCAAAAAAAAATTATGTGGTGTTAATTTAAAATTTAAAGTTTTGGGAAGAATCATGGTATATAAAAGCAAATGCCCATTCTGTCTTGGGTTTTACTTGAAGGCAAGATTGTGTTCCTTTTAATTTATTGGACTGTGTTTCAAAAATATCGTTATCACAGCATGTCATTAAAAGTGATAATGCTAAATTCCTGCATTGAAGTATAACTGAACTATGACCTTTTTTTTCCTGTCCATCTTGAGAAAAATGTACCTCAGTCTATGGTGTGAACATCTCTAAGGCAGCTGAACATCTTTTGTGTTGAGGTGGCATATATGTAAAAGAGACCTTAATCTAAGAGGTTCCATTAGACATGAATGGACATTGTTATCAGAGATTTTGTAAAATTTATTTTATTATGTGGGCTATTTGCAGCAATTTTGTCCCTTTAAGTATTGAAAGATCAGTGTAAAAAATGAAGGGCAGTATTGGTACTCTAAGTGTTCATATTTGTATAGGCCTTTCATATTTATTTCTAGAAGACACCTTTCGAATAAAATTGACAACTGGAACAGACTTCTGAAGTTTCGTGTTGTGTTTGAATTGAATGGAATGTTACATGTCCTAACCTTGAGTGGTTTTGTCCTACCCCTGAGATGCCCTACGTCCTACCCCTGAGATGCCCTTCTTGCCTTACAGTGTCTGAATAGGGATAGAAGGAGCAAAAGCCCAGAAGGAATGAAAGGAAAAGTAATTCAAACAACAGTGGAATAAAGGAAAAGAGTCACATAAACAGTAAAGTCAGAGTTTTAATACTTGTAGTCTGTGGTGCAGAAGGCCTCTACAAGCACTACAGTACCAATTTAGTTAAAAGTTCTGCAACAGGAAATAGGCCAGAAATACTGACTAGTAAGGTTTATCTGTACATATTTCGGGTGTGAATAATTGCCTACTTTGTTTAATTGAAAGAAAAGCAGAGATGGATAGAAACTCTCACAAGTGAGGTTATAGACCCAGCATCCTTTTAGCTGATTTGGTTTACTGTGCATCAAGCAGAAGTATTCAAAGGGAATTCTAGCAGGGTTAGACTAAACCACTGATTGTCTGGTTAGCCTGTAGATGCACTGAAGACATTACGTGTTTCTCCATGTGAGCAGCATAAGCAGGATATGTATTTTTAGGTTGTTTGGAAGTAGACCAACTTCTGTACTGACAGGTATTCATCATTATCTCTCAGCAAGACCCAAATCTCCTACTGGCCAATTTACTGTCCTGTTGTGTAATAGCAGAGCTCAGTCTGAACATCTATTATTAGGATGCTTTCACATGAAATTAATCTCTGCAAATGTAAGGTAGAGCACTTAATCAGTACTGTCAACACAAATGTGTGGCTCATCCGGTATGGGGTTTGCTGTACAAGTATAGCATTATGTTGCTTCATCCTATTATTCTGTGGGTAAGATACAGCAATGATGACAGTGTGTTAGCTCTACAATGCTTAATCCCTATTAAGCCCATCTATGATGCTTTTCTTGGTGTTGTTTTTGCATCAAAAAATTAATGTACCAAAATTAAATGTGGAAGAGTGCGGAATTGCTACATGAGCATTGTAATGCTGAAAATGCATCTTAAGTAAGATAATTCTCCAAAACATGTCTGCTAAAACTTTGAGAGAAAATCTGATGACGCTTCCCTAGTCTCTTCACCTTTTTTTTTCAGATCAGGACTTGTAAAAGGAAATGATAGTCTCAAAATTATGAAGGTGAGCAGAAGGCTGGAGTATCTCTCATATTAAGGCTGGCTGAGAGAGTTGGGGTTGTTCAGCCTGGAGTAGGCTCCAGAGGGGCATTGGAGCACCCTCCTGTTCCTGAAGGGGGGTAAAAAAAAGCTGGAGAGGGACTTTTGATGAGGCCATGTAGTGACAGGACAAGGGGGGATGGCTTTAAGCTGAAGAGAGGAGGCTTAGATTAGATATTGAGAAATTCTTTACTGTGAGAGTGGTGAGGCACTGGAACATGTTGCCCAAAAACCAGTTGTGGAGGCCTCATCCCTATAAGTATTCAAGGCCAGGCTGGATAGGGTTTTGAGCAACCTGGTCTAGTGGAAGGTGTACCTGCCTGTGACAGGGGGATTGGGACTGGATGATCTTTAAGGTCCTCCTCCAACCCAAACTGTTCTATGATTCCATGATACTTTTCTCATCATGGGTTATTTTGCAGTATTTGCTTGTATGCTTTTTTTTTAAATGTAATTGTGCATTGCACAGATGGTTGCAGATTTGCTGCTTGCAACCTGGAATTTTGTCACAGCATACGTTGCATGCATACCATATGTTCCTTCCTGAAACATTTTTAAATGGTTGTAATTATCTCTTAATGTCAGAAAATCGGTCAGAAAGGTGTAACAAACTTTTGAACTGTAGGGAGCATTTTCTTAAAACCTGAAGTGATTACTAACACTTCTCACTTTTGCCTGTGTGTGAAGCATTACAAGATGAGGTGCCATTTGGAATTAATATCAGGGAGCATATAGAAAGTAGACCAAATATTTTTTTCCCCCACCATGCAGCTGAGTCAGCTGTTGTAGAGCAGTTCCTGTTCCACTGGGCCTTGTCTGTCCCTACCAGTTACTGTAACAAGTGAATGCAGCACATCTCATCACCTTTGGCTTTTGCTTTCCAGCTAGAACTGTTCCATGCTCTGGAAACATGAGATGCTGATGTTCTAACAAGACACACATTATTCATAGAAGATCTTGAAAGTTTAAAAAAATAAACGTCATGAAATGGAACCATTTTTACCTAATTCCTTTTAATGAGAAACACAATTTCTCAAACATCAGGGAGGGTAGCAATTTACAATTTTGTGTCATCTTTACACAGAATTTAGCAAATGAATTGGAATGCAGATGGAACTAATCTTCATATATTCTGGATGGATTTGCATTTCTGTTTCTTTTAGCAGTGTTTTCTTAGGTGTACACTTTGCTCAGAGCAACTAATTGTACCTCTGGGAAGAATCATGGTATATAAAAGCAAATGCCCATTCTGAAGCATTGGGTTACTTCCCAAGTGGGAATAGAAATGGAGGCCCCAATGAACATTTGTTAGCTCTCTTTTACAGAATCCCAGAATCAATTAGCTTGGAACAGACCTTTGAGATTATCAAGTCCAACCTATTACCCAACAACACCATGTTAACTGGAGCGTGGCACTGAGTACCATGCGTCCAGTGTTTTCTTAAACACCTCCAGGGACAGTGACTCCACC
Organism: Certhia americana; assembly: GCA_018697195.1. Lineage (NCBI taxonomy): Eukaryota > Metazoa > Chordata > Aves > Passeriformes > Certhiidae > Certhia > Certhia americana. Next base: position 114,615,540 of record CM031858.1, on the reverse strand, counting down.
ACCTCCCTGGGCAGCCCATTCCAATGCCCAAACACCCTTCCTGTGAAGAAATTCTTCCTAATGTCCACCACCGTTCTGGCCTGTGCCCCTGTGATCCTGCACAGCCCCACCAGCGTGGCCTAAAATACTCCACTGTGACTGCTCCAGCTGCCACCCAACACAAATCACATAACCATCCACAAGCCCAAGCAAAATATTAATTCTTCCAGGGCACAGATGAAACCTACAAGCGTCGATCCTCTCTCAAGTAAAGAAAAGAGTCAAGACACAGAGAGAACAACATAAAACATGAAGATTGGTAAAGAAAAAGTTAGGTCCCAAATAAGAGGAGACTGAAAAAATACCTATCTTAAGCTAAAATTCTTTTATAGACCACAGTGATAGACTATAATATACTGAAATATCCCTATAAATCATTGGAAAGCATGAAGAGAGCATTCAAAGTATAGGCATAAGCAAAGATATCTGTGCTAAAGCAAGCAAATGTTGAAATAGCTGTAATCCAATAAGAAGCTTAAACAGAAAGAGACAAAAGTAATGAAAACCCTTTAGTCTCAAAGAAGAAGACCTCTGTTCCCAAAGGTAAAAATTATCTCAAAAATAAATAAAAAACTCCCTTGCTTCTAAATAGCTCATCCTTAAAAGTATCCCCCATTAACAAAGATTGAGCCCTTGAAAATGACTGTGGGGAAAGCTGTAAGTCAAAGGGAGGGACTTTTCACATAACAAACAAATTTCTATCTCCTGGGCGGCTGCTTTGCTGTGACATTGAAAAAAAAATTATTGTAAAGAAGTGTCCATAGCACAGCAAAAGAGACTCCTCTCCCTAAATAAATAAACTGAAAAAAGGCTATTTTAAAAGTAGTAAACTAACTAAAACTCCCAAGTTTTGTCTCTTTACATTGTCAGCAAGTAAGAAAAAAAAGCGTGGAGAAAGAAAAGTATTCTGAAAGTTTATTTGGATTTTCTTCTTATTTTTTCTTTTAATTTTGTTAATAAAGTTTTCTTTATATCCTTCAAAGTTTGGGTCTGCCTTACCTTCCTCCTAACCCTATCTCACAGCAGAAAATAAGTAAATAATTCTAGTAAGTGCACTGGCAATCTAGCCAGTGCTAGACCCACTACATTAAATTAATTCATTACCCAAGAAATCTCAAATTTACAAACCAAATTCTACACAAAATGTACAATTCTTTCTAATGTCCAACTTAAACCTCCCTGATCTATTTGAAATCTACCAAAGGTACCTTGAAATATTTCTGAGCTCTTATTTCTGTAATGGAATTGTCAGCTCTTCAGACACTTCTTTAACGATCAGATTTCTCCTTTCCGACTGAAAAACATTTTCCTGACAGATCCACCAAAACCTTTGAAGCATTCTGTCTTTCAGAAAAGAATTAATTTTCTTTTGCTCATTATGCAGTGGGTTAATTTTCTTAACTACTGGGCACAGCATTTGCAGGCTTGCTTGGTGAATGTTTTTTAACCATAGATTTTCACTTTCCAGACAGAAATTTTGGCATTTAATCTGGTTTTGTGAGAAAAAGCTTGAGGGAAAAGGCTGACTCCAGCTTGGCTCAGTCTCTAAAAGCATTAATGAAAATATAAATCACGTGTCACAGCTGAAGCAAGCACACACAAACCCGAAACAACTTTTGGAATCCTGATTCTAGGCAACCCTGAGTCACATTTTTGAAAACAAAACTTCCTGGTTCCTTTTTCCCCTTGCAAAACCTGACACCGGCACAGAAGCATAGCAGCTTTGTTGGCATTTTCAGGACCAAGGCTGCCATCTGAGTTGAGCAGTGGTGAGGGCACTTATCCTGGAGGAGCAAGCTCAGAAGAAGACCTCAGCAGCCCTCAGGGCCCATTTGGAGCAAAATGTAGTTCAGTAGTATGCAGTGGGAGATGTTCAGTAGTCAATGCTATATTACACTATCTCAGGTATTCCCACCTCCAGGCTTGTGGTTTCCTCTCAAAACCAAGCTAGTAGCCATGCTTACAACCCAATTTCTCTCTCTGCCACTTGTCTCCGCCAAAATCTTTCTTGCAGCCATCCCCTGTGGTGATACCCAGGGTCTTCAGGATGAGTCCTAAATCCTACTAAAGCTTTGCCTTTAGAGGAGAGTGAGGCAAGCTCAAGTGCCTGCAGTTCCCCTGGCCTGTGGCTGTGTGGGGTGTGGTGCTGTGCTGGGCTGCCTTCACAGAGCAGTCAGAGGAAGGGGCAGCAGCCTGTCTGACCCAGCCACCCTGTTTCCAGTGCCTCATGTGCCCTGGAATATCCAGGGCTGGCTCAGGCATGGCCAGACACAGGAAGTTACAGCTGAGGAGCTAATGTCATTAAGTTGGAGTCTTTGTGCACATCCCACCACCTCCTTAAGATCCTCACGCAGAGCAAACTTGGTAAGGGAAGGCTGCTTTTCTAACAAGAGAGGAAGCCTTGTATAAAGAACTTCTGGTAATTTTCTGGTCATCCTACAGTATACACAAATACCATTTCTAGGAGGCAATAAGCTTTCTGCATAGCAGCTGTAATAAATGAGCCAGTAGACATTTACACTGTGTGAATTATTCCACCCTTCCAGTGCAGCAAAGGGTCTGAATTTGTGCTGAAACCACTTTTAAATTGCTTTGGTTTCTCCATGCCCAGTGCTTCATATGCAAATCTCTCCTTTTGAGCCAGTGGATGTACAGTTTGACTAGCATTTAAATTTGGAGGATGGCTTTAGTTGCTGTCTGCAGCAAGGTGAGTCAGAAGAGCCTGGCACGTGGGCAGCTAAACACCCACTAGGGCCCAAAAACACACTTCAAGAAAGGATGAGAGTAGAGAGCTGACCTAAAAAGGCAGCCAGAAAATCTCAGCTGTTGAATGCATCAATCCATTTTTGTTTCTTGACTCTTAATATCTTACATTAATGGCTACAGGACCAGATCCTGTCTGCCTTTACACAGCAGCATAGGTAAGTGTACATGTGTGTTTTTGTGATGCCCTGTTTCTTTGGTATAAACAGGAGCATGGAACCTACTTCAGCTGCTGATGCAAGGCAAATAGCAGACCATTATTATTCAATCCACCAGGGCTTTGCAAATGTCAAGATGATATCACTCATGCTTGCTTTGTCATTATTACACTTAATCATTTTTATTAGCTGGTGAACCAAGCAGTTCCTGTAGATGTGCTGATTTCTAAGAGATTGTCCCTTCAAACCATGCAGCAAAAATAGATAGCAAGAAAATAATTATTTCTGTAGCCCAAGCTCCTAATTTTAATGCAGATCTCTGCAATTGTTGGAACTAGGTCTATAGGAAATTTTTGGCAATTAATTTGCCCATTTGTGAGGGTCTGGGCCCCATTTCCAATATCTGAAGCAGGAGACAGCACCTGTGTTAACAGCATGCTCACATTGGGGCAAATAAAGCCAGGAACACTCAGGTGCATGAATAATGTTTCCACCTCAACAAATATATTTTATATTATGTATATCAGGATATTCCTGCACTCCAGAGGAAAAAAACACACAGGACTAACAGATTTCACAATGAGGAAGCCTGATATTTTCAAGTATAAAAGTGTATTTCACCTGTAGAAAGGGGGCATCGCAAAAAAAGATTGAAATTTTCATACTGGGGCTTTTCTCCTGAAGAAGTTTGATTTCTTTGGCAAGCTGTCCTGTTTCAACAATCCCTCCTCCTTTCCAGGCAGCGTGCCAGACAAGAGACAGCAGCGGAGATGGGCAGTCAAAGGAAAACACGTGAGTCTGTAGTATCAGCTCTTTTGGGACAGAATGAGGGCCTGCTTCCATCAAATTTAATCAGCTTTAATACTCAACCACTGGGACCAGCTACTATTTTGCAACTGGGGAGAGGAAAAGATGTTTGGCTGAGGACAAGCAGGATGTGTTGGAGAAGGTGGTGGTGGTGACTCAGCCCAATATAAATGTGCCACTGCTGGGGTGGGGTGAAGTCAATTTTAGGAGGTGCAGCAAGTGTTGGCAGCTGCATGAAATAAATTAGGAAGTCAAACGAAGAAAACATCACTGGTTCCAGATAATTCATATGCCCATGACCCAAATTTCCCTTCCTGGCATCACATACTGCTCTGTGTGTGTGTGCTGGGTTTTCCTTGCATTTTAGCAGGAAACCGAAGGTTCATTTCTCCCAAGAATCCATTTGTGTAACAACAGCACATCTGGAATGAAAATATTTGATCCTGTACAAGTTGCTGGGCTGTTTTTCCTCCTTTGTCATTACATAAATTTTTGTTTAGTGAGCAATGCTGCCCTATTACAACCATCTTAGCATAAAATCACCAACTTTAACTCTCCGTAGCACAGACATTACTTAGCAAGGCAGATTGTCTTAAGTTAGAAAAGCTCTTGAAATGCAAGATGTATGAGAAATAGCTGAGGTCACTTGGTTTGTTCAGCCTAGAAAAGCAGAGACTGAGGGGCGACCTCATTTCAGTCTACAAACTCCTCATGAGGGGAAGCAAAGGGCCAGGGATCTATCTCTTCTTTCTGGTGACAAGTGACAGTGAATGGCCTGAAGTTGTGTCACGGGAGATTTAGGTTGGATATTAGGAAAAGGTTCTTCACTCAGAGGGTGGTTGGGCACTGGAACAGACTCCCCAGGGAAGTGGCCACAGTGCCAAGCCTGGGAGAGTTCAAGAAGCATTTGGAAAATGTCTCAGTCACATGGTGTGACTCTTGGGGATGGTGCTGCGCTTGAGTATCCTTGTTCCTTCCAACTCAGGATATTCTATGATATCTCAGCATGGCTTAGATAGTATAGTTATTCCCCTTTGTAAGAGGGAAGGAAATTTTTTTCATGTGCCCAATTCCTGAAGATGTTTCCCCCTGGCTGGCCTGAAAATCTGTCCACCTCAAGGGGTTTAGTCTGCTAAGTTCACACTTACAAATGCCGTAATGCATATAATGGAACCCCCCAAACATTGCATCTCCTCTCCTAGCATCTGAGGGCAAGGGAAGGAAGGATCTTTGAACAGGAAAGTTTGCAGTGTGAAATGGTTTGCTAACGCTTTGGCTTCTGTTTCTTCGCTCTTTCCCCCCAAGCATATTTGCTCTAAGTAAGTTTGCAGTTAGTGTTTCCAATGTCAGGAACAATAACAGGGAATTTAAAAAGCGTTGCTGCCTTGGCACAAGAGGAAACCCACATCGCTGAAGCAGAGATTATTGCTTTGAACACTGGCTGAGCACCTCTGAGCACTCACACCAGATGCTGCATCCGTGTCCTGACAGCTCACAGGAGGAGCTCAGACGGGCGCTGTGCACTGTCCGAGCCAGCAGCAACGCGAGCTGGCACACAGGGAACCAGTTCTTCTTGCAGCCTGATGTGGACTGAAAAAGCCAGCATGAAAAAGTTCCCTTTGCAGCCTCTGCTTAAAAACCAGACATGTGGGACCTGGAAAGTGCCAGAACAAGGAGCACTGCCCAGCCACAGATAAAAGCTCAGCTCTGGCAAGGCAGCAGGATGCGGTGCCCAGCTCAGATACTCACCCTCCCTATCACACCTGACTGGCTGCATGTTCTTGCTGGCTCTGCTTGCTCCTGCTGCACAGTTTGATCTGTGCACTCGTGCCTTGACACTTAGCTACAGAGTCTTTGTATATTTGTCCCAGGCAGTTAAAGATAAATAACAGAGAGATCCGGAGCCTAGAAGCTTCTGTGCTTTCTTCCCCCTAACCAGCTGCCTTCACAAGAGGCAGAGCATCTCCCTTGGGCCTCTCTTCCTGTCTGAATTCAAATGGCACTGCTTTAGTACTTCCTTTGAATCGAGGTAGTAGATAATGCAGAGCAAATGACTGCTTCTGATAACTCAGGTTTCAGAGAAATGTCAGATAAAGTCTTCAAGGCAAACTGTAATGAACACAAGGCTTTTATGTTCTTCCAAGATTTTTTATATTTTGTCGAAGGCTGTCCTGTTTTTTCTGAGTCTTCCTTTAGGAAATATAAGAGCTATAATCTCAAAAGAGGTTGCACATGTGCACACAAGAAAAACTACTCCAAAGGATAAAAGTGCAACCAAAACTTCACTTCCTATTTTAATTCTGCTTCAGGCAGAAATAAAAAGAGAGTATATTATCTCTGCACAGTCAGAAGCATCCTGTAGCATAGGCTGCTGGTAAAAATGAATTATCTATGCAAGAAAAGTTAATTAAAGAAAAGGTTTCAGGAGATCTGTATTCAAAACAATGTTGAAAAAGTCAAATTTAAAATTGAGATTTCTCATGTCCTACTTGCATGCACTACCAGGGCAATGGCATACCTGCTTGGAAACACAGTGCAGTGACTTTCAGCCACTGCTGAGGGAGGAGATGTGCCATGCTGGATCAGACCATTAGCCATGACACCATCCAAACCATGCACTGGTGAGGAGTGCTCAGTCCAGCTTGCCCTTGTGTAATTCCATAGGGCTGCCTGGCAGGTGAGATGAATCCAGACAAAGCAGCAATGGTCCTGAGCTGAGCAGGAGGCAGGAGAGCCTTTAAAATGGGCAGGAGCTGGAGGTGACCTACTGTAGGGGCTGTGTGATAGATTCAGACAGGAAGAGTAGTGGTCCTTTCCATTCCCTGCTCCCCAGCCCACATTTTAAAGTCTCACCATCATGATGTGTCAGACATCCAACTGAGCACTGAGAATGAGTACCTAGGACCACATTCTTTGCATCCCCAAATTTCTGAGAATGTTTCTCATTTAATTGCATATATTCTGAAGATGTCTGATTTTAGACATCCATACAAGGATATCAAAGACAGAAGTTTCACCCTGAAATTTTTTCTGCAACTAGGCCTCACAGAGGTGCTCTACAGGCAAAGCAAAATAATTTTATGTGCTAGATGAAGTCCTGTCCCATTAGGGTGTTGAAGGAATTGCAGTCATTGAAATCTCGTGTCTTATCAGCACAGAGTAACAGTTTGGGATCAAGTGATGGGACCAAATATAAAAACCTGATAACTACATAAATAGAATGTAGCTGGATAATTATAACTTTCAATATGAGATGGGTCTGATATATAACCAAAAAGCCCATCTAAAGGCTAAACTTCATTCATTATCAGTTACAAGTCACATATAGGAGTTGATGCCACTTCAAAGAAAGATATAACCATGAGACATAATTATTCTTCATAGCCTGTATTTCCCTGCCTGCCATCAACTGGGGCAGAGAGAGAAGAGCTGCAACCCCTGTGTGAGCACCAGTGCTTCTCAAAGGAAGCAAAGCAGCCCATTTCTGCCTTTAAACCATATAATGGAACTGAAGCTTCCACCTCATTTTTGCTTTCCAAATACAGTGCACCCTGCACTGTGTAAGCTGCTCACAGGGGTAAGATATTTGGAGATGTCATTAAAGGAGTTCATTGAGACATGCTACGTGATTTATGCTAAAACAGCGTTTAAGCACATGGAAGTTACTTGCTTTCTTGGGAAATGGTGAATGCTCTAGGATATTAATGGAACAGCTAAAGGAGGGTCTCCTTATTTTGGGTCAGATTTTTCTAGATTTTAAAATATTGGCCCATATAAAAGTCACAGAAATTCCAAGTCAGCACAAGAGAAACTGGGGTGAAACTGTAGGCAGAAGATGGCACAGGGTACCTAAGAAGACATTAACAGGCAGGAAGTTGAGAGATGGGTTAATTTTCCTGCTTTTATCAGGACATTGTTAGAGCATTCCTCAGGACATCCTACCTCTGACAAAACGTCACAAAATGTTACCTGTAATGTAGCCACAGAACTCCTCACAAATATTGCACCAACAGAGTCAGCTGGAATCAAAGTCAGCACAGAGAGGTGACAGCACTTGAAATGTAGTCTCAAACATAACAGATGGCAAGCAGAGCCCAAAGCAAATCAAATCCCCAAAGGAAAACACAAAAACAAATATCAGAGACAAATGGGCATTTAAAATAAATGAAGAAATGCATATGAAGGAAAATGCCTTAAAGGGACAATCTTGGAAGAGTTACAAAATCATCAGACGAGAAAAGAGATCAGTTGGGATAAATGTGAAATAGAGTTGTGTAACGCTGCTCAGTCAGTCTGAAGGAGACTCCAGATGTTCCCTCTTACTTTCATTTAGCTACAAGTTGTGAAATAGCTGGTTTGCAGAGGGTGGCTGAACTGAGGCTGGTCATGGTGCCTCTTGTCTCACTACAAGAGTGAGAAACTACACCTAGGGAAGAAAAAACTAAATTCATTCCACTGCAGTGATGGACCCACTGTCCTGGTGGAAGAGTGCACAGAGCTAACAGAGGAATAAAGTAGGGTCAATGCTGGTGAAGATATAGAGGAACTATTTGCAGCAGCTAGAACCCTACTAGTCATGGTTGTTTTAATGAAGTTAGGTCCACATTGAAAGGATTGGTGGAGTTTAATGGATTGATCAAATTCTAAAGTTGGACTGCTTACTGTCTACAGACACAGGAAGTTCAAAATCAGTACAAGAGTATCATGCTTAAAGGTATGAAATAATTTGGTGGTGATGTGCAGGAGACCACAATATCTCTAATGAACCATGAGCTCAGTTCCAATTATTTATAGTAGTAATGTACTTAAGCTTATCCTTTCATGTTTTGGGCCATTGTCAGTGATGCTGTCTTCCATGAACTGGTCAACTTGCTGGACAAAGTCCTGTGAGCACTTGTAGCAGTCACATTGTAGCAGTCACACAGCAGTGGGAAGCAGCACAGACACCTAGGGTGTGATCATGGCAGCAAAGCAGGTGCTCACAGCACTTAACAAGAACCTGATTTAAAATAAACGACCTGGTTGCTGAAAGATATAGTAAGTGTGAGCATCAACTTTTTTGTGTAGCCTCTTCTGGATGAGAAATCCCTCTGCCTTGGATGAAGCCTAGCACTGAAGAGCAGCCCCTGAAGCCCACGACATGCATGTCCAGCTGTGCTAGGTGGCAGCAAAGGCAGGGAAAGCCACCCTTCCAGTCGGCCTGGCTCTGCATCCTCTGGAGCTTTTTGTCAGCAAACCGAGCTTTCTTCATTCATTGTAACAGAGCACACGTGAGGACCTGAGAATAACACCAATGTAAAGCAGTTAAAAAAATGCATCTTTGTGTGGAAAACACACTGGAGACTAGTGAACTTGAGAATGTGCTTAGCCCAAAACCATGCCTGAGAATAGGTTTCCAACACATCTTCACATCAAATTCACCTGTGGTTCTGTGCTTGACCATGGGTCTAAAATGCTCCAACAGCAGAAGAGCTGTACATCAGTACTTATTTTCTGCTTTCCAGCTTTGTTTCTGCAATCACTGAACAAATGCGTCTTATATCTGTGCAACATTCAGAAGGAGAATAAAAACTTCCTCATCTCTAACCTACCTTTCCAAGTTTCCCATTGCTGTAGTAGGAAGACACTGCTCCTTCCCATGCACCCAGGTCTCTAGGTGCATTATTAGGACAGTATTAAGCTCAACCTCTTACTAGCTCACAAACTCAGTAAAGTAGGAAAAAAACCCTGCTTGAATAATTTTGCCAAGACACACAGGACTTTTATTACCAAATCACTATATTTTTTTCAGATTTTCTTTTTCTTACCCTGAAACTGTAGACATGTCAATTGTTTTAAGGCAGGAGAGACAATAAGTTCTCTGAATAAGCACTTTTCAAGACACTTCCAATTTTTTTTCTCCCCTTCTGTTGTAAAGAATCTAATTAAACTGTCTGCTACCTTTGTTCAGCCTAAAAAGAAGCTGCTCTGATTCTTTCATGTAGGTTTTCATTAAAAGTCCCCTGAAGAAAGCTCTATCCCTAGAGATAAATAATTTGCATAAAACCATGCAAAATAAATTCCTTTTACCCCAACCTAACTAGACCCCACTGTGGCAGCAGTCCACCTAGTTAATGTGTTCTGTGCAGCCTGCATTTGGGGAGAGAAGTGGAAAACCATGCTAGGGGGGGAAAAAAGTATTTTAAAGTATGTTTCTATAACTTGCCTACTGGTTTTGGAGCCTTTGGTGGGGATTCACAGGGTTGCAGGGACTGAGGATTTCTGACTCACATGAAACAATCCCAGTAGTGCTGCTGGGCTGCTGCTCCCTTCATAATGCTTTTCCAAGTTAAAATAAACTACTCCCTTCAAACCCTTAGCCACACAACAGACACACATGAGAAACAAACCCTCTGGGAATCTATCAGTCACTTATCATCCCTGCTGGCAAATTCACTTACCTAAGATACATACGCATATATTCTTTCATCTCTTTGAATTCACAAGTTATTTAATTTCCCCCTCATCTCCCTTTCTTGATCACCTGAGGGAGGCTAAGAAGCAGTGTCTAAGAACGAGTGTGAGCATGGCTGTGGGACAGAAAGGCTGAGGGATCTAGGAGCTTGCCTTTCTTGCACAAATTTTGGCTGCTACTTGAGGTGGCATTGCACACACAAATGGGGCAATGAAGTCCAAGAGAGCTATCCAAGATATTAGAGATGCTGCCAAAGTCAGAAACACCTTCTTTAATAGTTCAATGATTCAACCCAGGAGGCAGAGGTAGAACCATCTGCATCTTCCCTGGAGTTTTTCCCAATTATTGGGATCAAGACAAGACTGGGGTGAGGCTCAGCTCTCCCTTCTCCACTACTTAATGAGAATCACTGAATAGTGATCCTTTCTGGGGTCTGAAGGGAGTTTAAATATAACAAAGCACCCTCTTCTGTCTCCTGTGACCAGGGTCCTTCTGAGGTGATAGAAGAATCCTGGTTTTCTGCTGGCCTGTTCCCTGGGTGAGGGCAGCTGTTTTGGAGGTCTTCTTTGGAGACAGCACAAAGGCCCTCACCCATGGTGGCAAGAGCACCCTCTTCTGCTGCTCTGGGTGAGATGCCTGCTGGGGTATCTCATGATTTCCTAGGTGTCCCTGCTGGGACAACACATGCAAGGTTGTCCAAGCCCCAGGTAAACTCTTCTCCCAGTCCCAGGGGTAACCTGGGAGCCACTTGCATCACTCCCACTTTCAGGGGTGGGAGGTCCTGTGGTAACACTGCTGCCTGGAAGCATAAAATAATTACTGGTGGAGAGGATCTCTAGAGATCATCTGTTCCAAACCATTTTCCAAGCTGGACTAATTTTTGTCTTCTTTGTTAATAATTTTAGAAGCTCAAAAGTTAGCATCCACTAGGATAAAAAAGTTTTAAAAAGGACTCAAGAGACAGGATAAAATGACCACAGTGTACTTTATTTAATGATTTTGGTACCTTGTGTTGCAATAAAATAAAAAAAATCTACAAAATCCAAATATATAAAATTTTCAAGTTTCCCTTTTAAGTTTTACAAGAAAAATCAAGTTGTAACCAAGGAAATTTGTTAGTATGAAGCACTACTTTCAACTTCATTTCATCACAAATTGCAACTTACTTAACAGACCAAAATAACTATGGTACTGCAGTACATCAAATACTTCACACACTGTGTTCTTTACTATAGCACATGTAACCTCTGCCATGGGAGGCAGCGGTCTCTAGCCAATAAAGACACTCTTCACAATCTGAACTCTAAAGGAATGTTTGTATACATGGATTCAGAATATATATATTTACAGGAAGATTTCTTTGATTTCTTTTTCTTTTTCTTTTTTTTTTTTTTTTTTTTAATAACTATTTTGATTCTTCATTTCAAATAAAATACCAAATACATTTTTACAATGTTTACAAGTCAAAGCACAAGTTCTGCAATGATTATCATTCACCTCTAGTCACTGTGCTTGTACTGGAGCGGGGGGGGAGGGGGTATCTACACTGTTCCATAAACACAAATGTGATCTTCCATCACTTTATTTCCGCAGTGGTGGCTAAGGAGTATAAGCACAGTAACAATTCTTTTAGCACAATCAGTGTATAATGCAACAGTTTACAACAGACAACTGAGAAACTATTGGTCCACTCTGTTCAATTTGCTGTTTATCTGCCAACTGTTATGTTAGTCTTTGTCACGTAAATTGTGAACAAGAGAAGAATTAAATAACACAACTTGAATAGGAAAGAGCATACATTTTTAAGGCAAATTAATAAGCAGCTTATGGTGTTTTTTGTTAAACTATACCCCAACACAATCTAAAATAAAATGTATGTTCTGCAACTGTCAATAACTATGTCTTTTTAAACTGATCTCCTCTATAAATTGATCAACATGGCTTTGAACCTGGTTATTCAAAATTGAAATAATTCCTCCCCCCAAATCCCCAAATATAGAAAGTGCATGACTTCATATGCGCCAAAACAAAACAAAAGGCAGCTGAGGTAGTTAGATGTAAAATGTATTTATGAAAAATAACTGAAAAACTGAAACAAGGATATATACAGTAAAAACCCACTCATTTGGAATTAATTTTATGCCAGACAACAACTTAAAGCAGGAAAATTTATGACTTCTGAAAAAAAGTAGTGACAACACACAAATGAAAACAGAATATACTACTGGAATTTTAATTTCAAGTATTTGAGTGTATTTGCATGTGCATTTTTAAGAGGCTTTGTATAGTATTAGGAAGTCATTTACTTTTTATCAGGCATCACATGAGATCTGGTTGACCTCTGGGACTGAAGCTCCTGGAAGTTAGAACTATACAGTGATTGCCTGAAGATATGCCACCAAGTGTGCCTGGAAGCACCACCATCTCACCTTGCTTGAACTTCTACACACCCATTCTCTCCTGAGCTCACCTGAGAGTGACAGGGCCAGGGATCCTGCACCTGTGCCTCCTGGGGACTGGCTGTATAGTAGTCCTGGGAGCCTGCCTGGGATGTACCTACATACCTGGATCCATGTGGAATGTGCCCATGTGGTGGGGATCCCTCATGTGATGTTCCTGCAGAGCTGATGTGCACACACCTAATCCAGGCAGCCACCCTGTGCACCAAAGAGAGGATCAGCTTCTATTTTGGAGCACAGTCTCAGCTCCTCATGGGCCTTCCTGCCTGTGCCCAGCACCATTGCATTTCAGCTCTCATGGGGACCTTTGCTCATCTGGAGAGAGGGACAGTGTTACCACTCCAGCAGACAGGACAGTCTCCAAGAAAGTGTTTGCTTAAGTCCACTGAGGATGAATTGGGCTTGCATCATGGTCCCAGAGCTCAACCAACAGCCCCTGGTACAGAGGCAGACCCAGGTTTCCCTTCCATTCCTGTCTAGAAAAATAAGCAGGCAGATTTCTTTAACAAAATTCCCAAATAGAGTGCACAGGTGCATGGAAAGTCTTCAAGCTCTGAGAATGAAATTCACAAAAAAAGTGTATCCTGTTTGTAGGAGACAGATCAATTTAGAGATGTGTTCCTGTCTTAACAACCTAAACCCATCACATTACTAGATGTGCCTTGTGTCGACTTTTCTGAGCCCTACTGCTAGATCCCTCTGCTGATGGCCACAACAAGGGTGTGTGCAATTTACTATCATGAATTCTGCACTTGGCTTGAAGAGTATCACAGCATAGAGCATCACAATCTCAAATAGTTCTGGTGTGAGTGGCTTTCCTTCTTTTTTTTTTTTTTTCTTAATTGGCCTGTTAAAAAGTAGGGTTCATAATTTTCCATATCCCATTTTTTTTTTTTTCTTCTATTAAACAAGGAAATCCTGAAGCCCTTTTTTTACTCTTTTTTCCATTTTTTTTTTTTCCTTTTAGTTTTATCCTTCTAACCTGTGTTGTAAACATGATTTTCAAAATGATATGTGATTTTGGCCAACTTAATCTCTGGCAACCCAAAATGAGGAGTTACTAATGTTCACAGAGTGCTGAATATATGGTAGCAGAGATAGTAACGGCCAATTGTTCTTAAATAACCTGCACATAAGGGCCTTTTAATTTTTCCTGCTAGAACTTAATTGAAACAAGAAGACTGGACTGTGAGGTTTCCTGGTGTAGCATGATATTGCAGCTTTCCCTAAAATGTTTGTCAGGAATTTCTGCTCAGTTGCTCAGATTTTTTGAGCATGAGAGGGAGTTTCTCAGAGGTGCCAAGGTTTTATAGCTTTATGCAAACCTAAGCAGAAAAAGATGCTCTGATTTTAAAGCGGGGAAAAATATTTTTTCTGATCTGATTTCATAAAACACGAAGATGTTAAAAGGCACACTTTTGCATTGGATGTAAAATTCATTTTTCTGCATGTGAAACAGCAGAATAGACAATCCTCTACAGCCTAGGGAATCCAGCTTGATGTTTCAGTGTGTTGGCATTGTCAGTACTTGACATATGTAGTCATCCTCCTCACTGTGTCATAACTTTTATTTGCCACATTTCCTTTCAAAATACAAATAATATTTCCATCTCAGTACTCATAAAAAACATTTTCCCCAAGAAGAAGCAGTCCCCCTTCCCATCACCAACACAGTTGTGTCACTGGTGGCCATGGGAAAAACGGGCAGAGAAGAGGATCTACCTCCACCTGCCTCATCACCATCCTTGTGCCCATTGAGCTGCCACTGTACAGTTGCTGTATGACCCAGCAGTAAGGAAAGAGAGAAAATTTGTCAGGATCCAAATGCTAGATCCATTTTCAGGGATTTCAGTGGTGAAGAATGACAGGCAAGTATCATGGAGGGCTGAATAGCAGGCTGGGTAGAAAAACAGGACTCTTGTCTGAGCCTGGGATAAAATTTCACTTCCCCAACTTGTTGAAATTTTTCTCTGGAGCCCAGTGATTTGGACTTTATAGAAGATGTATTTTTGTCTTGAAAAAGAAGTTGAAATATATAGCTCAAGTGACAGTTTTTATTTCATAGAAAGTATTAAAATATAATTAATATATTCACAAGCAATCTGAAAATTTAAACAGACATTTTAATTTATCCTGGAATCCAGCAAGGTATCTCAGACTCATCCAGTGGCTAACAGAATTGGAAGACCTAGAAATGCTTTAGTATTATTTCCAAGACTATAGACTATTTTTTTTAACACAAAACTTGATATTTCTTCCTCAGACATTTTCAATAACTCAGCCAAATTAGTATTGGGTGCATAAAGACTAAAAATTTCTGTTTACAGTGAAGTTCTAGTGCACTGTAAAGTAACTACTAAAGAGATTCCTTAAAAAATAAATTTTGCTTAGATTGTTATTTTAAAATTTAAAAGCAAAATGGCCATGTGCTTTCTCCTGGGGCTTATTGGACTCCACTAAAGTCAAAAGAAAGTAATACATTTGCTGTGGTGGACCTTCAGGGAAGCTATTTATGATTATAAACTGCCTGTAATCAAAGCAAATCCCAGTAATAATAAATGCTCATGTCAAGAGCATTGGTGTAAGCATGACTTATTGACATATGCACCAAGCAAAGTTTCACCATCAGTCTTCTAAGACTGTCTTTGGGTTGGTCTGTCTTTGGGTTGGTTTTGTTTTTTTGTTTTTTTTTTTGCTTAGCTGTAGATTATTGAAGATGATTTTGTAAGCACAGCTGTTATCAAGTCTGTCTTTTAGGATCATTTGCCTCAAGTGAAACTACTTTGGAAGGCTCCCTTGTTTTACTAATAGCCTAGAAACGCTTTTGCACTTTTCCCCAAACCAAATCAAACCCACCAGTCAACCTGAAAACAGACTTGGAGCTCTGTATATTAAGAAATGGGGGTGGAAGAACACACAAATTAGGTATCCTTATCTGAATATAAATTTTGCTGTAATGAATGGACAATATGCTCTGTTTAATTATTACTGGGTTAATTATTATATTTTGTAGGAATCCATTGAAATTTGAAATATCCAGTGTGAATTAACCGACACGCACCTTGAAAATTTCAAGAAAACAATGAATGTTGAGGAAAAGCAATTAAAATTTGGGGTTTTCTTTTCTTTTTTTCTTATCCTTTCTTTTTTTTTTTTTTTTTTTTTTTTAAAGATAAGAAGATTACAGAGAGCTGCACAAAGTTTCAATGCACAGCTGTACTCTGAAAAATTCTATAAAACAAATATGATAATGAACCGTGTTTATTGCGTCACAGAGGGTACCAATTCCAATGCACTCGGCTTACAGTGGAAGAATCTCCCATTTGCTAATGCCACAGTTCAAATCCAGAAGTCAGACTGACTTTTTTGCCTGGCTCTGCAGCATATGAAATAACAATTGTTAAGTTAACATTTGATTAAAGAGGCAGGCGAGCAAGCATGGGAAGAACAACAGAGGCGGCTGCCCCTGTTGAGACTATCTTACACACAGAACGGCACCTGCAGGAAAATACAGCGATTCTCATTTGTTAGAATAAACATTAGCTTGTTAATAATGCAGAACTTGGAGAAGAGACAGAAAAATACCTGTCCCCTCAAGCAGAACAAATTACACAGGGGACAGTTTCTGCCCTTGAGAATCAATGGGAATTGATTTAGAGGAACTGCAGTCCTGTTAAAGAACTGCAGTGGAATGGCAGATCCTTGTTTGTTAATCTAACATGATCCCTATTACGGGCTGCTCTGTGAGTCAGAAATTACCTCAGAAACAAAAGATACTGATTTTTAGGTTGCAATGGGCATATACCAAGGCTGTAGAATGATGAAGTAAAATCAGCTCGTCTGAAGTAAAATCAATATATGACAGCTGTCTTTAACAGAATTCCTGCTTTGCAATTGAGAAAATTACTTCCATGTTTGCATTTTTAACTCAGTTTTCCATGTTAACTATAGAAGTTATCCCATAACCAGGTGTTACGCAAAGGAATTTTTGAATTTTGTACTATAACATGAAAAAAGACAGTTTCTTAGATAACCTGAGCGTTGCCTTTTCTCATTGATGAGCTTTGCATATAAGACTCATACACACAAGAAAAAAAAGGGAGCAAGGAAAAACATCAGAATAGTATCTAGTAAACTTTGCCAACCTTTCTGAGTAAATCTTTGATTTAAAGACCAGACCTATCATGATATGTTACACTTACGGATCATGCATGAAGTTATGGATAACTCCACAGTGTTTTCTACTGAAATCAGGATGTGACTGTTCTTGCTACTAAACAAATAAGAAAGAATTGATCATAACATCTAATGTAACTGGAAGTATTCCAGTAGTAATTTCCATGAGGAGCTGAGTGACAGAATACCTGAGCATGAACAAATGCTATGAAGGCTCACCTACTCTAAAGCTTCATAGCTCTCTTTCCCAATTACAAGGCTTCTACCACATCTACTGATCTCCATCTTCTCTATTTTTTTCCTCGCTCTATGCTTTTGCACTGTCCCATGTGTGTGTTCCTCAGCTGTGCACGAAGCAGTGGATGTTAGCAATATTACTAACAGCTTTATTGCTGTTAGCAATAAAGGAACATGCACCTGCAAATCCACTATTTGCTCATTGACATACTGTGTGAGAAATTGAGAGCATGAGAAAATGCACAACCAGTTGAGCAACACCAAGCCTACAATATTTCATATACAGAAAAGACCATCTTTTGAGGCTATTCTTAACCTTATATTTCTTGTGGAAGCCATCTGTGATTTATACTCCATAAAGAAGGCAAAATGTTCTGTGACCCATAATCTGTTATAAAGATCTATCATTTCTAAATCTAACCATCACTGGCATTACTGCCATACAAAATCCTTGTCTCCCAGGACTTAGTTTCAGACACTTTTGTATCTTATTGCTAATAAACAACCCCTGTCAATAGTAACACAGTTATATCTAAGAAGTATCTTTCACTGTCTCCCTGCATGTTTCAGTTAGTTTGTAACGCATAAAGAAATTTCTCAGTCAAAGTCTTTCCCCAAGGAGCGAGTAATTGCACCATAAATAGCATTTTGGCACCGAGGTTTGTTGGTTTGAGTTTTGGGGTTTTATTTTGCTGTTAAGATACTCTGCTCCTCCTTTTATCCACTGAAACAGCAGGGGCAGCTTTTCCACAGTGTTTCACAAACATCTCTTAATCTTGACCAGAGGAATCATCCTTTTGCTTTCATGTCTTTTTGATCTCTGGCCTCCTGGCTAAGGTGGCTAGAGGAGATGCTTCCACAACAAAAAGCATGTACAGATTACTCACATGTGTACCCTGTACAGCCTGACTGGAGGGGTGACATCATCCCTCCTGAAAATTCTGTATCAGGGGGCTACTGAGCCAGAGCTCTTGCTGAGTTCTATGGGGCTGTAATTGTGTTCCTACAAGTACCACAGTTAAGTTAAATATTAAACCACCCACTCATTCTTGCTGATATTTATAAAGTTGAGAGTGCACTAACCTACACTCTTTCTGAGGATGAAAAAAGTTAAGTGCTTTACTGATCACAAGCCTTCCATTATTCAGTATCTCTGTAAGCAGCATTATTTATTTTCCTTTTTACCTTCTGCTTCATGTCAAAGTAGCTAAAATCCACCTGTGTGTTAAAAGCAATGAATACTTCTTCATTCATTCACCCAGTTTTTAATGCTGTTGCTAAATGCAGGATGTTTTTTGTTACAGTAATTTCTCCAGGATAAACAGTTGCACAATCAGTACAGTCATCTCAAAAATGAAGTTGTACTGCTGCTGGATAGAATGACTTTTTGGCTGATAAGATGAAGAAGTGACCAGCAGGAAATTTGGCCAGTTTCATGTTGATGGGTAACTAAAGCTGTCTTAACCCTAGCAACCCTCTTTAAAATACAACTCCTTGCATGCATGAAACAAATCAATCAGATAAATTTTTTGCAAGATGAATGATGAAAGCTTATCTAGGATGAATTTGTTAATGTTACATTTCTTCTAGATCTCTCTTTCCAGTGTGGGCACCTCACTGAACACAACTAACAATGGATATTGTATTTTTCAAAGTTTTCCTCCTGAACTGATTAATGTTTGCTCACAGGACCTTGATTACTGTATTACAAGCCACAGATTTGCAAGATTAAAAATGTCTGTTAAATTAATTAGCTGCAAATCAATTTAGGCACAGCTCAACAAGTTCCAAGCAGTTTCAATAAAATAAAAAAGGAGGAATTGATAGCAACCACAAATACATGACAATATGTTGGCACTATGAGACTATAAACAGTGGCAGTTGCCCTCTCTGCTGACAAAGGAAGATTTTCATTGTCCATACAGTGCTATCCAAAGGCTAAATCCTGCCCAAACTGGTGTGGAAATCTCACTGATACCTAAAGTGTTCTCAGTGAAATGTGTCCCACGAGCAAGCCCAATAACCCAGGGAGAACTGGAGTTGGAAACAAGCTGCCTACTTTGTCTCTTCACTTTCAGCCAGGGTGAACACCACAGTGCTGGTGCCAAGAGTGTCTCAAAGCAGAAATTCAGGGAATAATGTTGAAATTCATTAGTGACTACTTTTGAACTTTTCCTCTGTAGATACTGCCATTATCTTACCCAGTCATGAGAACTTTAGATCTCTCTGACCATATAACCGATCTCCTTGGAAACCTACTAGTTTTTTCAAATAGTGTCTTTAATGCTGAATGGTGACACAGCTCAGGAACTCTAGACATATCTGAACCTCAGAGAAGCAAGCGCCTTCACTGGCTAGTAGTCTCTTCCTCAGCTGCATAAAATTTAAAATTAATTCTCATCAAATATTGCCTGAGAAAGAGTCTGGGACTGACACATAATAATACCAAGCATATTGAAAAAAGCATCAGTTGGTAGAATTTCAGAAATAGTTCCTGCATACGTATGGTACATTTAAATTGAAAGGAGTATCATTTTCCAATACATGCATTTGAAATTTATCTTCAGTACGTAATCTGTGCAAGAGCAAGTCTTTCCTTCCGACAGCTTGCATCAGGAAACTGCATATGTGTTGTATAACAAACCCAATCAGCGATCTTCAGTCAAAATAAACCATCTTAATTATTGCAGATTATTTCCTTCATAAACTGCTGACGATTATAACTGATAGTGAAAGCAATACAACCAACATTATGTTACATGAAACAAAATTTAATTGATCCCTTTGCCATTTTTCTATATGATTGTTTTTTCCTTAAGTAAATGTGATAAATCCTTTTTTAGTTTACACAATTATTCCTGCTCTATTCTTTTACCAAAATATTTAAGATATGAAATATAACATTAGGCATATTTTCTCCATAACTTCTTCTTAAAATGCTGGCACACTAAATCACAAGGCAGTTTCCAATAATGACTAGAATGTATTTTCCAATAATATGATTTTCTTTTTTGCAGCTACCACTTGGTTATCCTTCATAACAATATTCCTGAGCCTTTTTTGTTTTAGGCTTAGGATTTAAATGAAATGTAAGTTAGAATCCTAATAGAATCTCAGGACTCACTGTCATGTGTATACACAAACCCACACACACACTTACACACACACACACACACACACACACACACACACACACACACACACAGGAGTGTGTGTGTGTGTGTGTGTGTATATAATACATTTGAAACTAAATTTTCTCCCAAGCATGAGATAAGGTTCTACTATTTTTACTATGATAAAACCAAACACTTTCAGATAGGTTATTCATTATAGCGTGCTGTGGACAATGAACGTCTTGCATTCACCCCAACCTGAGCAATTTGCACACAATTGTGGTTCAAATGTACTGTCCAGAGAAACCATGTCTGCTACACATGCTTTGCTAGATAGCACAGAGCCTGTTTGCCTTTTGCTCAGCCCAAACTGATCTTTGCTTGTCTAAGGAACTGGGATCTCAAAGTGTATGAAGCTTGGGCTCAGGGAACTACAGATAAGCTACAAGTGTAGCTCTGATGTCCATACAAGTCTGCCTGAGCTCCAAAGAAAAAGCATGTGAACGTGGCTAGAGCAGCACACAGTGCATTAATAGACCTGATTCAAGGCAGCATGTAAAGATTCAGGCTTTGTCACAGTGCTAACCATGTTCTTACAGCTTTTGGTCAGGTTGGAAGGTGAGCAAAGTGATTTAGCTTCTGCCCCAGATGTTTACTGCAGACATTACTCTGGCTGGGTGTAGGCAATGGATGTGCTCAACAATTTCAGAGTCCTCAACACTAGAGGGACTGAACATGTCAAAATACTAAAAGTATGTCTACACTGCACATGTCTACATTTGTATGTCCACATTTACATTTTCCACATTTCCACAAAGAGGAAGAACAATTCAAAATATGAGGCAGGGAGCAGTGGCCTTCTCCTCACCAGCATGCAGCCCTATATCCTTCCCCTGAGAGACAGCAGCTAAAAATATGAATAATATCTAGCTGAAGAGATCATTTAATAACCAAGGCTCTCCCCTTGGTCTCTGCTTACCACCAATTTACTGCTGGAAAAGCCCTCATGAGTATTTCAGTGCAAAGCTCCATCTGATAGCACCACAGAGGACCCAATTCTTTCAGGTAAGATGGGCAGGAGAATATCTGCTCAGAGGATCCTGGCAGGCTTAGGTGAGAGATAGGAGCTGAGCTAACTTTGTGCTGTGAAGACCAAGTTGTATCTGACCAAGTCCAGGAGGCAAATTGTAGTTCCTTGAACATCTGGTGTTAAAGATGTTCAGGAGCTCCTAGTTAGTGCAGGTTGGAGGAACACAGTGTAAGTCTGAGAGCCCCGAGGTGCCTGTGCCACCCTCTGCAACTGTGCTGCAGTGTGCCAGGTAGCTGGTCCCCAAATGTTGGGGCTTTCATCCAGCCCATGCACGTGGTTTTACTCTCTTTTGTGAGCTCTTTGGTGCATGAGGTGGGGAAGACAGTGCTGGGCTACGACCAGGCTTTGCCCTGAGCAGACTTGTAACACACAAACACAGACCATGCCTTGCCTTACACTGTGTTATGTCTCTGCAGACTCTTCTAGACATTTAACTAGCAGCTTTTTTACCTTGAGGAAATCACTGATCTGTGAAATTCTGTTTTGCAGTACGGTTATAGGCTAGGTGGCTGAGCGGACACACCTATTTCATGCTAAAAAATGCTTTTGTGAGGTTTAGTTCAGTGCAAAAAGATACCCCAAATTCAACACTTTGTTAAAAGGATGTGGACTTTCCTACAGCAGAACAGATCTTGCGTAGAAAAGCTGCTAGCATTCCTAGAGCTGCAGCATGCCAGAAGCAATTGCTTCCAAAGTTATCTGAAATAAGAGGCTGAAACCTACAGATAGAGACAACTTACAGTGGTCATATCTTTCTATGAATGTTGCATTTTGTTACATTGGCAAATCTGTTACATTTTTGACTTTATTCCAACCTTGAAATGACATTTTTTGGTAACACTTTAAAGTTTCTTGGCTGATTTTATTCTTTGCTGCCTTGCATGTAGAAGTTGAGATTTGATCTTTCTATTAGTTGGTCACTTACATTCCAATTTCTTGCAAATCTCTCTCTATGAATATAGTAACTATATGTATAAGTATGTTGTAATTATACAAAAGCTTCTGTTTGACTTCTCTGGTTCATGCAAATCACCCCATAAATGTGCTGAAGAGGACTTTTTGCCCTGAATCTTATATATCTGTTCTCTTTGTCCTAGGATTCAGAATAGGCACATGGTTTACTAAAGGGTATATAATATCCTCTGTATAAGAATGAAATGCTAAGCATTTAGAGCAAAATGTAAGGACAGGAGCCAAGCTTACACAGTTAGAAAAATCCTTTTAATGAATGTACTGGTCAGGAACTGGTTACGTAAGAATCACTGGAAATGGCTGGTTTCAGAGACAGTTTTCAAAGTCTTCTTAAAAGGATCACAAAACAGCAACTCAGTCAAAGTGGGTATATTCTTGGAAGTTTGAACTAAGAAGAAAAAAATAAGAAATCTTTGATTCATGCTGAGTCAGCACTAAGTTTAGTGTATGTATTTCAGGTTGAGCCAAGTGCCATGCAGGCTTTTTGGCACTAAGCAAATCCTCAGCTGAGTTCGGTTTGGAGTAAAGAGGGGAAGACTTCCACTACCATGGTCTGAATTTTTGTAGTTCACTCTAGGCCAGGGCCTGATTTTGACATACTCATACGAGTGAAGAAATCTCACCAAAGTCCTGCACTGAGGTCACTGAGGTAAAATAAATGGTGCCAGGTGACCCTTCATGTTAAAACAGCTTTGTGAATGATCTTTTCATCATTGACACCATTCCCCTAACTCTGCATGAACAAGGCTTTGTAATGTCTCTCTGTCTCTCCTGTAATGAAGTCTGCTCATACCAGATGTGAGAAATCATTTCAGAAGCAGATCACTCAGCAATTTGCAGCCAAGTTAAAATGTTGGCAGAATTTGTTTTAAAAGAACACTACATGGGAGCTGCAGTAATCTGTTGTGTCATTTTTTTTTATTCCCAGATTTAAAAGAATCTGTTCTCATTCTGTATTTTCTCTCTATTATCAGAATAAAGAGGAATGGGTTCAAAGCCATAATGAAAAGATATAGTTCTATAAACAATCAAGGGAGGATTTTAAAACTTAATGTCTCTGGCTCACAAATGGCTGTTTGCCACTTAATCCATTTGGCTTTCTGCTGAGAGCATGAGCTCCATGTGAGCTAGTATAATTGCTACAATTAGCCAAATTAAATGGATTATTGTGCATTTAGACAATTCTTCCCATGTCCTGCACTGTCACTGTGCAGAATTAGAAATTGCAGTGTTGGGCTTGTAGATTCGTGGCTGTGTGTTGCGATTATTTTCATCATACACATCTTGTAGGGGTTGCTTGTTCAGATGGATGCACAGATGCAATTTACTCTGCTTCCCACCATGCACAGGAGTAGGAGAGGCAGCAGTAAGACCCCAGGAATCTGCTGAAGTCATTTCCTTGGCATTGTGCAGGCAGTGCAGGGGGTGCAGAGTAAATCACAGCATCCCAGTCACTCTGGATTGCACAGCTTCAGGCAGGGAGCTGAGAGAGGGCAGTGGTTTTGGAAGCTAAATCACTGTCAGAGCCAACTAAAAGTCAGTATAGTGCCACTTTTAAGGCTCCTTAGGAATGATATGATCAAATCACAAACACTTCAAACTCCTTTAATTTGTATTCTAAAAACCCCAACAGTATAGTTGTGAATATTTGCTGGCCAATAAAAAGTAAATGAGCATATTGCATGATTGGGAGTCCCTTTCCAAATAAAGCAGCACTTCTATTTTTATTACCACTTATGAATTGCTCTTTTGGGGAGATAATGATGTATTGGAAAGACCATCATATGTTTTAAACTAATACAGATTTAATAGCTATCCACCACATAGTAAAAATTAGATTGTAAATAAAATTGTAATTTTCCTCCTCTGCTTAAAAGTTTACAAAATCAGGAAGATGAGGTCTAGCATTAAATTTTGGAAGGAAAATTTTCTCTAATTTTATAAAAATTAATTAATAGAAAATTTGTTGGTTTGACAATGAAAATATTGTATATATGCCATCAAGTCCATATAACCCAAGCAAAGAAATATTGTTCTGTCACAAGAAGCATATTTAAATTGACATAAACAAAATTGGAAATAACTTTTTGCATTATTAAGTATGCATGGAAAGAAAGTATTGCACATATTTGTAAAGAACATTTTAAAGGGAAATTATCCCATTACAGAACAAACAGCTTTTAAAATAAGTCAAAATTTTTCTCTTACATTTTCTTACATGTTTTCTGAATGAACATGGGTATACATTTCCTTTATTTAATTGGTGATAGTAGTTGAACTGTCTTTTCTGCAACAGACATAACCACAACTCTCAAAATTTTAGGACCAATTTCTTAACCAGATAAATTACCATTAAGTCTGCTGCTAAGTTTGTTTGGTTCATTAGAACAATGCTCCCATAAGTCTTACTTCTGACAAATAGATGTGATTGCTTTTCTTTACCAGAATGAACCAATATGAAAATATGAACTTTTTTATTTTCCTGTATTCTGATGCGAAATTTAAAAGGCCTGATGTTTTCATTATTTCAAAAGCTAAAGTTCAGGTTTTTTACAAGTCCTTTTTTTTAATGTTATTTTTGCTATTGCTGTCTTGGTTGAACTTTAATGATTTTAGAACTGTCTGTGGCAAAAAGAAGAGTGCATATTGATTATTAACTGTCCATAAGGCCTTAATAGAATTTCAGCATGGACTATGTTTAATCTTGGCAATTTCTATAAATGCCATTTAATGTTACTACTCACAGCAAAGCAAGTTAGGTAACTGTCCATGCAGTCATCAGAGTATTTAGATTTCATTGGCTGCCCTGCTCTCAGTGTAGATAACACTGATGTTATGAATGTAAGAGAGCAAGATTTTGGAGAGCAAATTTTGATTTAGTGCATAATAACTTCTACCCCTGCCTCAAACCTCTGGATTGAATTCTGAGTACAAGGTGTGTAGTGCTGCATACATATAAATATATATACACAAACACACATATATATGTCACTGCACTCTCACCCTGCAGTAGTTCGCTTAAGATAAATGTTTTTGCAAACACTAGTTTAAAAAAATTAAAAATGCTGTGCAAGTAAAGAAAATAAATGCTAGGCATGAAAAACCACATGGATAAAATAACACCTCTGTGTCCTTCCTTCCAAAATCAAATAAAAGCAAATCAAACAAACTCATCCCAAACCTTATTCAGAAACGTTGCAATGCAAGTACTGGTGAAGACCTTAACTCTTTAAATTCCATACAAAGCAACTTTTCTTCAATTCTGTAAGCCTGAGGAAAGGGCTCACAGCACTGAGGAAGAGCAAGAGGATGAGAGGGACATCGGAAGAGGAAGAGCCTAGCTGACAGCAGTGATGCTGCCCCTCTCCCCAGGAGGTGCTGGTGGGAGACTAAAGCTTGAGCTGGCTGCTCACTGTGCCTCACTCAGGCCTCAATTTCCAAGTTGTTAAAGCAGCAGCAAACTGTCTCCAAAAGAAACCCTCACATCTTGGATCACAGAGCTTATATTTGCCTTCTTTGTAAAGAAAAACTTCCCTTGTGTTAACTAGATTTTGATTCTGGAGAGAAGGGTTTATTGAATATGACAGGAAAAATGACTTGCTCCCAAAATCTTTTTTTGGCAGTTTTTGCAGTGGTATATGTTCTGGAAAAACATGAGTGCTTTTTTTCTGAATAATCAGCTGTATCTTCATGAAGAAAAGGGTAATCACTTTGTAAAAAGCTTCAGGTTTGGACTATCAAAGATTTGTTTTATTGAAAAAAAAATTATAGAGCCAGCTGGCCATTGCTTAATTTGAAAATACTTAAGAAACCCCTGAAGCATAGGTTTTTTTCTGATCTGTGTAAAGTTCCCTCTGCTTTGTACATTCCTGCACTTCCACAGGTTTTGTTTTGAGGAACTCGCCCCAGCAAAGAACAACAGGTATTGAATATTTCACTAATAAAAAAAGGTCAACATTAAAAATGGCTAATTGAATGCATACAAATAAACATAGTCTGTGTAACCTTGGCCATTTCATAGTACAAATATTTGTAATAGGAAAGACAGAAATTTACCCAGCAGCATACACAGCAGTGACTACACTGGATATATCTGACAGTGAAGATTACAATACCAATTATCAGGTCTTCTCCATCCTGACAATGCCATTTACAACAGTAATTCCTCAGTTCTGCTTCGCTCTCCTAAAATGGATGGAAATTGTTATAGCAAATTGTTTCTCGTGGAATCACTTGGTGTCTTTACAAGCCACTTATATTTGAAGCAGGATCCACAGTTTATAGAGTATTCTAAAAGTACCCATGTAGGCTTTCATATGGCATTACACTGCAAAACAAATCCATAGTGTGTGAAAACCAGGTTTATGTCAACCTGCAAAAGCCATTTGATAAAATTCATGGACCAATTCTTAAAATCTAAGCTATAAAGAGAATGAAATGTATTAAAAGATTTGAGGTTTATAAAAAGTAACCTTTATACCATATTTTTACTTTACAAAAATATTGAAATAATCCATGAGTTTTTCACTCTGCACCAGCTTTAAAAAAAATACTATCAAATTTTGACTTGCACCTTTAATGCATCTGAAAGCACCATCAGGGGATACTTTTAACATAAAGTATAATACCATTAACTAGATTTAGGGAGGTATTTAAAACCCAAAAGCTTGAAGAAAAAGCTCTCTATTACAAGAGATTCTAATTTTTAGACATGTCTGGACACCAGTCTTGAACAGGCAGATGAGGCTCTTCCACATAACTTGTTTATATTATACCTCGGTGAATATACTTACTAAGAGGTGGCCGAAAGCCTTTAAAAGACATCACTTTCACCTTGGGTGGGAAAAATCAGAGCTGTCTCTACACATGGAGAGCTTGGTTGGTCTTTCCTGCTTCTTTTCCTGGTAGTAGGGCTTGTGCCACTTGTTGTGTCCCTCAGGCAACATCAACCTTGCAGTTATACAATGTTTGGCACTAGAAGGGTATGGCATGTCAGTCTCTTGTCACACCTGCATACATTCACACACTGAGTCGTGCATTCTCAGTCCTGAAACAGAGAAGTTTCAGTGTGTTCAGCTCCTTGTAGTTTCTTCTGAAATATCTGAATGGGGTCCTCCAAAAAGTTTAGAATATGAAAACTATACTTCCTTGTTCTTTTAATTTTTTTTTTTTTTTTTTTTTGCAAATTGAACATTGAATCATGATTATCATTTAATGAATATCACTACGTGCTAGAGCTCCTTATTTTTCCTCAAAACCAGAAGCGAGCTGCATAGAGTTTCTGTTGAAAATAAGATCAAGAAGTTAAATTGCATTTTAAAAAGGCTTTGAGATTGCACAGAAAACAAACAGTTCTGGTAGTACTAATTTTAATGACCTAATTAATCAGAATTTAGTTTATTTTCCATTGAGAGCCTTATAAACATGATGAAGTTTCTTATTAATTAAAAACTATTTTGCAAACCTATTCTAACCTGAACGGTTGATTTATGGGATTGTTGAAGACTACTAAGATCCTGGTTTTTGCCCCAGAAACAGTTTTCCTAACAGCAACACCATGTGCTACAGTTTCATTATCTTTGAAAAGGTGTGGGTTTTTTGTTTTTGCCATTGATTATGGAAATATCAATCATTCATTTCTAAAATAAAATGCACTACTGGCTGAAGTTGAAAGCTCTGGTCAGAGCCTTTTAATTGGTTTGATGTAAGTACTGTGCAGTCAGAGTTTCATACCAGTAAGAGGTGGTGGGTGAGTTCCCCCAGCTGATGTAACTGATTTGTATGTGTGGGTCAGGGTTTGGGATTTTTTGCGGCTTTCAGATGCTGCTGCTGTATCAGTGTCCTGCAGACAGACTGCACACAGTGGATCAAATGATAATCATGATGATAGCCAGACTAAGAACACTATAGCTTGCTGCTCTACTTGTAGTACGCAGTTTAGTTGTTCCTACAGCCCTACAGTTAACCCTTAATTTGGACTGTAACATTGGAGCTGCTTCAAGCTGTGTTTTTGCTCGGTTTACAATGTGGTTTCATATTCCAAGCGCTCCTGAATAAGGGCATCATCTTTATACTGTAGCCGTGGAGGAGCAGGGGAACATTCAAATGCTAAGATTGCCTTCCTCAGGCTCCTGTCCAACACGTGTCTCTCCCATGCTGGGTACCTGTTCCTGAACAGATCGATTTTAATGACAGACTCCTCAATCCTTGGTGGTCGGGATGAGGGTGTGGATGGCGCAGTGGGTCTCACCTGAAACACAGGCACACACCCATCCCTCTCTGCAAACTTTTGATCCCGCTCACTTGTGACACTCCGGTTGTTAGAGATGGAGCGCAGTGTGCTTGTGGCCACTTCTGGGGGAAGGGTGAAGGCAGTGGCAGGGTCCTCACAAGCACAGCTTGGTGACTGCCCAAACCTTGGTCCATTGGGGTGAAAGAAGGCATAGTACATTAGCATAAAAACAATGCCTGTTAAAAAGCTGCTGAACACTACACACAGTGCTGGTATGGCAAATGCATCGGAGATTGGCGGGGCCTTGTACAGATACCAGAGAACACTCAAGGCAGTGTTTTCTAAAAGGATGACAAAATAGTAAATGAAAAGCCTACAGCGTGTCCTTCCTTCCTTGACATTGAACCAGCTGAAGATATAGATTATCCCAACAACCATGTCGAAAACTATCTCCTCCCACTTAGTGATGCAAAACTCTGTTTCGCAGTGAACGATCCAGAAGGTCATGATGCACCAGTGCAGCACGATGAAGATCCCAAAATACAGCTGGAAAACCGAGGCAAACAGAGCAAAAGTAATGACCCTCGCTGCAATCGTGAAGAAATGCCAGCAAAACTGGATTATAACAGCCATATAACTGATGGGTTTCTTGTCATCGCGGGAGTCACGGAGGGCCTTTTGGTAGGAAGCCAGAGCCCAAGCCAGGGATACAAGGGATGCGGCAGCAGTAAGACCTAGGAGGAAACAGGAGATGCAGTTAAGGCATAATTAGTATGTCGGCACTCGGCTGAAAACAGTGAGATCCTTGCTGCTTTAAATATGTTCTCCACCACTGGCACAATAAAACCTCTTCCTTCTCCTTTGGCTCAGAGAAATGAACTTCTGCTGCTGAGATTTCATTGCCCGATGCTGGATGCATACAAACAAGAGCAGCTATTTAACCATGCTCTGATCCTCTTCCCTAGCAATCGCATATTTGAAGCAAATTAATTAATTCACAACTTTGAGCAAGTCGGGAATAGGTGTCTCTGTCAGCTGTGTGATTTAAGGGGACCTACTGTGGTTATTGCTTTCAAGAAAGAATACGAATTTTCAGATTTTGAGAATTCATTAAAGAAGCCTAATATAAAGCAGCCAAGCCTTTCTAATTAAAATGCCAGCATCATCTACATATAAACTAAATCAATAACAATGTGAGCATAAATCTACATGTTAAAAATAAATTTATGTTACTCTTGTTACATCAAAATTTAAACTGACTGCCTAACTCTTGCTGAGGGAAAAAAAAAATCCCATTTTGATATTTTCACCACTTCTAAACAGAATTTTAATTCAGAAAATGTCAGAACTTATTTTCCTCTGCCTGGAAATTAAATTTATGTTTAAAATGTTGGAATTTTTTACTGATTTAAAATTGTGAGTAAAGATGCTCCTAAAGTAGGGGGCTATATATTTTAATTTATATAGCCATTCTATCTCCAATACAATCACAGAATTGACTGTTTACAAGGCCCTAAACAATAATATTTTATTAAAATCTGACAAATATTTAAAACATTCAATATGAAATTATTTCTCATAAGTTTTAAAGCATTATTTTTGTGAAAAATCAAAAACTGTAAAGCAATTGTTAAAAAATAGACTTTTGTATACTTATTTTAAATGTATATTACTCTTTTCTCCTCAAGGGAATTTGATTCTTGTCAGTAGGTAAATTTAGGAAAAAAAATGTTGCTTTGAAATGAATCTGACTTTTAAACTAATATGTTGTTTCCATACGCTACCACAAAAACACCTTACATTCCCATTTCAAAAATGGTATAATTATTCAAGTGATAAATACTTACATAGCATTCTGGTAGAAATGAATGATAATTCTTTTTTACTAGAAGATTAATTTTTATTTACTTATGAATTGTATCCAGCTGCTTTGGATGGAAATGGGAATTGCTATTGAAATGCAAAATCCTTCCCTTTCAAGTGCATTTATTATTTAAACAAAATTGCAGTAAGTGTTGTATACAGAGGAAAAATATATCAAGCATTATATATTTAAAACTGGTTTACTACCAAAGCTAATTTTACATACAGCTAATGAATGAATTCATAAGTCTCAGGATCCCAGACCGAGAATTTATTCATAGACCATTTAAAGATAATGATGCTTCAGCTTATTCTATTTCTAAACAGTTCCTTAACTTTGAACTAGTTATTGAAGTAAATCAAACTGACATGAAGAAAACATTTCTTTTGTCTGCTGTTAAAAGCTGTTTAATCATTTCAATAAGCTTTGGTTCTAGATGCATAGCCACTATTTTTCTTCCCTATTAAACATCTTTCTTTTGAACTTAACAATCAAGAATATATTACTTAAGTATTATAAATTTCAAGAAATTATATTAATAGAAAATGGTAAGTTTAAGCCTAAATGCATGTTGCTATTTACTTTGAAAGAAAACAAAAAAAAGGTATTTTAAAAGAGAAAAAAAGTAAGT
Source organism: Certhia americana (assembly GCA_018697195.1). Classification (NCBI taxonomy): domain Eukaryota; kingdom Metazoa; phylum Chordata; class Aves; order Passeriformes; family Certhiidae; genus Certhia; species Certhia americana. The sequence continues at coordinate 114,584,545 of CM031858.1, read as the reverse complement.
TATGGAGATAAAACCTATTTAAACAATTCACTTGGCTTAACACATTAAGTTTTTGCTCAGTAATTAGTATGGAGAGATTCATTGCTTTCAGGAGGGATTGTGTTTGTCAGTGTTTCTCCCTCTCTGGCAGGGTGCTAATAATGTTGTGAGCTCCTATGAATCCATGAATTGAAAACCCCTTTGCTTTAAAAATAAAGATAATAACAAACAATCAGCAGAAACATAGAGCTAACTTAGGATTCCAGGGAGAATTTTTAATAAAACTTCATAATTTTTCTTCTCATGCAGATGCCTGCATGAAAAACCACCAAAGTTACTTCTGGACTCTTCCTTCATGGAAAAAATAAGCTATCAGCAATGAAAACAGGAAAGAGACGTGGTATAAATTGGTGTTTTCATTTCTGACATGTATATTTGCTTTTTCATGCTGGGCTGCCTTTCTGTATCCATTATCTCTGATGACAACCCTGGGAGCTGAAAAATGTAAGTTCTTGTTTTCCTGTAGGAATGTTTTAAGTATTGAAAAAACACAGTTCATTTCCCTCATGAAATGAAAAGTTGGGAAAGGTAGATGAATAGGATAAAGAATCCTCCAATACAAACAAGCCACTCTGAACAAGTACTCACGAATAGCATTATCAGCACAGGAAAAAATAATGTGAGAGAGAAATCCATATATTTTCTTTGCAAATCTAAATTTAATGACCTCACACACTCCCCCAGAGGTTTGTGGAGATATCATCAGTTTTGCATTAAGAAGTGTAAAACCATTCAATAATGCACACAGAATATAATGTTAAATTCATAGGAATTTCCACTGTTCTAATGCTAATTAATTCATAGTCATTGTCTGGGACATAAAGAAGCAAGTACAATAGCTATGTAATTCTGTTATTTAAATAGTCATTAACAGGGAATCATCCTCTGCTTTTACAGAACAAACTCAGGGATACTGGCTACAGAAGAGAAAAGGAGACAAGGGAATGTACAAAAGGAAAGAATTGCCAGTTAATATATTATGTATCTGCTCTTGGCTATTGGCAATGGTATTAGGGATATAGAATTAAGATAAAGTTAAATGCTTCATGGGCTCCATCCATTTTTCTTTATTGATGAGACCAAGCACTAAAGAATTATTGAAAGTAAAGTAATAATAAGAAAAACAATGTAAAAGCGATGCAAATGGCAGTTTGTTAATAAATGTCACTATATAAGTAATTCACTAGGAATGGTTAGAAATAAACTGAATTATTGTAATTAATTCATTAATTAGAACATATTGATGCATTTGCTGAGTATATGTTCATATAAACCTCTTTATCCCTATTTCAAAGAGGAACTAAAATAAATTTCTGTTACTAACAAACACTAATTTTCACAATGCAGTGCAGTCAGTTTTTGCCACTTAGACATGAACAGAGATTGGAGAAGATCTGTGGAGCCACTGTTCATGAAGAACAAGAATCAGGTTTCCCACTTGCTCATCTGCAGTGTCTGCACACTTTTTGGGCACTGCAGCAATTTTCTTGTGTATTTGACTATCTTGCATTATGAGAGTCTTATATTTAGGGTCTTGATCTTGGAAATTAAGACTAAATAGCCATTCCTAGTGAATATGTATGCAAGCAACTGTATGGTCATCCACTACAGACTGCTACAAGAACCAGAAAGCAGGAATTCTCTAAAATGGTGTTAGGAAGCATAAAAGCATGTTCCTGGTCCTTGCTTTTTAAAAGTTGAACCTTAAAACATTTTTCACATTAATTCTCTAAAGTTCTGTTCTGAAGAGGAAAGAAATGTAGGCTTTGCCCAAAAAGGCATCACAATTTGAATCAGAAAAAGGATGCTTTTGTATGGTTCTAAAGTGGACACCTGAAATACTCTAAATAGCAAAGAGTGGGAGTGTACATACCCACTTTCAGCCTTTGCAGCATAGCCCATCCACAGTAGTCACAACAGCAAGAAAACAGTGCATTGTATCAGGACAACATTCTGCCAGGAACTAATTATAATCTGTTTTGAGTGAAAAATACAATTTAACCTCTTTATTCTGTGAATGATTTACATTACTCAATTATATTATTTGTATAAAGGAAATGACATGTTTTTAATTACAGATGAGTTTCAGATGTTCTTAACATAGCGGGAGTCTATCATACTTTCTGTCTGATAAACAAAGAACAGAATTGGTTTGATTGAATCATAATTTTAATTTCTTTCCCTGAAATTATTATTTTCTCCATATATGATATGTGCTTGCATTTTATATATTGTAGCAATTCTGTATGGATTTAAATATAGTACATAACACACTTCAATAAACTACAGCTCATTAAACACAAGATAAAAAAATCACTCACATGACTTTCACAAGTGAAAGCAAACACATGTGAGGGAAAAGATAATGTATACAGAGATGAATACATTTACAAATGTAATATATTTTCAAGGAAGAAAGTAAGCTCGAATAACTAGATGAGAATCAATGGAACTCTCCTCAATGGCATTTTTTGAGAAACCTGATTTGGACTTGAAAGATTAAAGGCATATCCACATCTGTAAGTGACTTACTTTCTAATAATATCAGTACATAAATCCTACATAGCATAAGGAAGAACAGTTCGAGTCAGCTGGAAACCCTACAAATGAATGAACTGCTCTGAGGAAGTGCTCCTTGACATTCAACCTGATTTCAGAAATCAAACTCCTGCCAAGGGGTCTGTCTGCTTTATCCTTCTTTTAAAACTTGTGCTCATCTCACCATTTCCAGGAGTAAATTCATCTAAAAGCAGGAATACCAAATGCAGCTGGACATCTAGGTGTGACAACATTGCCTAGGACATGAGACTTCTAAACATTATTTTAAGAAAGCCCATTTTTTGATTTTCCTTCTCAGCTGAAGAAGTGACATTACAGGCATCCAAGCTTCCAGGTGCTTCTCTGAACCAAAGCCAAGGATCTCTAATACACATATCTTAGCCCTTTAGGAAACAGCATATCATGACTGCATCCCCCCAGCTTCAGAAAATGTCTTGCTATATTTACGCATCTTTTGCCACACTGCTCTGCAAGTATAGGCACAAGCTAAAGATTCACGTGGAGGCAGCCTTTTAGGCAGCTTGACAACAGTCCATGGGTTTCTGCGCTAATTCTTTTGTTCCCAAACACAGTGTATGACAGCAATGCATGTCATGGTGTACATACTGTGCTTCCATATGTGGTTCAGGAAGTTTTGAAGGCTTTATGGACAGCTTTTTGTCATATCAAGGGCCATGTGTCCAGGTCATCACTATGTGTTTCATGTTCATGGATGTCATTCCCTGACCAACACTGAAAGATGAAACCTAAAGATGAATCTTACTTCTGTTTCATGTGTTCCTCTTTTCTAAAGGGACAACAATACAAACTCTTGCCCTCATCTGGGCTATTTCTCCATAAACATAATGGAGAAAGCCAAATAATAAAGCCAAAATAATCCTATTACTTTCCCACATGAGCAAGTTTGTCATATATTAGCTATCCTAAATCAAGTTCAAAGGCTTTCTATTCAACTGAAATAAGCTTCCCGAGGTCAGAAAAGGACTTGTTTCTTTTTGCATGACTCCCACTATATCTGATTGTGTCTAGGTTGAAACAACACCCTACTGAAATGTTCCACTCCTGTGGTTTTACACTCAGACTCTTTGCTATCCACAAACATGGCATTGTCAGTGGCTGAGGACGAGTCTCCAGTAGTTCACATTTCCAGTTTTTGCCACAGGCTTCGTTCACAGCTGGGGATTTTCAAGGCAACATAGGTGGTTTCATCATCTTGCCAACATTCAGCTTAACTTTCTCCCATGGCATACCAAGGTGGATTAATGAAGGATAACAGGTGACAGGAACTCTTCCTTGTTGAAATATAAGTCAGAATTACACCTGACATTACTTCTCCTATGTGTTACACAATACTCACAGAACATGCTAGCATATATATAGGAATAATTTTTCCCATGATTCCACTCAGCTGCTTTCAATAGACACTTCTGGTGTTACAGCTTCCAGCTGTTTCTTTAATTTGCCTCTCTACAACAACTTATTATTGCCCTGAAAAATCAATAAATACTCTATGTATTGTATTACTTTCAACCTTATTCATTCTACCTGCTCCTAATTTTTTACCAGCAGTGGTTTGGACTCTGTGTAGAGGACCAACTGGCAGTTAACCAGAGGTTAACTGGCAAAAGTTTGGCTTATTGTATGTATCTTTAGCAGTTTCTTAGGATCTGTACAAGATACCTGCCTAATGATTTATCTCTTGCTGCACTCAGAGTCTTACCCACCTTAGCAAATTTAACTGTTAGACAGTGTTGAGTAGCTTCTGCTGAGCAGCAATCCTTGGCATAGCTTTAAATACCTGCACGATGGTCATAATTTAGTTCCAAGATAAAATCAAGCCTCGTTTCCCTTTGTCTTGCCCCTAAATCCAAACCAAATCTTTAACCCAGTTTTTGGTGTTAATTTCTATGTTAACTTCAGGATTTCTATGAGAAACTTTGAATACAATCAACACTGATAAAGAGAGGCTATTTGGTTGTGGTCTTGCAGGGACTACAAGAACCATGAAAGTTGGCTCTCTCTTGTCTTTCAAAAGACCACAGTAAATAATTGAGATCTCTCTTTCTTCACAGACACCAGAAATTCTACTAGCTTCTCCTCTATCTTTAGAAGTAATTGGCTCTTTCAGATACTTGAATGGGAGGAAGTCTCACTGCCAGAATACCCCAGCTAAGGCCAGTTACTAGCTCACATTCTGGGTGATCTTTTCCCTTTCAATTACATTTTTCTAAGATTTGTTATTTTCTTGCTCTACTAAAGATGTGTTATACTTAAAACTTTCAGTTTCGGAGTCCTTATTAGCCACCAATCAATCCAGTCCTTCATTGGCAGTGACAACCACTAGGTACTCATGTGTGCCGTGCAGTTTGTGTGCTGTCAGGCTTGGCAAGACAGCATGAGATCATTTTGCCTGTTAGGAATCTAAACTTAGATTCTGTACTTTCACAGCTAGACTCCCTGTCTGTTAGGTAATTTGGTGTCCTTTATTCCAGTGAAGTATGTGCAGCACAAACATAGTGACTCCAGGCTCATTTCCACGATTTCTACATTTCAGGGCTTTCAATGGCTTGAGCCTGCTGCAAGCAGCTTACAGAAATCAAGGGATTATTTGGAGCATACAGCAACCCCAAGCAGAACAAACCCCCTGCCATTAGCTCTTAAGAGACATCATGACAACCTAATGCTAAGTTAAATATAGGGCACCATCTATGGGAGACAACTCCACCTGCACTGCTCTGTCCGATGCATTGAGTGCATGGACACCTCCCACAGCACCAAAGGCAGCAGCAGGAGCCCTCCTCCCTGCCCCCCAGCAGGAGAAAGAAAAAAAGATGGAGTTTACTAGACACGTAAAAAATTCTGTTAGAACTTAACTCTTGAGGAAGTGCCCTTCTGGTGGTCCACATTTCTGTGAATGCATCAGCACTCTTCTCTTGAGCTTTTATATGCTTTTGCTCATGCAGGTTCTGTACAAATTCTAGCCTCCTATATTTCACTGATTTGGATGAACCAGCCACACAGATTTTCATTCCATGGAATCTAACAAGATCAGCTGGAACTTTTCTTATTGGAAATCCTTTGGAAAAATATTAAAGTGAACACTGCCACCCCCTCCCCGCCCAGAGATGTACATAGAAAATGCCATTTAGATTATTTAAGTCTTTTATTAAAGAATACACAATTTAAAAAAAAAAAAATAGTACTTAGTCTATGAGAGTGCATAAACATGAAAGGGAGAAAATTAGCATTTGTTTCTTTTGCAGAGTCACTGTGTCACCTGTCCCAAAGTTTGGATGCCATCCTTCTCAGCTCATAGGGCAGGGGACTGCCAGATGTTGGTGGCTGGTTTGGCACTGCTGTAGGTGTGGACTGAACCCACACATCAAAAAAGGGCAAGAAAGTAAAACTTTGGGCTAACAACTCTCAGAGCAACAGTACAAAAATAGAACTGAAATGGTACAAAACTTAGAAATAAGTCTATTGAAGTGGAAGCATGGTGGTGCTACAAACAGTATTGATTTCCTAATCAATTCTTCATGAAACCATTTTATAATTGTTTTCAGTTTTCTTATTGGGTGCCAGGAGCCCAAGTGTTGGCAGGAGGACACATGGGGTGGTTTCCATGAGCCTGTCCCATGTGGGACACAGGTATTTCCAGCCAGCTCCAAAGTGAGCCACCACAGGATACAGCTGAGCCCATCAGCCAATATGTTGGTGACTGGGAAACATATTTAAGAATGGACATTTAAAAATGTCTAATAGGCAGAGGAGGGGGGAAAATAAGGATGAGAGAGCAGCCGTGTAAGCACTAAGGTGAGAGAAGAAGGAAGGGGATGAGGTTCTCCAGGCAACTCTAGGAAGGAATCAGGATAGAGAAGTTAATTTCCTGCTGCCTGTGAAGGACCATGATGGAGAGAGATTATTTACTGCCAGCAGCCCATGGATATTTCTTGAAGGAAAACATGGTCTTTGGAGACCCCACACTGGAGCAGTTCTATCTTGAAGGAATTCTACCTTATAGAAGTGATACCATGCTGAAGCAGAGGAATAGTGTGAGGAGAGAGAAGCAGGAGAGAGAAAATGGTATGGACTGACTGCAACTCCCCATTTCCCATCATCCTGTGCGACGTGGAAGGGGAAGGCTGAAGGATCAGGGATGAAAGAATAAAGTTTATTCTCGTAAAAAGGGAATACAGGGCAGAAATCTTGCTTAAATATAATTTATTTGCCAGTGAAAACACACGTGGATAGTGAGAAACACAGACAAATTAAAAGTTGAATCTGTTTTGCCTGTGGCGGTAACTGGTAAAGCATCTCTTTGCCTTTACCCTGACCCACAAGGCTTTTTATCTTCTTTTCTTACTCTGCTGAGGAAGCAGAGTAAATGAACAGCTGGGAGGGTGTCTGACTTCAATCCAAGGTCAACCCACCACATGATTCACCTCATGCCAATATATTTTTGCATGCACAAACCATACATATAGTCATGGCTTTATGGGCCCAGTTGTACCTGTTCCTTCCAGGACCACTCAAGAAAATTATTTTTTCCTTGCACAGGGATACATAAAACATTCTTCAAAATTCTGTAAACCTTCTTTCCTCTGAAGGGTGTCTTGCCACCTGTCAGTGACCTACAAGGTACTGGCTGCCTCAAAAATGGATGTCTGAGAATATCAAAGCTGTCACATTATTTCCTGAGGTCTAATGAGAGGATGTGGGAGCAGAATGCACTGAATATCCGGGAGAATTGGAAGGTTACTACAAATACAGTTTTTCAATGCCTGTATAGAAAAGTACAAGTTCTGGAAAAGGAAGTACCCATAAAAATTTTTTGTTTTAATTTAACATAGTCACAACAAATTCACCATCTTAATTTTTTTTGCAAAACATAAAAATTTGATACTTCAGTAATGTGCTTCATAGATGTAGGTATATAATGAAAATGAGAGAGCACAGTATCAGTGCAAAATATAAGCCACAGAGCATTGCATCACGAACACTGAGTAAATCCTATAATTATAATTCAAAGAAGTGAATAATAATTCAAAAGTTTCAAACAAGGGACAAAACATCCTTCCAAGGGATATTTGCCTTCACTTTAAATATGCACTTTTTTTAGTCTAAATTTATCTACATTTAGTTTTCAGCCATTGATTTGGCTGAAGTTCTGTAGGGTTCAAATGACTTAAGCACACTATTTCATGGTCTTTCAGAGTTTTAAAAATTAAAGGTTTCCAGGACATCAGTTTTTCACTCAGAAGCCCTCAGTACTAAATAGCTGAAGACAATTTTCCTAAGTCTGAAATGAGCTGGTGAAAGATACATATATTTTTTTACTATTAACCAAGACTTCTGATGTGTTTTCCACAAGCAAAACAGCTTGAAATGATCATACTGGATGCAATATGGTGGAACATATCAGAAATAGTATCTGGCAAAGTCAAACAATCTCTTCTGAGTATTTTTTTCAAGACACAGTAAGTATCCTAAACTACAAATAGCACTATCACACTAGCTCTAGAAATGTCTGCTGAGGATTACAAAAAGGAAGGGCTAAATCAATATTTCAAATACAAAAGAGTTGTTTTGTTTTGGTTTTTTGTTTGGTTTTTTTTTTAAGATATTGCACTAGCTGTGGCCAGCATTCAACACAGACAAGGCTAGAAGCCAAGATGCATTTTGTCATGAAAAATATCCCAAATATATTATACTAAGTTTCATTACAAATCAATAACAAGGGACCAGGTCACTGGCAAAAAAATATTGACTCCATGTAAAGATTGCATGGGGGCCTTAAATCTCCTTAAGTCATGATTTTAGGATTGGTTTTCAGTGGTCCTTAGGCTCATATTGGCTTTCTGAAAGGGGATAAATTTCAGCCCTCATTAAGGAACTGATATTTCTCCCACTTGCACATTAAAATTGGTCTGAGGTTAGTACCTTATTTGACAAAATTTGTCCAAGAAAAATTTTGTATATGTAGCATTTTTTAGTGTTTGTCTTTTAAACTTCTCTAAGCTCACAAGAGATATTGAGGTTAATGCCTGAAATGGTGCTCTAGGACAAAATACAATTAGTGTCACTCTGAAAAAGAAATCAATTTAGTATTTTTTCAATCCCACTTAGCAAAGGAAAATCTGGAGCTGTTAGCTGATGTTAGTACATGAAGAAGTTTCTTTTGGATCAAACTCTTTGCTATGTTTCTATAATTTTGAGAAAGTTCAAGTATATTTTCACAATAATTCATTAAATAGACTTGTTTTTCTGTTAGTGGAAAAGCAATCACTAACCTCTTCTCCTCCATCTCAAAAGAAAATCCATATTTTCACCTACTGTGAAGATAATGTAAATTGAAGGAAAGTCTAACAAATTCTTTTGAAGAATATTTATTCAGTGTATTCTGGAGATTAATTCTGCATCCAGCTCATGCCATGCTTGGATTATTTTAGGTCTCATATTTACATCTTTGTCTTCCATATTAGTTGCAAAGTTACTAATTTTCAGTATGGAAGCTCTACAGCTATATATCTACCTATGTCTGATATTGTTGGAATATATACACAAAATATATGCAGATAACTATTACACACATTCTGTATGTATGGCATATTTAGAGTTATATACTACATGCAGACAGAAAAACTGGCACAATTTGAATACACCAAGCAAAATAATGACTCAAAATTTCCTCTGGAAAGCTTTTCCAATATTTATCTGTGGCTTGTGCCAAAAACTTGCACCTTGTTGCAAGTTTAAATGAATCTCATTTCCATTTCTGCTGCTTGTCTAGAAGATTAAAAAATTTCCCCTGGTTCCAGTCATTAAGCTTTTTTTTCCAAATGTATAAGCACCCAGAGAGAGTGATGCAATTACTTCTTCAACCTTTCCCCAGTATTCTAGGTTTATGAGTTCCTAAAAGACTTATATCCCAGTGGTTGATTGATGGCTTCTGAGACCACTTTCTTCCTGTCCTTAGAATTTCCTTGAGTAGCTCTTTCCTCCAGGAAGTGTGAGCCACAGAACAGGGCACAGTGGTCTTAATGGTGGTGTTCAAAGTGGTTTGATCTTTTTAATGTGTCTACTGTAAGTTATTTTTCCTCTTCATCCATGGATCAATATAAGGCTCAAAGCCTCAACTTGACACCAAGATCTCTCAAAAAAGCTTTCTCTCCTGCTGTGCCATCTTCTGAATTACTGTTTTCTCACTCAGAGAATTTCCCATCCTATGGATGTAGTCAGTGTTTCTGATCATAAAATACACTTTCCTGTATTAAACCACAATTAGCTGGTTGTGATAATTTTGACCAATCTGTCAGATCAGCCTGTGATGGCAGCTGTCCTAAGCACTATCAGCTACCCTCACATCCCTGTGCAAAGCCTGGAGATGCCAGTCACTGGAAACCCAGCTGGCAAATGATACACGTCATCATCCAAAAGGCTGGCAAACAAGATGAGAGCAAGGACAGGCATTTAGTAGGTGCTCCTGAGCACTCACTCACTTATTCTTTCCTAATTTTCATATCCATCTAGATGACAGATTTTAGTACACTTTTATATGAGCTCTACTCCTTCCTGCTTCAAGATCTCATGTGATTTTTAAGTCACATGAACTTTAAAAAAAGTACTCATACAATATTCATTATAGTAGCTGTCATCATCCTAATTTCTGAGCCTGTCAATGAATGATAACAGGTCTGGGTAACAGGACCTTATATCCAATAAAACAAAAAGCTTGCAGAATCCTACTATCTCACTTCTTATTCTTTGTTACCTGAGTGCACATGTTACCTGAATTGACATTTCTATTATTTTCTGCTGCATTAAAGTCAGGATAATCTATACTAATGCTTATTTCTGTGCACATGTCCTTTTAAAATTTTTAGACTTGTTTCTTTACACATCTGCACATCAGCCTGCTCCATGGCAATTCTTAAGAATGACCAACTGATTTCAACAGAATTTGAAAGAGAAACCGCTGTCTCAAAGATACAAAGTTCTGTGAGGTTTAGGGAAGATGGCAGCTAGAGAAGGGCCCAAAGAAATGTTCCTATTTAAAGTATAGCATACTTCAGGCATTTGATTTTTATGCCTGAATTTCAGGCATTTTTATGCCTTCAGGCATTTTTATTGCAACAGCTAGGGACCAATTAGTAAGTGAATAAATATGTCCCTGGCAGCTGGCAAATTCACAAAGATGTAACTTTGAGCTAATCCCAGCAGATATTGCCTCTTAGCCATCCAAACCCAAAGTCATGAGAGAGAACTCAGAATAAAGGAGGGAGTGAACAGCACAGTGTGACAACCCAGGGGATCTGAGAAAAAAGTGGATATATTTTCAGGGAAGTGGTTAAGGAAGGAAATGAGGCTTCATTATTTTTGCTACTTGAAGAACAAATATTAATAGGCACTCTCCTTTTCTTGAACTCATCTACTTCTCCAATATTTAGTTTAAATGTAACATTTCAGTGTCTACAGGCATACACGACAGGGTCCTCCAGGCTGGAACATGAAATGGTTCAGGCTGGACACAGCACAAGAAGAGGGCCCTGCAAATGGAACTCGAAGACTTAGATCATGTTTTAAAAATCACTGAACATCTGCCTCAAAGTGCAGATAAATTAGTATTAGTTTTACACCAGTATGACTGTAAATCAGATTCTGTGCAGACACAAAGGGGGAAGTGACAGTCAGCTGCATACCTAATATATATTTGATTTCTTGTTTTTTTATAGTGTGTGACAACAGATTAGCAAGGCATTTTTATGGCACTGATGATCAAAAACTTATCTATTCACATCACTGGGACATTTTAACAAGGAGAATAACAATAATAAAGCATTCAATCTATGACAGTTACCTAAGTAAACAATCTGATATGAAAATCCAGTATTTTCTCAACATCAGCAGCAATAGCAAGAGAACTGATAAAAGCCCAGAAGCAGTAGTTCTAAACCTACTGGTGAATATACTCGACTAATAGAATACCTTTAGTCTGGTTCACCTTATTAATTTTGATTTGGAGAGGAATTAGGATAGTGTGTGTGCCCTCAATTGGGGGGAGGTGATGATATGTTATTTCCCTTCAGCTTTGGTAGTTGCTTGGATGTGCAACTGTGAATGACTGTGATGTGCAACTCTTCATTCAGCCTGCAGGAAAACAGCTTATCTCTGTTACTACTGCACTTAGATAACCTGTCCATCTCAGTCAATTATGAACATAACTATTCTGTATAAAAAAAAGTTCATAGAAAGCCCTCTGAACCATGCCATAAACACACTGCCAAACAAAGAATCAAAACCAACACCATGACAAACTAATATCCTATTCTGAGATTTGAAAGGTAATATGAAAATACACTTCAAAAAGTTCAGATTCCCAGTTAAAGAAAAAAAAATGCCATGATCTATTTGAGTAAATGATCTTCCAAAGAGAGATGAAGTAAATAGGTTAGGAAATATATACTTATTTTAATAAGTGTGGTTCTTACTAGAGCACACACAAAACACCTTCTCCCAAACACTCCAGCGCTGGTGGGAAAAAATATTTCACATTAATCAGAAATCCATTCAGAGTGCATGTAGATTGTCTCAATGTCTCTAAAAGTTTTAATGTTAGGTTACCAAGAATTATATTTTGATCTCCTAGCATTTCATTTGGACTCATTGCTTCTGGCCTGGTTATACTGTAATGAGTTTCAGATTTTTTCATTGCTATTTCTGACTGCTTTGAAACAACATATTATGGGCATTGATACTAGCCAAGGAATAAATGCAACATTTCTGCAATAACCTACCATCCTTAAATTATTTTTTTTTTTCAAATCTTAACCTGATCTGGGAAACAGGAGACATATTTTGTTTTGATTATACTTAGAACAATATATGAATACAAAAGTTGTTTAGCTATTTTCCTTATTTTGTTCTTGAAAAGCAATGTCTATCGAGGGGAAAGAGTGTGATTTAATTTATCTTTCTGAGATACTCAACTCTTCCTTCTCCTCTCACAAAACAACTACCATAAGCCATAGGTTAAACAGCTTGTCCATTTCAGTTCTACATATTTTCCTTTCACTTTTTCTGATCCCAAAAGGATTCAGCGTCACCTCCCTCCCAAATGCTCCCTGAGACACCTTCCTTTTCTCTTTGTCAACTTACCTGCAAGGTTTTCAAACTGCTTTTTCCTGATGCTCCTCACATTTCTTGCTTTCCCACAGGTTTCCCAGCTCATATATTTGTTTTCTGTAGAGGCACTCCAGATTCTTAGCCCTCCTCCTCCCTTTCTATGTCCATCACATCTGGTGTCTCCACATCCCTGTACCCAGCCCAGCTCTGGCACAGGGTGCCCAGGTATCTGCATTTAGATAAAACCTCTGGGTGACTGGAGCACTGAGATCAGAGCTGTCTGGTTCAGGAACATGTTGTGGGCCACCATAAAACCAGACAGCTGTCCTCCCATGCTCACTCCTCTTGGCAGCAGCATCTTGTCCCAGCAACTCACTGCTCTGCTTTCCAGACTGTGTGTAGTCACAACAAGTCACACCTATTTGCTGTTCTTCAGGTTTTCCCCCCACGCTAGCTCATCTGCTTTCCTTAAACAGACAGGTTTATTTTAAGTCCTGTTTAACTATGGTTATTTTTGAAATTTTTTTTGTTCAAAGATCCTGCTGCAGCAAAGAATTTAATAGAATATTTTCACTAATATTCTTCTGAATTTTAAAGAAAGTTTTACTGGTGTTACCTGCCTCATATTTTAATACAAGATGTCATGTTGAGGACAAAAGTCTACTTGTGTGAGTATCAAGTCAGCAAGGATATTCACTGATTCCTAGTTTTTCCAAAGCACCCTTCATTATCTAGGGCATTTCAATTCACTTTCTTCTGTTCTGACTAGCATTCCTATTTCCCAAATTAAGTCATCAGAATAACCCCTGCCCTGTGCCTCTATACATTTTTATTACCTCTCTTTCTCATAATGAGGTGAAGAAACTGAATACAATAGTCAAGTAATCAGGTAAAGTTCCGTAGACAGCAGGAATATATTTGTAATTATTTGCCGTCACACTGTGTTTCTGGCTGCATTAAAATAATTTATGCTGTTCACAGAGTACCTAGATCCATAAATTCATAATTTAGCATTAAAATAGATAAAGTCATGGGCATGATCTCAACACAGCCTATTCTCAGTGCAAAGAGTTCATAAACTGAGGATTCTGGGAAATGCAAGTGATGTTTGTACCAAAATGATGTCTGACAATATTCAGTTAGTAAAACACATTATTTCTGTCCCCAGTATAAGATTCCCTCTCCTTTATCCATGCTGATAAGGAGACAAAAATTTCCCCTTAGAGCTCCATTGTATTCCTCTAAGCTCTTCAAGAGGAGCCAGGTTAGCTCCCAGAACGTGTGTGTGCCCATGAATGGGACATTTAACAATTCTTTGCAGATCTAACACCTTTTCTCAAAATATTTTAGTATTCTCTGTAGTCATTGCATTATTCTCAAAATAGCTGACGAAGAATATCAGTATGACATCCATTTTTCTGATGCATGAACCAGAGAAAAAGGAACTGAATGATTTGCCTGAAATATCAACCTACAAAGCCTTTTCAAGGGTAGGAACCCAGGAGTTTTAAAGCAGAGTATTATCCCAGGCACAAAGAACATGACTTCACATGGCACCTCAGTACCACTTTGCAGCAGACTCCTTGGCTAAACTTTCAAGCACTGAATTATCTGCCTGCAAGGGTGCTGTGGACTCAAGCACCACTGCCCATGAGCCAGCACAACAACCTGTGCCTGCACTGCAGACATTGGCTCATGAGCATTGAGCTGGATCCTTGGAAACTTCTTTCTTGAACAATCAGTTTATCGAAAGGATATACAACTTGTATATTTTGGAAGCCAGTTGAGTCCCACTTAGTCTATCAAAAGCAACTAGGCTTTGAAAATAGGTGAAAGCATGAAAGACAGAATGTTTTTGAATTATGCTTTTTACAATTGTGGGCAGTGACAGGTATTTATTTCATTCTTTCAGGCACTTGGCTAGCAACTAAAATTCAGAATTATCACAACTGTCATTTCTCAAGAGCTATATAAATCAAGCTATCTTACCAACTCAGCAGCTTTCTACATTCTAGATCAGGAAGTGCTCAGTTTATCTTCTTACAGCTGGAGGTGATGCTTTGTGCCTCTGCTCACCCAAGACTGTGTTTACCCACAGTGTTTCAAGCATGCTGAGAATGCCTGCTGCAAACACTGGCTTGCCTTTGGGTGAGTATGAGAGACGTTTTCCTGGAGTTTTCCAACCTTAGATGCCATTCACAAGATTATCAGAGTAGTGATATATTTGTTCAAGACTTCACATTTGTGCATTCAAATTTCTAATGGGTTTTGAGCTAATTCACTGGCAATAACTGTTAAGTGCATTAATTCTTCTTAGATTAGTTTTGCAGGGGCATAAAATTCCAATGGCTTTCCTTAATCTGAGAGACTTGAGGACTGAGTATTTATGAGCATAAATTCTATGGGTCATTAGTAGAATTTGGTTCACTAAACCCTTATGGGCCTTTTAAAAGTATCTTATCTGATATACTCAGTACAATTATTCAAACAAATGCTGCAACTTGAATTTATTATTTTTGGCCAATGCACTTCCACATCTGGAACTTCTGAGTTATACAGGGTGTATAGGCTGATGTTTAAATAGCAATTTAATAGCAGCACTGTCTAAATAAGGGTATTTGCTTAAATCAGTTATTTTCTGAAATATTCAAGATCTACCACTTGTCTTTAAAAACTTCTTTTGCATCTTTAGGAATCAAGCTGCAGTTTTACTAGCATATTTGCAAGTAGAATATTAACAAATTTCCCTAACTCTACAAAAGCTATTGTATTCTAGGTATCACCAACCTGAGCAGAATTATTACTGCATGGTAGTAATGTCCTCAAAATACAAGTCTATAATGTGACCACTTAAACTTGTGTAGTGAATGCCAATTATTCTATTACTCTGCTCAGTATGTAATTACAGAAACTGGAGAATATTCTGGGCTTGCAGTTTCCCTGCAGTTGGACTGTTTGGTAAACTTGACTGGCAGCTTCTCTGTTAATTCTTTTTTTAACAAGAAGGGAATCAAGTCATACAGCCATTTTGAGTGACAGCTAAAGGATACTGACTAATGAGCAAACACTCACACTGCATTTTAAAAATGCAAACATGATCCAGGAAAAGGAATTGAAGTAGCCAATTTGTATAATAAATGACTTTATAAGGCATGCATGATAACAGAACTGAGGAAAAATGGGACGCCAGTCCAGGTGTGCTCCATGTAGCAGGCATCCATAGCACAGGATGCCTTTACATCTTGAAAGGCAAACACCACATACCTTGGCTAAATTTTTAATTAAATAAATAAGTTGCTAATATATAATTAGCTTGCTCATTTTTGCTTTCCCAGTATGAAACTAATGAAAGAACCCTTTGCACTCTTGAAGACAGATACTTACATAATCACACATATTTGCCATAGGAAATGTAGGTCCTTGGCCTTCAGAGTAGGAGGATGGATCGAGGGAGTTTGCTAACACAGTATCCTGGCATAAATTAAAGGGGCTTGAAGGTGGCTGTCATTTGCCTTTGCTGCTGACAGTTTTAAAGGATTATTGATTCAGCTATCAAGATTTGGAGGAGCGTAACCACGCTGTCTTTCCCAAGGCTGCAGTCTTTGCACAGGGAAGAGCTTGCCTTCCAGGGCATCAGAGGATTGTTGCAAACCAGAAAGCTCTTCTGCAGTCCCTGACTGTGAATTAAGGGCTGCTCTGTGGTGGGAGTAATTGCCTGTGTTTGTGAAATAAGTCAGCCTGTCAAGAAATGCAAGGCTCTTTCCTAAGCTACAAAGCATCAAAGCCTTATAAAGCCACCTAAGTTAAATGTTTGTGAGAGAAGATAGTAAGGGAGAGAGGAAAGTTGAGCAAAGGTTTAATGCATCGTAAGCAACCAGAAAACACCTGTGAGTCTTTCTGTGAGGAAAAATAAGGCTCACCAGAACTGCTTTTCAGTAGAGGCACAGAGAAGGAAAACAGTACTGCTGAAGAACATAAAGAGCTATTTTTTAATACAATTCTCTCTTGTGCTGGCTGTACTTGCCAAAATTTCACCTTAGGGGTAAAACTTCTTGTTTGTTGACCCCTGGTACAACAAGGTGCAAACGAAATGCATAACTGAATAGAATTTCAGTCATGTTAAATCCTTCACAAGAAATTTGTGAAATGTCTAGTTTCCAGTTTCATAAGTAACAAGTTTCAGCAGTAATTAAGTGCTTAACTCCCCTGATGTCAGTGGGAATTAGACATTAAAGCACTTCAGATGAAATCCCATGGGCCAAGATCTCCACATCTTAAAATAACATTGATGTTAAGTTTGCTATAAGACTCCTACTACAGCTCAAAATAAACCCTTATGTTGAATCCTTAGTGCCAGTTCCAATTCAGTTACAGTTTTGGAAATGTAACCTGAGGGCATATTGACCCAGTCCCTTGCTGAGAACTTGTTCACTGCCTGTCTGGGAAAATTAGTTTCCCCAAGACTTGAACTATGTTTTCAGTGGTAGTATTCTTCTGTTAACTGTTAAAAGCTTCCTATGCTGTTTCCAGGGCTCTATCCAGCTAAGATATCTTTGTGTGTCTTTTTTCTTCCTTCTGTCAGTCATGCACCCACAAAATTGATTTCTTCTGTGCTGAAGCTCCTACTTAAAAACTAGAACTCCATGAAAAACCCAAGATAAGGCTAAAACACCATTAGAATGACCTTCCAGGAGGGAAAATAGACATGGCTAACTTTTCTTCTGAATTTACTGAATACAAATGCTCAGAAGAAGCAGCAGTATAGCAAACTGCTTCATTAATGTTTACTCAGCTGAAACATCAAATAGCCAGCCCAGAAAATGTTTAAAAGTCCTATCCATGATTCTGATGGAAGTGAAATTAATTTTTACCCCTTACAGTTTGTGATTATCCTCTGTAATCCAAATGAAACCTGTGCTGTAAGTTTCTTATTTTAAAAATTTTTATTTTATTCATAAAAATTTCAATAGATGTTGAACATACTTGGGGAATTTTCAAGGTTAATTGTCAAATCCTTTATGACATCATGTCAACTTCTCTGTGGTAAATACAGGCTTGTGATCAGCAGACTGTCAACTGTATTTATTTATAAGCCAGTGTTCCTAGAAACACATCTAAAGGCTATACTTAGAGGTTGTGCCACAATACTGCAGTGCTGCAAAAACCGGTCACATATGGAGGTAAACAGTTTTGAAAGGTTAACCCTCCTCACTTGTAATGTGCTCTGACACCCTGTGGATGCCAACTGGCTGAACACAATACAAGAGGAAGAGTTGTGGGTATGTCAGAAAATCAGACAAGTTGCTTATTTGGATGAAAATTTACAGCTTAAAATGGTAGGATGGAAAATCTGCAGGGTACTGTAAGAAGGTCAATGATATGGATGTTAAGACCTAGAACAGGCTCACAACTGACTTAGTCCTCAGTGAGTTTTATGCCTGAGATGATGAATATTTACTCTAAGTAATCAATTATTTATATTAGATGGCACGCCAGTGCATTTATTATAAATATGTTTTAAATGCAGTATTAGTTAAAAAAGGCAAGGCACCTAGTCACTCTAGACAAGCATGCAAAAATTCTCAAAAAGATTTTCAAGGTCTAATTTTGTGCAGACTTAAAATAAACATGTCTCACACTTATCTGTTCTGAGACAATCTTCTAAGCAAATATGAGCTGAGTGTCAGTAAATTCAGTTTGGTATGCATTCCTCTTCCAGCTAATAGAGCCTACACTATCAAACAACTCTTTCAGTTAAAGTTCACTCAGAACATCCTTGTAAAGTATTATTATTAGTATTGTTTCTATTGTCATTTTATAAATTAAAACCTGAGAGACTTTAAGAAATGTGGCTTGAACTTTTTTTTTTTTTTGCAGTGTTTGGCAGTTATGAACCATTAGTTCACCTCATTCTCTCCATGCAGCCAGGTTAGGTATTTTTAGAAACCAAATGCAATCTGACTCAAGTCTTTGTCCTTAGTAAAAGATATCTAGATAAAATTTAATGGCTGGGGATATAAAGGTAGTTGGACCTTAATTCCTATGAAACTCCCACTGTCCCAACCAGCACAATGACCACCAGGAGTAGTTGCAAGGTTAGTCCAATTTCCCTTGTCTCTTCCCATAGAGACCTGTCGAAAAAGTCCTTCCTTTTCCTTCCCTCTACCCTTTTATATGGAGTCCTATGTTCTCTTGCTAAGAAGAACAGATAATGCAGTGGTCAAGAGTATAAAAAGAGAAAAAATCACTCTTTTTGCCTTAAGCCCATCAATAAGTCTACAAATACATGCACTGCTGTGATATTTCAGAAAGCATATTCCATGGAGACAAAGATATAAGAATGAAATTAACAAAACCCCCTCACCCAGTAGATAAGGCATAACTTACACCAGTCACATGTAATCCAAGATAAAAATACACCACTTTGTTAATGTCCAGTGAATTAAAGAGAAGTGGTAGGCCATTGTTTATATATATTCTTATTCATAGAAGGACCAATAAGGATATATAAACAATAGCCTAACACTAGGCAGTAGAATTGCCCAGTTCCTACATTAGCAGCCTTCTCAGGGTTACTGTAAGGACCCCTGGAATTGTTCTTAATAGGACTTAATATGTTTTAGAATATGCAATATTATTTTTCACATAAATGTGTTGTGATGATCACAAAAGTACAGTCCAGAGAGGCAAACCACCTCTGTTCATATAACTCTCTGCAAAACCAGATTGTTCAACTTAATTGATACATAAAAATGTAATAGCAATAGCATCTGATCATTGAAGATATTGATTTTAAGAACCCACCAAAAAATAAGGAAAATTAATTCACCCAAGTTCAAATCTACATATTTCTTTTCTTGTAGAGTGGTTTTTATAACAGTCTAAAAATAAAAAAGGTCTTGTCAGAACGAAGCTTTGAAAGAAAATACTGTCCTTAAGCGTTAATAAAAAAAGGAAGTTAGTTCAAAAGAAAAATGTTCTGCCTTGTGAATGCTAAAACAGAAGAATCAGCAAATTCCATACAGGCCAATGTAAGCTTACCAGTGAAGCTAAGTCATCTTCAGTGTCTTCTTTCCAAACCAGCTGATAATGTGTGTGGTTCTGAGTTGCAGGGTATGGCTGAGGCTGTGCACCATTTTCACAGTTCTGCAGCACCATTCCCAAGTGTGTGCATGTCCCCCACACTTCACCTATTCCTGCTGGCAGGCTGTGCTGGTTTTGACTGGGGTAGGGTTAACTTTCTTCCCAGTGGCTGGTATGGGGCTGTATTTTGTATTTGTGCTGGAAACAACACTGATAATACCGAATTGTTTCTGTTATCACTCAGCTGGGCTCACACAGAGCCGAGGCCTTTCCTCATTTTTGTGCTGCCACACTGGTGAGGGGGCTGGGGGTGCATGGCGGGGTGGGAGGAGACACATCCAGGACAGGTGACCCCAACTGACCAGAGGGATATTCCAGACCATATGGCATCATGTTCAGTGTATAAAATGGGGGAAGAAGGAGGATGGAGGGATGTTTGGAGTGATGGTATTTGTCTTCCCAAACTGCTGTTATATGATGAATCCCTGTTCTCCTGGGATGGACAAACACCTGCCCATTGGAAGCACTGAATTAATTTCTTGTTTTGTTTTGCTTGTATGCATGGCTTTTGCTTTCCTTATTAATCTGCCTTTATCTCAACCTATGAGTTTTCCAGCTTTTACTTTTCTGATTCTCTCACTGATCCTGCTGGTGGGGGAGTGAGAGAGGGGCTGCATGGGGCTGCATTGGGCTTGGTTGATGCCTGGGAGTAAATCATGTCACAGGCTGTGCTGGTTCACCTGACTTTACATGAGTGTGATTGACTCATGATGGTGTTGAGGGAGCATCCTCAAAGACAATGGTGCTGACGGGACTATCATTAACGTTAGGATAAGTTTCAGATGGCTGATGTAATTTCTGCAGGAGTCCTTGTTATCCTTGAGGCAAGAGAACGAGAGTGATGGAAACCTAGGCCTTGCTGTTGAGACATGATAGCCATTGATGAGTCCTACAGGAGTGGCTTTTTATTTAGGTGAGAGAAGTATGAGAAAAGATATGATATTTAGAGGGCTGATACAACAGACACAGAAATCATCTTGTGATAATTCCCAATTTTATCAAATTTTTTCAAGTACCTGATTACCTGCAAAGAATAGTGCTAAAGAGTATTTTTTTAATTATTATTATTTAAATAGCAAGAGAAAAACATAAATAGTGATAAAGAAAGATTAAGGAGATAGAGTTGCCACACAGGCTCAGGCAAAGATGCAAGAAGCCTTATATGCAAGATGCAAAGATGCAAGCAGCCTCTGGCAATGGCCCAGATCAGTCACCTAAGGAAAGGTACACAAATAGGACAGCTGTACTCTTTCCCCAAACGTGAATTTTGTGTCAGTTGCCATCAATGCTCTTTCTCTTTCATGACTGCTCTCAGCTTTGCTCTGAACTTGTCTAACATTTACCACCCAGAAGATCCTCGCACCTTAAATGCACCCTATATAAAAACCACATCTGTTTGTTCATTCTTAATGTACCATCTGCTAAATTCCCTTCTTAGTCATCAGACAATGTACCAAATGAAACTGCCAACCACTGGTTACTTCTCCTTGCACTCACAAGTTCTTATTTCAAACACACCATGTGAGCTGTCAGATTTCAGAAAGGGCTGAAAACAAGACCCATGTGTATTGAATGTCTTCAGTGTAATAATGCAGCTACTTTTGTTCTCCAGAGAAGAGGAGCTGCCACTAGGACAAAGAGACTGCAGAGCTGAATCAGGCACCATGTGATTGACTCATCCCTGGTGGACAAAAGCCAACGTTAGGTTTTTCCTGCTGCACAGTGGGCTGTTCCAGTCAGAAAGATGAGGGAGAAAGATGACACAGCTTTTCAGAAATTCCTTAAGGATGAGACCAACCCAAAATGTCTGCCTGTACAATACTTTCTATTTATTTGCCAATCTTCATTTTTATACACTGTAAAGAGCAGTTAATAGTGTGGCCTCAGTTCCATAACTGCCACTAAAAATCTGACAGCACATTGATATGAAGATATTTCACCGTGCTCACCACCATTTATTCAAAATTTCTGCAAACACAGGCACGCATCACCTTCGTCATCTGGAGTTGTTTCAATTTACTTAATAACTAGAGGAATTAGGAGATTAAACTGAGATTCTGGAGGAGAAAGTACCAACATCAAACAAAATCAAGTTATCTTCCAACTTATCTGAACTGATCTTCTGGCAGAAGCAACAGTAACTTTTATGTGAGATTTTTCTGACTTTAATCTCAGTTTCTAGACTGTACAATTATCACAGCACACACCAACATGTCAGACATATGTCACACACCAACATATCCTGTTGAAGAAGAAAGAAACTGGAAGATAATCAGGATGATTAAAGTCAGAAGACCTGCATCTATTTCTTATAGACACAGGAAATAACATGGTAAAATGGAAGCCTTCAATATATCAGTCATTTAGTATCTCTGTTTATAAACCAATGAAGTTTGAGGCATGAGGCCTGCTGATGTCATTTGTTGGAAGAATCAAGGGATTTAAGAAAACAGTTAAAAGCCCCATATAATTTCAACATGTACTTTTGCAGTGGCCTTGCAGAGAAATCAAAAAGAAGCTCTTAAAACTACTTACCTGAACTTCTTTCATTACTAGATTACTTTTTTTCCTCCAGAAAATAAGAATGGAGAACTCACATTTCCTTGTAAGAGGAAGTATTATTTTGAATTGATGGTGAAATCAACAGGATACATACAGGGCCTACTGCCCTCAAAGTCCTTAAATGTTGCTTACAATTGTGCTAGGTTCAATTTTGGCAATTAGGCATTTAAAAAAAAATCTGTTGGCCCTAGAGCTGTCATGGTATTGTATTCTGAACCAGCAGTTCCAATTAGCTTTGGTAAGTATTAGTGACACGTACTTTAGCATGAGAGTACACACATCAAGTTTTTCTTTTCCTGTAGCAGTTCCATGCACATATTTCTATGGTTTGTATAGGAAATTTCCCCACTGGTTAACAAAGGGGCTATGCATGTATATGTCATAGGGACTGAATCTGACACTGTTGTCTTGGCAAGGATGGCCAGCTTGAGGCTTTTGCAGAATTTCATCACAAGGGATACTCTGCAATGAGAACAATGTACACTGTAGTGTACACTACCAGTTGAAAATATGTACACAAAAAATACATATTCAGTATCTCGTACTGTCACAGCACGCAGCAATGAACGCTAAGAAAACACCTTAACTCAGTAAGTCTTGGCTGAAACTTAGGAAAAAAAAAAAAAAAAAGAAGGAACCTGGAAAAATCTGTGTTATTGGAAATAATACAGCTGCATTGTATAGAGTCTGAAGGGTTTGCTATTTGAATAGACTACAATGCTCTCCTTAGTTATGGCAGTGCCTTGCTCAGCACATCAATTTTTATCTTATAAAGAAATATGTTTCGTCAATACAGGAAATGGCATGTTTCTATCTATTGCACTGCCTAAATGATGGAATAGACAGCATAGTGGAAGTTTTCTCCTTCTTTGTGGTGATGAAGTGAGGCAAGAGGAGCCTTTGCACTAGTGGAGCTTTAGATTCTTTATCATACAAGTCCTGATCATATAATTTCACTGAAGGTATCTTGTATAAAGTCTAGATTTTCTGCTTCCCTGTTTGCCAGTAATTGATGGCCAGGCCAACTCTGATTTATGGGTCATAAATACGTCTTTCACCTAGTTGATAGAACATGCTTCTATCAAAAACATACATAGGATGTTTTTTTAAACAACATTACTTTGTTGTGAAGAATTATTAACTATTACATTATTAAGATTCTTAGCAAAAATAAGTTTCTGTCCCATGGTCTGGGACAAATTAAATCTACCTTTATGTGATTTAATTTCACAACCAATCTAGTGTCTTCCCCAGACAACAATAAATGCTGTGACAAATAAATAAAATCCAAATCACTATGCCTGGATCCCTCTATAAGAAACTTATGGAAAGATGAGCTTTCCAGAGAGTTTATAAGACAGCATAGGCCTTAATCACATAGGAGACAGAGCCTAGAGCTCAGAAGTTCATCACAAAGAGCATTTTGCTAAATGCACAAACTTGTACCAGTGGAGTTGCAGTACTTTAGCAATACCAGCTGCAACAGTTAAGAAATGGGTTGCACCAAATTACTCAACTTAGAAGTGATAACAGCTGTTGTTTTGGCATGTTACTTGAAAGGGAGAACATGGAGAAGTCTTGCTTCCTGAGCTATTTTGTGCCTGCTGTGTGGTGAGAGACTGAACTCTTCAATGACAATCTGAGATTAGACCTTGTACTTAAACGCCCTAAAAGCACAAGGAAACACAGCTGGTTATAAGCAGCCAATGCAGAAGGAGGCTACTGTATACATCTGTGATACAAATCATGCCATCCCTGTTTGCTAATATCAGTAAGATCCCTTGCTATCTCTACGAGCTTTCCTCTATTTATCATCTTTCAGTCTGTATGGATTTATCCATGCCTCTTACAGAACACCACACAGCTGTGAACACATCACATCTCCTTGTAATCCATACTAAAAAGTAGAGCAAGTACCCACAGCTACTCATTAGGTCCTGCCAGAGGACAAAAGAGGAACAGTGTAAGGACCATATCACCCGTCCTGTTAGACCTGCACTGCCTTTCACAGCTTTTGTAGTAGCCCTGCAAGAATCAGTGTTTGTAACTTGTCCCTTCTGCTGCCAGGAATGGGTAAATAGGTCATGCAATTTCTTTTCTACATTCAGATTCCAATCAGACTGGTATCTTTCCAGTACCATTTTGAGGATAGTATAGATCTGAGATATTTTATCTACAAAATAACTAAATGAGGAAAGCCCAGCTAACAACCACTGGGATCAGCCTTCCGAGTCCATTTCTGAGCAGCAAAACAAGCCCTTGCTGATGTGGGGAACTGCCAATGCATATGAGAGTTTCTCTGCTATTCATCTGCAAGTCTATGAGGAAGAATAAAAGACAGTAACGAGTTGCAGAAATGCTCAAGATAACATCTTACTGTATGCTATTGAAGCAACAGCAAGACAAAAACTGTTCCCAATTGCCATTGTAATAATTCACCAAGAATATGACTTCAATAAACACATAAACTTGTAGTGCTGCTACATGGCCAGTGAACTTGGGATTTTCTGAATTAATTAAATCACAGGAAAAGAAAGCATCATCTCAGCGAAAATTTTACCTCTGGTTGTCCAAAATACAACATTTGGCTTGGTAAGAGAAGCATTATAATGTATCTGGATTGTAAACATTATTCATTGGGAATACTAAATGGAAATTGAAGCTGATATTCTTTCCAGGGTTGACCCATCTACAAGCACCAAATATATAATAATGGGAAAATCAGTACTGTATTTATAAATGGTATTATTTTTCTCTCGTCTGGATTAATACAATCTTGTAATCTTCACAACTTTTAACTGCCAAATGGCTTTTTAGATAAGAAGAGTTAAATGCAAAGAGCAATTACCATGTGATAAGTATTTTTTTTCTCACAAACAGCTGTTGAATTTCTAATTCTGATATTTTTTGATTCAAAAACTCACAAGTGTTCTTTGGGTACCAGGTAAATATTTAAAAGAAGTAATACAGCATTTATATGATGTGGATGATCTCTGATACTGTTGCTTAATTAAACAGCAAGGTTTACAGAGGCACAGCCCAAGGCACAAAACTCTGTTTGATTTAGATTCTGGCTATCAGACAGTCATCAGGGTGTGGAAAAATGTTCTTAAACTAACAGCCACCTTTCATTAGTTGACAGGCATATCCGTGGTGAGATATATCAGAGAGAGACCCTAGAGTCTGAAAACTCATTTTGTTTTTTAGTGACAGAACTAGAAAGAATTTACTTAAGGGTTTTTTGCTGGATATGTGCATGAGTCCTGTTTACATTCTTATGCTGGGTACAGTTTGTGAAGAAAGTGTAAGCTGTGCATTTCATAATGGTAAAGTTTCATATAATATCTATCAATGAAGTATCAAACCCTTGAGAATTTAAACTGAAGAACATTATAGCTTAAAAAAAAAAAAAAAAAAGGAAAATACTACAAAACTACAACTTGAGCTAAATAATACAGATTTGTTAGGCAGCACTGTAGAAAACTAGGCACAGCTGCAAGATGACCTCCCACTACATACTTCCTAGTGGGATGCACAACATATTATTGATCCAAATCTAAACCAAAACAAGTTAATCACTTATAGACTGATATGTTTTTACTGCAAAGTCTTTCAGGACCTTTGGCCCTTGTGTAAGAGTACTTACATATTCCAATTAAATAAGAAATATAAATACTAATAACATTACTTGTATTTTCCAGTGTAAGCTGACATCATAATTGTAGATGAATTTTATTTACAGTGATTAATTAATTCACAGCCTACTAGAGATTAGATCTTATACTTGCCTCTGAAGATTTTATAAGCTATGAAGGGCCAGAGTAGGTCAGATCTAGAAGCAATTTAGAGGTGCTGTGAAAATTTAGATATTCTGGTTGAATGCCTCAATGCTAAAGATTTGGTCCCACTTTATCCAAGTATTTCAATTAAGCTGAACTATGAGTCTGTACAGAGACTTCAACAGGACTTTTCCTAATGTTTAAAAGTTGAGTAGAAAAAGCAGTTGAAATGTAAGCATTGTATTTCTCCACAAATGTTAAAAGGTTCTGCTAACATTACTAGGTTAGAAGTAATTCAGTGCAATTTCAAACAGATGACTTCAGACACCTCTAAAAATCCCAGTTACAAGTATAGTTGATTTGTGGAAGTAATTTGGGATACAGTGGACACACAGCAAGATTTTGGTACATAAGCATGATGAATACCTGATTAGTATGTGTGGCAATAAACCATTTTTCATTTGCCAGAAGCAGAAGAAAGGGCAATGCTGTCTTCTCTTGAGTTCACAGCCTGGCCCAGTTTTCTGCAGGCCACTGCAATACTGGGGCAATGCACTGAGTGCTGGTGTAACCCATCCATCCATTCTTCCATCACCAGAAATCCCCTTTAGTAAGAAGGTTCCCTGTGAAGGCCATGTCAGAGGTTAAGTTGTTACAAACGGGTGTTGCACTGGGCTCAGAAATAAGGCCCTAGAGATCAACCATTTTACCAACTCCTGTCTGAGAATGGGCTAAGTTCTCCTTCCCCTCATTCCTCTACACCTGCCCACTGTGGGTTAGCAACGCCTTTGCAAAGGAAACCCTTTTCTTTGCTCTGGAAAGGTAACAAAAGAAGCTGCCTTGATTTTCTCAGCCCTTGCTGATGTAAACACAGTTATACAGTGCAGTTCTTAGATGCTGCATGGATGTGAAACAGTTCAAATGCACTTGTTGAGTGTGGACCAGATAAACACATCATGGGCTGAATCACCACTGCCATTGCAGCTGTTAAGAGGATTTATACAGCAGATGGAATGCTTGGAATTGCTAAATGAAGGTTGCATCATTCAAAGTAACATTCAATCTCTCTAATGCATTTTTAAAAGGAATGTCAGACTCATTTCTAAGAGCTTCTTTGATAGTGCTGATAAGACTCTGATTAACCAGGCTCTTTGTAGACAGAATCAACAGTTTGCAACCATGTAACGGTCACTACAGATACTAAGAGCTGCTGATAAAATCTTAAGTGAAGAATTAATTTCTGCCAAGTTACTCATCTGAGGCTATGTCATTTCCACATATTTCAAGGTAACAGTCATGTGCACATCTAAACACATTTCAAATACTGCTTTCTTGATACTCTCAACAGACTGGAAAATTCTTATTTTATGATAACTTTTACCAGGCAAAAACATTAGAAATGTTACTGGTGTCCTTCTTATGTCAAAAGGTCTTGTATTTCCTTTCCTGTCTTGTCCTGCACTACTCTTAAAAATGCCTACTTTAGAAATGAACAAGGAGCTTTCATTCCATAAAATGTGCTCAAAGATATTCATCAGCTATGCAGTCCCTAGCATGGACAATTAAGAGTGCCCAGGTTCAGCTGAATGCATAGATGAATATATAATTTGAAACAGTCAAATGTACCCACATCTAGGAAAGTATTTGAAGTGAGGTGTATTTTATTTATAATAAACTCCAATAATAGCATTCAAATACCTAGAGCCAAGTATTGTTTAATGATTTTTCTGGAGTAAAGTCTAAAGGAGAAAGACAGATTTGAAAGATCAATACATTCATCTACAAAGAACTGACCATGGAGTGCTAGGGTGATTTTTTTTCTTCTTTAATTGGTTTATATTTTAATTTGTTATATTTGTTTCCCAAACTTGTGCTTTTAATGGTCTCATCCCACATACTTTTTCACTCAGTAGAAACACTGGCTTATCTTCTATCTCTTCTGTCTCCTCCATATGCCTTGATCTTCACCTCAACTTCAGAAATATCTATATTATGAAGGAAGCTTTTGAAAGAAACAGGAGTTTAAAAAACTTGGCCATTTAAGTTATCCAGTTTTGAGGGTAATGCCATAAGTAGCAACAACAGCACAAATAAAAGTGATCAACTTCAGGAGGGGGCAGGAATGACTAGGTTGCTTTCAAACTTATCTTGTGGTTACAGGCTGAATTTGAATGACAAATTTATGAACCCAGAAGTCAGCATCATTTAAGATACATAAAAGTTTGTGTGCGCCTTTCTACTGCCTAGGTGTGCAATTGATTAGTTTATATGCAAATTAAATTACATGCTGACTATTTACATGCTGACAGTGGATTTCTTTGAAAATGGTGCCTTAAGAATGATTCTTTGCTGCAAAGGTACTGGAATAACAATATTGCAAGAGAATTATGGGGCATGGTTTGTTTCTCTCAAATCCAATCAACTCAATGTACAAATTAAAAGTGTACTGCTTCTGCTGCCAGTAATTTAAATTCAGGATATTCTTAAAAGTGACATTACTGTCCTACTTCAGCAATCATGAGAATTGTGCACCTGAAATTTCGTGCTGAAGCCTGGTTCACAGAAAGGTGTCTTGGTGCTCTTTAGACTTTGTAAGGGGCGAAAGCTTTCCTAGGACTGACACACTACTGACTGACAGAAAATTATGTCCGTAATACTCCAACATGAATGGAGTCTAAGGAGCAAAACCAGATGTTTTCCCCAGTTGATACAAGGGAAGATTGGGGAAGAGTAACTTGTCTTGCTGTGCCCTGAAAGCACATTGTTTAGAGATGCTTGAAGACTGAGAAAAGAGTCACCAATTATTTAGATGATGCACAAGCTGAAAAAGCAACACCCTTTGCAGGTTTGTTAGAGGCTCGAGGACCATTTAGGTAAAGGCTGCAGTAGTGTTTAGGTATTGTGTTCTTTGCACAGCTTAGGCTGGTTGGTCATGAATGACAGCTGCATGAAACTGCAATGATGGAAAACAGGACAGATGGTTTATAGTCAGACTCACACTGTGTCACCCTGACACCTCCAAAATTATATTACTGGAGCAGGAAATGAACTATGTACTTCAATGAAGGAACATTCAATGTCAAGTGTTACTTGACAGCATCAAATCTTGTAAGAATTTATGTAGGTATTGGAAAATGTCTGTGGTCTTTAAGCTTACCCAGAAAACCTAGCACTGTTAAAAAATTAGAATATGTATGCTTGGTTACTTTACTTCCCAAAATAACCATGTGAGCCTAAATTGACAAAAAACTAGGGGGAGGAAAGAAGCAATTAAAGCTGCACAATGAATTAGGTTGGCTGTGTTTATTGTAGGGGGTTGCTATTTTCTTCCTTTCGAGGAAGGATTGAGATCAGCTGTAAGTTGTGTCATTATCTGCAATTCTTTTAACAGCAGCATGGTGAAAAGCTGCCAAAGTATTTAAAATTAATTCAATCAGGCTAAGAGGAGTATGTCAAACTGACTTCTTTGCCTACAAATTACAAAATTATCTATAGTTAAAATTAGCTTCTAACCATCCTGGAGAGGAAGGAGATGAGCTCCTAAAAACTGCTCTAAGCAGTGATGAGTCTGTGATGTAGGCTGGATGGTCCATCAGCAGAACTTGCAAAGTCAGTTCCTGTTCGTAGAGCTGTTGAGGTGTATACGTGATGCACGTGTGATTACCACTGCAAAATGAAGGAGGTGATAATAGTAACTGCAAACTATGAACAGCAGGTTATTACCAGGAAAAAAGATAAAACCATCTAGATATTGAGTTATGTTCTCATTTCTCTTCAAAAATCAGCACAGCATAGCCTACTTAGCTATTGAGTAGAGTAAAATTAACTTTTTGACTTATTACTATTGGCTAGAAATGTCAATAAAATTTCCCTTAGCAAATTTGGTTTCAGCCACATCTGTCTTCTGATTATTGTCCTTCAGCATAGGCACCATTACAGTCAATTACATTGTTATCTGACTCAAACACGTGGACAGCTCAGTCAGTGACTTTAATTACTTTCTCATCAAAGCCATGTTGGACAGTCTCTGAAATTCCTTCTTTGCCTCCTAGGACATTGTAAAGGACAAATGATTTTTGCATTCTGTTCATCAAACATGACAGGAAATCTTTTAGTTTAGTTATCCCAAGTCAAGTTCTACCAAAAAAATGTATCTAT
The DNA here is from genome assembly GCA_018697195.1 of Certhia americana. Classification (NCBI taxonomy): domain Eukaryota; kingdom Metazoa; phylum Chordata; class Aves; order Passeriformes; family Certhiidae; genus Certhia; species Certhia americana. The sequence continues at coordinate 114,554,183 of CM031858.1, read as the reverse complement.
ACCTGTATTGTCAATGGGCTCATATCCCTTGAGATCTGGCAGGCATTATATACCTAGAGCTTAATGGTTTATTTTCAAAAACAATAGGCAAAAATACACATCTTCTCTTGAAGTCTGAAATAAATATAGGAACACAATCCTTTCCTTAAATTATTCTCTTTGCAGTGCAAAAATGTTTTGAAGTGGTCCCCTCTGCAATGAAGATCCACAACATCCTGTGCTTACATGCAAATCAGTTGTGCTCTGCTTTAGCCTTGCCAGAACTACTGGATGGGGCACACATGTTTTTGCACACTGAGTAGGGCTTCTGGTCATAGCTGCAATTGCCAAGACACCTCTCTGCAGTTATTTTCTAGCCTGCTCTAGAAATTCAAAGCATGACATCAACAACAACAAAAAAACCCCTCAAACTGTAGATTATTTGAATGTGCAATGAACTTAATAATACTTAAGTACTTCTTATTGTTACTAAAGTCCATGGACACGTAGGTAGAGAGAGAAACAGGATGCAATTACTGGGTGTTAATAGCATCAACAAAAGGAAGTTGCATTATTGTAGAAAGCAGGAGAAATACCTATAGCAGATGCATCTCATAAAACTACTGAAAATATTTGCCCCATGGGGCCATAATCAAAACTTTTTAACCAAGAACACATTTCCACAGAAGGTGTATTTGAAATGTCACTGATTTCTATTTGATAGCTACAGCTGGCAGTCCATGCATCTAAAGGTGACAGTTGAGCCAATGTTTGCATAAAAATAATCATGGTTTTTGACTGAATAAAATTCTATGAAATCATAGTCTAAATACTGTTGCCTTTAGAACAAACAAAGCTGCAGCTGTTCATTTCATGAAAAACAGATTTAGACACGTGCAATCAGGGTAAGGACTGCTAAGAGATGTGATAACTCTCTGATTGCAAAAGGGACAATTACTCCTACAGAATTTCTAGAATCAATGAGGGACCTGGGTGACCTAGCCAAACTTCTGCTTGGAGAAGCATCAACACCGAATAGAAGCTAAGAGATTCAAGTCTTTTGATTATCTCCAAGGAGGGAGGGTTCACAATATCTCTGGACAATTTGTTCCATGATTAATTGTCTTCTTGATGAATTTTTGTTCCCTCTTACGTACAGCCAGAACACCTCTTGTTTCAATTGATCGCTGATTCCCATGCTCCTGTTGTGCAACACAGAGGAGAACCTGCCAAGAGTAGGGAACAATATTTCCTACACATTTTCCCTAAGTATCTCTCCTACTAGCAACTGTTAGAAATAAATTATTGGTCTATCATGACCTTCAGTTTCATCAAGTGCAGTGCCTCAGGTTCCTATGACAGAACCTCCATCACCTTTCTACATAGACCACTGAATAATAATTACTAGTTTTTAACATTGCTGCTGAGCAATGATTAACATATAGAAAAATGAAGGAAAATAAAGGGTTAAATCTATATATATTACAAAAGATGTTTGCCGTTAACTGCCTTGCATGCAATCTAGAAAATGGGATTAATTTTCTTGATAGAACAACATATGGGGAACATCATTTAACAACAGAATCTGGTGAATTACAGAGCAAGGATAAGGAATAGGAAAGAGCACTGAGCAAGAGCATGCAAAAACCATGAGGTGCCAAACTTGCATTGGTTAGCAAATGTGTCACTATGATTCTGAGCTGGAAAGTATCATCTCTCACTGCTGCAGCATTTCTGCACCTCTGTCCTTACATAAATGTACAAGAAGAAGAAATTGCAAGTGGTACAATGGAGGCGGGGGTGCAGGATTACAACCACCCCCGCTTGGGGAGGCACCCAGGCATTGCTGAAAGAAGCAACAGGTTCAGACCTGAGGGAGTGCAGTCTGGAGGTGATGTTGAAGCTGTTGCAACAAGTGATCTGACTGGTTTATTAGTATGGGACAGAAGCATGTGTACCATAAGGGGCTTGGGTAATGCAGTGGAGTGCTATCACATGGCAAGAAGACTGATCAATAGGACTTAAGCAGAACTGCTGTCAGGCATTAAAGTATTGGTATTGAGTTTATGATCTGAGAACACTCTCTTGATCTCTACAGAGAGTTCACACAGACTAGCAGACTGAGCTCAAATGTACCATTTAAATATGTCACATTAATTTCTGAGTTTATGTTGCATATACAGGCACAGTGGACACTGGAATTTCTATGTTAAAGCGTAAGGACAAAGTGCTGCTTGCACTGCCTTCTGTCCAGTACTCTTTTGTAACCTCTGCCTTCATATCCTTTATACTTGGAATTCTTAGCATGTGCTGTAAAACCTGCTACTTTTTTAAGAAAATAATTTAATTCAGGATAATTTTGTAGAGAGAAACAATTATAAAAACCTCACTTATATCCTCAGACCATCATGGTTCCAATGCTATTTGAAATTCATTTAGACAAGACAGAAGTGGAGTGCATGCCATTCTTAGAATTGTGATTCTCATAGGCTCTATCAAACCACTAGCAGTCTTCAATCGGCACTTCCAAAAAAAAACCAAAATGAAAAACCAAACAGATTTGAAGTACATGTTATGCAGAAAAAGTTCCTGGAACATTTACTCAAATTAAAAAAAAAAGCCTAAATGTACTCCCAAGTAATTGTTTATTATTAATGCAAAGTAGCCAGTAAATACTCATTAGAAGCACAAAGCATGGCAGCTATTTTGCTCTTTTTTATTTCAATTTCTTAGGTTTTAAAACATTTTAGGCTCAGTTTATAAAACATATAGTAGAGGGGATTTGGTTTCTCTTGTTTCTTAATAAGGTAGTGCAAGGAAGAACATATCTTTGGGCACTTATATAAAAAACAATCATTAAGACACTGCAAGTAGGATATGGGAAATTTATATGGACTTCACAGTTGTACTGTGGACTTCCTCTTTTACTCTAGAAAAATGTTTTAAAAATCTAATACCCTTCTCCTCCAAACTATGTCTGTAAGCATACTAATTTCACTTGAGACAATAACCTAACAAATGAAGGCAGAGTACAACACAGACCAAGAGAAATGCAAATCCTACTCTGTTTACTACAACTGCATGCACTAAACTGGCAATGGTGCCAGTTAATTGCTGCAAGAATGTAATTTTCTCCCTGAATACACAAATATTTTGTCTAGGAGCTGCAGAAATTTTTTTAAAGCCCACAAATAAGCAAGCTGCATACGCATTTTTGTGTGGTATAAGGGATTCCAAATTTTAACATTTAGTGTATGCCACTAGTTCATGCATTAAGTGGGGCAGCTTAAACTGGTTTAAGAAGTTACCACCCTCTCTGCCTTGAATTGGTTTACACCTCCACACCTCCCCCAGTGTTGTCATGGCACATGTGAAATCATGGCTCTGCAGCAAACTGGATCAGTTATGTCATCCAGCCAAAACTGTTTTTGTCCATGTTATTCTTCAGCAGGATTAGTTCTGCACGAAGAGACAGTGAGGGTTGGATATTTGGGCCCAGAGGTTGGTGGTTAATGGGCTGTGTTCTGCCTGGAAGCTGGTGAGAAGCAGAGCACCACAGGGGTCTGTGCTGGGACCTTTGTATCTTTGTCAGTCACCTGGAGGGTGCAACACTGCTCACTCATCAGATGAGCAGATGGCACCAAACTGAGTGGGACAGCCAATATGTTCCAAGGCAGGGCTGCTTCCTGGACAGGCTGTAGGAACAGGACAACAGGAAACTTACAAAATTTAGTAAGAACAGCGTAGTTCTGCCCCTGAAAAGGAATAATGGCTGGCAACAATGTAGACTGGGGACAGACTGGTGGAGGAGGACCTCCAATGAAGAGGCCCTGAGGACCATGGCAGACAATAAGTGGGACATAAGCCCCTTGTTCCCTGATTGAATGGCATCCTGGGTAGCGTCATTAGAAGCACAACCTGTAAATTGAGGGAGCTGATGACTCCATTTGTGCAGCACCTGTTAGGCCACATGTACATATATACATACATAGCCTAGCTATGTGTCCAGGTTGGAGCACTCTGTACAAGAGGCATTGATCAACTGAGATGAGTTCAGCAGAAATTCACTGAGATAGTCAGGGGCTGGAGTCCTCATCATGTGAGAAGATGCTGCAGGACCAGGGCTTTTTCAGCCTGGAGAACCTATGAGATCATCGGTAACATGGAGCCAGGCTCTTCACAGAAGTGCAGGGTGGAAGGATGAAGGCAATGATGTTGAGTTGAAATACAGGAGGTTCCAACTGAACAGAACTAGAAACCTTTTTCCCCATAAGAGCAGTAAGGCAGTGATGCAGGCTGCCCAGAATGGTTTTATAGTCCTCACCTTCAGAAATGTTCAATATCTGACTGAAGAAAGCCCTCAGCATCTTGGTGTGACCAAATGGCTACTTCTGTTTCGAGCAGAGGTCACTTCCAACCCCAGTGACTCTGTGATAGACATGAAAGTCATGGAATGATTGAACTGGCTCTGGTATGGATGAAACAGATATGGAAGTGTGTTATTTATCCCCAGGATCATGCAGTTGGGGCGTATTATGTCAGCAAATGAAACACAATACTTTCAACCCCTAAAAACATGTGAAAGAGAAATACCGTGGTATTACACTCTTTTCATTAGCAACTGCTGAATAAGCAATGCAAGAAATTCATTACTAGAGATTGTGTTAATCCCTCTCCATATATACAGTCTATATTTTTGTGATTTATATCTGTGAGTATGCAAAGATATCACTGCGTGAGAGGTTTGTCCCGCACAAAAATTACTCTGTACAGAGTGTTTGCTACAGTGTTGCTTACATTTCTTAGCTGTCTCCACAGTGAGAAGAGTTAAATGTTTTAGAAATTTTAGAGGGCCAGAACTGGCAATAAGGGTGTGGAGAGATATGGATTATGCATCACTGATTATATGAAATTAGACAGTCGACAAAGCTGATCTCTATGGATGCACTTGTGCAGTACTACATGACCATATGACTATCTTAGATATATTAGGAAATAATTGGCTTGTTGTGTTTGTGTGCATTGCACTTCAAGAGATGGATAAAATGCTGGATTTAAGAGAAAAATAAATATCAATGCTTCTCAACTCTAACAGACTCTCCCATGATGCTTGAGATATGAATTACTGATGTTTCTTTCCCATTGTATTGTAAGGCAGGCATGCTTCATCCTCACCTCAGATGAAGCAAGAGATGAACTGAAATTGAATGGCTTGCCCAGGATCACATGTTAAATCTCTGATGAAATCACAATGCAAGCCTGCATATTAAGGGCAGCATGTCCTGTGTCTTTCTAAGCTTATCTTTCATCATCTTTTTCTGCTAAATAAGAAGATGACAGGGTCAGAGAAGCTGTTTTTTTTACCTGCATGTGAACCACCAATTACAACCTGCCTTAGTACCAGTTACTCATTCAGTTATTCCTTAACTCAACACTCTTATTCCTGTCTGTGCACAAACATCAGTGTCAGCTTTAAATGAATCCACTTTGAAAGATGCTGATATCCATCTGATATCATCTTGTAATTTAGCTTTGTATGAGCAGAAAAAGGGATCCTGGGAAAGGAAGAGCAAGAGAGAAAAAACAGAAAGAAAAGGAACCCCTTTGTGTGTTATTATAGCTGTAATTTCCAAGCTGTGATAGAAAAACTAAAATATGAAAAGGAAAGATTAATATTAACAGTGACAAAGTTTAACCTGATCTGCATAGAAAACTTTCTGGAGACAAACTTATGCTTAATATAACAAAGTAGAAATTTTTTTGTATGGTTCACTGCATCTCCTAAAGAAAAACCATAACGAAGTACACTCAAAATACTGAATTGCATGAAAAGGGCATCATCAAAAAGCTTTATGATGACTTTTTTGCCTGGCTGTTACAAAACACCTTTGAAGTTCATTCTGAAACTGATACACAGATTTCACCATGTGTGCCACTACAGAAACAGGGATTACTGTTTTTTCATTTAATTAATTTAAACTGTCATAACTTCTTCAGATGCCATATTTGCAACTTTAAAACGTGATTTTTTCACCAACTTAATAGAGCACTAATAATAAAGAAAGAAACCTAAGATCTACTTTTTTTCATTCTCTCCAAGGCTAAGCAAATGTATTTAGACAACGCCTTTTCAAGTGAAACAGATTATCATGTGTAGATACTTCTGTATCAAGCTGGAAGTAAATTATTTGTATTAAAAGAACATTCAAAAATACATGCCAGAGTTTTTTTAAAAACACATATTCAGAGAACCAGATACCATTACATTATGGTATGAATAAAAATTAAAAATCTGGCAAATTGTAAAGATTTCTCAATCAATTAAAAAAAAAGTGGAAGTTTAATTTAATGGAGAAATATGTATGTAACTATCACTTCCTTTTTTTTTCTGTGGGTATACTTTGCTCACTTTTTCTCTGTCATTTTTGGAAAGTATAGCCTGCCTTCCTATGAAAGTTTCTTAGATCCTTTCAATAAAGTAACACAGGTGAAAAATCACATCTTTGTCCACGTTCAGTGGGTGGGCAGAACGTACCTTTGCCTTAGGTCTGGTATTTCATACATACCATACTCTGTTCTTTAACTTTTTCCCATTTGGAGGTACTGACTTCCTTCACTTTTCTGAGTAAAGTATTGTCTTTCTTCTTGGAAGGGCAAGGACACTGACATTGATTCTCATCAAGCTTTCATTTAAAGAGGACAAAATAATCAAAACATTATGTGCACACTTGTCTGCCCTCAGCTTCACAATCATCATAATTCCAAAATATTTAATATGTGTTTTCATCTGAGAATGCCCCTTCTGGGCAAATGACAAGTTTGGGTTTTTTTGAGGCTTGCCCTACAGGACACAGTAGACAGGAAACAGAGATTAAATAAAGATGACATTAAAGAAAAATCCTAAGTACATCAGTCTCCTAGAAACTTTGCTGTCACTACTTTTCAAAGGTGACCCAACATAAACCTGCAGCAGGTGTCAAATGCTACCAAAACAGAGGAATTTCATTTAGATTTTGTCTGGTGTGTGAGGGGAAGGTGTGGAACAGGGAAAATTTGTCCTTTCTGAAGAGCAAAAAACCAACAAAATCATAGAAACCTTAGGAAATCTGGTATCGAGGCTGTGCTCCAAGGCTGACATCCAACCTATTGCAATACATTCCTCATCAGCTTAAGGTACATCGAGAAGAAATGAGGGAAGCTATCATATGTGAAGGATACAAAACACTCCTTTACCCCACACTGATCTCACCTGACTTCTTCAAAGGCCAGCACCAACCCAACCCATTTCTGTGCACACTGAGAGTGATTATCTGTGTTTAGAAGGGGTGGGCATGTCTGAAAGGTCAGCTATTCTGTATCTTGGTGCCTCATTTCCCAATCTGCTGGGAATATAGCTAGTTTTGATTGGGACCATTCAGTATGAATAAATGTGAGACATGGTGTTTAATATTACGATTCATAGTCCCTCAAAATGAAACAGAATTATTTTATGCATTAACCACACAGCTAAAGCATTCCAGCCAGGTTTAGAATGGATCCTTTCAGCCTGCTCAGGAATGGGGGCCTGCTCAAGAGGCAGAGGGCCTTCAGCAGGTACAATGTGCTGAGCTCCCTCCCACCACTGCTTGCAGACAAGTGAGCACTCCTCCTAACAAACCCACATCACCATCACAAGGGCAAGCAAAGTGAGGTCAAACTCATTTTCTGTGGTGGTGTTATAACAGTCATTAGGAAAACACAGGTAGCACTCAGGTGATGGCTGTCTTGTGAGGGGCAAGACGAGATAAAGATGATTAGAAACCAATTGTAGGTATTTCTCAGTCTGGTCTCAAACTGTTTTCTCTTTGCTCTTCAACCCTCACCCAGGCACCAGTAAAATTGATTTTTAAGCTGCTCATAGTTTCAAAGGGACCACATGTTGACGTCAGGAATAAGATAACTATCTTTCTATCTGAGGGTTCGAGAAAGAGAATGGTAGGGTAACTAAAGAAGATAAAGTGGTTTCAGAGATCAGTGCATGAACATTTCAAGCCTTGAGATAAATTTGACACAAGGATGATACCTGTTTTGAAAACAAAATTAGAATTTTCAAAATCAGCCTCTGGCCTGAACTTTGAACAGTTAAAAATGCCCCCACAGAGACCACTTGGGTTTTAGACAAATATAAAACAAAAGAAGAAATTGTTATTCCTTGGTCTTGGTCTGATTTTCCAAAAGCTATCACACTATGCATACTATTTTCAATTCATGAATGGTTTAGGCATTATTTCACAGCTAGAGTACAGAGAATGCAGTGTAGAAATTATATGCATCCACAACCTGCACCATTGCTCTTTTATAAAGGTGGGCAAAGAGTTGCTGTCATTTTGATTACATCTGTATGTCAGCAGGAAACTGAGGGTGCATGTCTGTTGAATCACAGGATTGGATAAAAATAGATTTATTTAGTCACTGGTAAAATTAATCACGTGTTTATAGATATTAATCTATATAAAGATACATAGACAAACTATTTAAAGATTTAAAATTTCTGTCGATATGCATGCGTTTCAGTAGAGCACTTCTGATGTTAACAAGCAAAAGTAATTAATAACCCAAGTGTAAAACACACTTACTGTTGTGTGGCTGATGAGACCACTGAAAATCAAATGTTTCTGGCTTTAGGTGAGAGACTGCCAACCTGGCTGTGGGGTTAGGGTGGAAGGTTGCACACAGGCACACTTCCTGGGGGAATGACCTGACTGGCTTTTCTGCTGCCCCCATCATGTGTTCCATCAATCCCACCACCAAGGAAGCAGGTGAGGAGGATTTTTCCCATCATCCTTTCCTTCTCTTGGGTTCAGACTCCCTCTCCTGGTTTCTAGCACCACTGCACCATGCCCCCCTCCCTTTTAAATCCTGTACAGAGATTAAATGTGCCTTCAGTGTAACTGTTCCCCACAGAAACTTGGTGTCAGTTTTCCAGGGCTCCATCACAGTGTCAATACAGACCTGCCTTTTGCTGTTTTCCCATATTTTACCTCTAGCACAGAGCCATCCAACACAGTTGTCACCAGAACAAGGGGACAGTTCACAGTATGGGGATCTGAAGGTATTTCACATCTGGACATCCCTTTTGTGAGGTGCTCCTCTGATGACATGAGGTTCCACCTTACCTAGAGGGATCCTAGAGGGACCTAGAGGGTGAATACATGGTCAGCTCCTCTGGTATTATCATCAGATGAATTTAATTTGCCAGCTCTTAGTGTCTAACAATATTCCTTTTTCAGCCTTGCAAAATTTCCCATTTTCAGAGGAGGTAAGATGTGGGCCCTGCTGGTGGTGCATTCTGCTGCCCTAGGAAAATGTGCATATGCATTCCCATTGTTTCCAGGGAGACAGAAAGGCCTTAGATTTATTTGTGGGTTCTATAAACAATTGTGAAGAAGATGGGACTGGATGATGTCAAGAAACAAGAAAATGGACAGCAAGAATGATGCTGGATATAAAGCAATAAGAAGCAAAAGAAAAAGCCTTGATGAAGTGCAGAAACATACCAAACCTTCTGAATAAAATGGGCCAAAAGCCATTGTCTGGCCCTGAGAACATCATTTGCATCCCTATAGTTATAATCTTCTTCCTATTTCCCCTCCATCTCCCCAAAACCCCAATCACAACCAAGGAGGACAATGCCATCCAAACTGCCTTCTGGAAGCAGACCTTGGGGTTGTGCTAATTCCCCACCTAGCCTAGCTCTTGCCTGGAGAGTACTGGTGGCTTGGGGTTGGGGCAGTGTACATCCATGTCCACCCCACCCTGGTCTTGTTTCCTGTCCTTCAGTACATACAGATACATATATACATATGGAGAAAGTGACAGCTGGCAAAAGAGAGGGGAACACACAAACAGATGTGGAGGACCACAGAAGTGGAGAAGCAAGGAAAAGCTTTATTTGGACAGCCTTCTGTAAAGGCTAATCACTGTGGGATGCAGTAAGGAAGCAAAGCAGATTACCACCTAAGCAAGGGAAGACAGCTCAGCCCTAACGCTGATGGACAGGGAAGCCACTTACATGCATAGGTGTTGATTTATTGTTGAAGTTTGAACCTGAGATGACCATAGAAAAATTTGAAGTTGTCAGTTTCACTCTAAAAGTGAAATTATGACATGATAAGCAAAATCAATGCCATTAAAAGAACCTCATGACTTGTAAGCCAATATTTTTCTTTTCTGAAGAAAGACACTCTTGTTTAATACCTCACTTTGGTACCGGTGAAAGCAGCAAGAAGGATGAAATTGCTCATCTCATTAGCCTGATACTATCAGTGAGCAGTGTGTATGACAGCGGCATGGCTCAAAAACATCATTCCTCAATAAATGAAATAGTTATCAGATCACTAAGGCAGAATTTACCTGCTGCAAAGCATTTAAAGCTGATGAAAAAGATTTTGTACCCTCTGTGCTCCTGCCTACCACTACAGGTCTCTCTCTTTTCACTGAGATTATGGATGAGATCAGAGGTGAAGGCTTTTCCATTCCAGACTGTAACTCCAGATTCAGTGTCATTGAGAGGCGTAGGGGACGGTGGAAGCGACAGTAACAATCCTTTCCACACTGAAATCAGCAAAAGGGTGGTACTGGGTCTGGTGGGGGTGGAGTTAACTTCTACCAGCCCATATGGTGCTGTGTGTTGGACTTGTGGTTAGGAGTGTTGATAACACACTGACATTTGGCTGTTGCTGATCAGTGCCTGCACAGCACCAAGGTTTCCTCCTTTTCCTGTTCTGCTCCCCCTCTCTCCTCCCTAGCAGCAGGCTGAGGGTGAACAAGAAGCTGGAAGGGGACACAGCTGGGACAGTTGAGCTGAACCAACTAAGAATAGTGCATATCCTATGGCATCATGCTCAGCAACAAAAGCTATGGAACAGCAAGAAAGAAGTTGGGGACTTTGGCTTCCAAGGCGGCCATTGCTCAGAGACTGGCTGGGCAGTACTCTGCTTTTGGAAGCTGGTGAGTGACTGTCTTTGCAGCACTAGCATAGTTTTTTCCCCTTTGCTTCACTTATTAAGCTATCTTTATCTCAACTGTCAGGAGTTTTCTTGGGTTTACTCCTCCTATTCTCTTCCCTGTACTCCTGGAGGAGGGAAGAGGAATGAGTAAATGGTTGTGTGGGTATTTGGCTGCTGGCCAGGGTCAACCCACTACACTAGGATTTTACCCCAACCTTGTAAAACTTTTACTGAAGTGTAAGGAATGTTATGCATATTTTTCTGTCATGCATAGAAACACAAAAGATAGCTGTTTAAAATATGATTTTGTTAATTAAAAGAAAAAACAGAGCGATGATTTAATTGCCAGCTTGATTGTAAATTTTAACATCAAAATGTACATTTAAACAAAGTAATCTTCAATTATATCTCAAAGTTTAAATGTGCAGAAAACTACAGAAAAACTGTATTTGCTAACCAGTGCTCTACCTTTATGTTGTAACACTAATTAGCATAGCCAGCTTATTTTGATGACTGCATAGAAAAATCTTGCAGTGAACCATCGGAAGTAATTTTTTTGAACAGAGACAAAACCCCCTCTAATATCTAAAGACAGAGATAAATTTTCACTCCAGTTCCTACTTGCTATAAAGACTCAGGCATAAAAGAGAGAAAATGAATGTCCTCCTCAACTGAAAATTTTACTTCTCAATTTTACTGGGCATATTTATTGGGGTGCACTTAGTGTCATTATCTTTTAATAATCTTTGTGAGATTAAGTTTGTACGTAATATACTTGTGCTCAATTATGTCCTTAATTTACAACAGTTCTGTAGTCCTGTTTTGGCGATGACTTCCGGAACCAGGCTGTGTTGCTGCCCAATCCAGGACACCATGCATCTCCATGATGTGATAGGAAACACAGGCATCATGTGCAAGCCCTGTCCCCTAGACAGGATAAGGAAAGCTAAAAAACCTTTAGAAAAGGAAAGTAAATTTTTCTATTAATGCAATGAAAGAATTTTATTACCTTATATTTTGTTCTTAAACAAGCTGTATTGGCATGGGAACACACAGCCAATTTTTCAATTCAGGAAAAATTGCATGGAAAAAATGTAAAGAAATGCCACACTGCACAGATTTTTTAAAAATGTATAATACATTATATTATAGTCATTATAACACTAAGCAGTCTTCAGAAGCTTCCTTTTTTAAGCTAAAATTAGCTATTCAATTAATTTATGATGGTTACCTGCATGGAAGCTTGTTTTAACACAACACTTTCTTTTGGATGTACCTTTCCACCAAGAAATTCTCCTCCCTAACATGTGAAATCCCAATGGTGGCACTGGACACCTGGACACCTGCTCATCCATCATGTGGTGCAGCAGTCCTGCTGCTCTCTGCCCATAGTGTAAGTAAATTAACCTCTGTCTCCCAGAGACATGAACATGCTGTTCTTGAACAGAGAGGGAAATACTACTGAAGTATGGTTTGCAAAGATCCCAGAAACCAGACAAGTAAGCACAGTGTTCTCTCTTGTAGAAGGAGCTGTCTACCTCCTCCTATCCTTCTCAAAGGTAGAGGAACGAGGGCTGTCTTGGCAAAGATCTCTTCTTCTTCCTCATCCAACCCAATATTCTTTCCTTTGCCCACACTCTAGGTCTTACATGAAGAGTTTATGCAGACTTATGGCAATCTTATAGGTTTTCTGCATAAAGGATTTTGATAAATAGAAGGCTTGGTGGGGAATCTTAGTAATATATATATAAATAACTGAGGGGAGAGTGTAAAAAAATGAAACCAGAGTCTTCTCAGTGATGTTCAGGACAAGAGTCAATGAGCACAAACTGAAACACACGGGATGTTCCCTCTGATAACAAACATTTTTTTTTTTCATGTGAGGGCCATGGAACATTGGAACAGGTTGTACAGAGAGGCTGTGGTCTCCATACTGGGAGATACCCAAAAACTGTTTGAAATGACTCATGCAGGTTTGTCTGTCTGTAGTGGATGTTCCTCTGCTTGGTTCTGGACCCTTTTCTCCTCTCCTAACATAATATTGCAGTACTAGAAATGGCAGGACCCCTTTCTTGACCTGACTTGTGTTCAGTCATTTCTTTCCACACCTCAGGAGGCATTTAAACCCTGTCTACATGACTGGTATCGGTAAGGGGTCACATACTACCTTGTAGTTGGTAGATCCAGTGGTTCAGTGTATCTGGTTTGTGCCTGGATCCAGTGAAAGAAATTAACCTCTCTGGCCAGAAGTGCTTCAGCCTCCTGTCAGTGTTCAGATGTATTTTTGATTCTCTTTGTATTATGATGTCTGGTCTCAACAGATCTGGGTCAGCTGCAGCTGAGCACCTGTTCTACTTGATGTTGTACTAAACAGATCTTTCCCTGTGCACAGTCTGTCTTCCTCTGCTCAGACCTCTCAGCTTGGAAGGCTCACCACTATATTGGACAAAACCTTCAAAATTCTCCCTGGGGCTTTCTTCCTTCTAAGTTTTTTCTGTCATTTTCTTCACTGTCACCATGACAGCTTAAAGCTAATCATTAATGTTTCTGTCCCATATATCTCCTAATTTCCAGCCATGAATAATTCTTGCTGTTGCTTGTTGGTTCATAGATACCTGCCAGATACTGACTCTCAAAACCAAATAATTTGGTTTTAAATGCTTTAGCCATTTCTTGATTTAGCATTCTTATTTTCTGATTTTCTCCTAATGGATATATTTCTGATCCTCCACATGAATTATTTCAGTGCTGACATGTTCTTGTTTCCGATCCTGTTTTTCTCTTCCCTGAGCATGACCTACAACTTCTCAACACTTTGAATGTCACATTGCAACCCAGTCACCCTCTTCTTTTTGTCTTTTTTGAGTTTGTCAATTAGCATTTCACCCCGCACATCATCAGTGATAAGCCCCTGTTCTGCCCATGTTTGATGCACAGAAGTAGCTCCCAGCTTGTGTTTTCCATACTAACAGAACCATCCTTTACAATTATAGTAGGCAGCCCAATGAAAGGAAGCAGAGGGCAGCTGGCAGTGTACCTGTTGTGATCAGGGCAGAGCATTCCCACCCACTGTTTCAGGTAGATGACATGACCTAGGGCATTTCCTGGTCCTTCTGCCCTTCTGAGTGCAGGGCAGCAGGGCTTCACACATGGAATGTGCAGAGGAGTGCTTCCTGTCAGACTTGAGGCTGCCTTACACTGTGACACTCTCACAAGTAGGACGAAGGGAAATTGAGGAATGCAAAGACAAGAGTGGATGATTGTTTCAAAGCCACACTGCCAGTGAAGTGAATATTGCAGAATTAGCTCCAGGTTTATGACCTAGCTGTAATGTAGCAGCAAACAGCTTCTAGTTCACAGGTGTCTGGGTGGGGATGACTTCTTAAGCTTTGCTTACAAAAGCAAAAGTGTTTTGTGTTACCAAGGTATGACAGAGGAAAATCTAAGTCTGCTGTAGTTGAATAAATAAATGTAAAGGTGGAAAAGGATCCATTGTGCCAGTACTCATGACACAGAGGGAGGTACTCCAGAGCACTTGATCTTGCACTGAGCTCTTCAGCTCTTGCAGTGTTGAGTTTCTAAGAGGCTCTTGACTTCTTCCTTTATCCAGATTCTAAAAAGCTATGGTCAAGAATTCTACTGTGCTAGCCAGAACTAAACACTAGAGAAGAGAGTAGATGGCCTCTTGGAGCCATTATAAAGAAAACCACTGTCATTATTACTTATACTAACTGCAAACCCCAAAGAGTCTGCTCCCTGTCCCAATGAATTTATGATCTTGTTGAGGACAGAACCTGTCACATCCTCCTCATAACTGTCATCACACTTCTCTCATCTACTGTCTCTCTGCCTCTGCTTTCCCCAAAATACAGCTCCTCATTGTCCATCTACCCACATCTTCTTGTTGCTCTTTTATAATCTCTCTAGTCTCTTTCACTTACAGCAAGAACTTCAATAAAATACCTGGATTCATAACAAAACTATACTCTCTTTTGTTCTCTTTTTGTGCTTTCTTCCATCTCATCTCCATGGATAGGTAAAGCAGATGACAACCTATGAAACTTTATTATATTCAGTGGTGGTAAACAGATTGCTTATCTTCCCTTTACATTTTTTAAAGGTTTCTACTTTGATCTCAACATGTTTTAATTCACTATGAGGTACTGCTTTTAGTATATGGAGGGATGGCACATATCCCAATTTGGCAAGTTTTACAAGTAGTTATAAATATTATCTCAATGCAAAATTCTAATGAAAGAGAAGGAAAGAAATTCTTATAATAATTTCGGTATGTGCCTTGACAGAATCCTGCTTACTAAGACTTCTTCAATGTTCTGTTACTCTTCTATGAAAACTGTTATGGTATACCCTCTGATTCCAATTTCTCATCTTTAAGTTCTCGAAGTCACACTTTAAATTTCACCTTCAAAAGACGAGATGTCATGAAAGAGACACTATTGAAATTGTAGCTCTAGCAGACCATTTGTGAGAAGAAAACAGGATGCTTTCATGTATTAACTTATTTGACACAAATCCTCTGTTCTGCTCTGAATTCATGTAGTTTGAACCAAACCAGGAAACTAGAATTTTGATTTAACAGCAGACACTCCTCAAAATTTCTTGAAGAAATCTGAACAATAGTAATCTTTTAGCTGAACACTGTTTCAGTGTAGAAAGCAATCTGTATTTGAGTCTGAGTTTGTTATGCAGACAGGGGCAAGAGCAGGCAACTTGAATGTTAAAGTGAACAATTCACATTGTACTGTAACTGTTTTGTTGCTAAATAGTGTTGTGTTCCTGCATACCACTGCTCTACCCATTAGGAGTTTGATTTCTCATTGCTTTACACCTCTTGAAATATTTATGCCTGTGTAAAGTGAGTATTTTAAAAATACTCTTTTGGTTTAATTGTATTTCATACCTTCTTTGTGCAGTATGAAGAGAACAAACTTTCTGTCACTCCAAATGTCCATTAGTATAGACATCATGATCTCTTAACTGACTAAATCTGTCAATCTTTGGAAGCATAAAACCATACTCATTTCAGGACTAGTGCCTTGACATATCAAATTGCCATTTTTAAAATAAGTTTTCTTGCTTGACTATTGCACCCCCATCTTCTCTTCGCCATATTAACATCATAATGGGAACATGAAGAGGATTAAACATGCCAGATGGCACCTCTGGGGATGAGGGAATACCCTGCCAGTGTGCTCCTAGACCACTTACTCTCAGCTTGTTATAACATAGCTGGAGGTTCCTATATTCTAAAATGTAATTGTGGTAGACAACACCTGGTTGCAGAGGTAGTTCTTAGGGAAGCCAGCAAATACAGGAGACATGTCATACCTCAATCCACCAAAGCATTAACTTAATGAATGCATTTTCATTTTTAGGATGTTCAGACCATTAGATGACAGGATAAGATTAACAGAAGAAAAGAAAAAAAAAAAGAAAAAGACAACTTTAATCAGAGCTTTGTGAAGTGTGCTAATTATCTTCAGGGAATAAGATGCCACAATGAAAGACTGTGGTTTAAACTCCCTTTCCTGAGACTCTGGAGCTTGCATTTGTTCTGAGTGAACAGTGTGTTAGGTAGGAAGTCTGGGGTAAACCTAGAGTGGACGTGTTTTGTGATCAGTGGACTGTATAATGAAATACTGATGCAATATATTTCCCCTTTTCTGCAGGGGAGTCCCTCTGGGATTTGCTATAGCTGCATTTGATAATATAAAGAATTTAAAACTGGTAATAAATGTGTGCATATCTGTTCCTAAACAGGTATGAATTTTGATCCACTGACTATTTATTATGTGTGGATTTTTTTGGGTTTTTTTTGCCAAGCAATAAAACAAATGTGCCTCACTATGCTTTCTTTTAGCAGTCTGGAACTCTTTTATATGCACACCATGTATTAGCAACCCCAGCAAGAAAGCTGAAGAAGCCAACAAGCATGAGTGAAGCATCCAAACTGCAAGCCTACATTGATTCCTTCTGGAGGCTGATCTGGAACAGAGACTAGACAGAGCAAAAGGATAAAGCAGGTATTTATTAAAAGGCCTCAGTGGGTACACCTGGGCTGCACAAGAGTCCAGAAAAAACACACCCAAGATGCACCCAAAATGGTCACAAAATGGACACCCGATCACGAGATCTCACACTTTTATAAGTTCTATGGTCCATTAGCATATTAGAATCAATTGTTCAATTAGAGCTTCATGTTATGAAGCTCCATCCTCCTTGTTTTTTCTTCTCACTTCACCATTGCTTTTGTTCTTGGGCCTGAAAATTGTCCTTGGTATCAAGCTAGAGAAGGAATTGTTTTGTCTATTACTCTGTGAAGAAAACTTAGTAGCACTTAATATGAAACTTAAAACTACCCACCAAAACTGTCACAGAATCTAAAAATTATAAAAGCTAAAACTGAAGGCATCAACATGACTACTCCTTTGGTAGATCCTCCTGCTCATTCTCCTGTTTACCGTTGCTTTCAGCTTCCCCTTCACCCAGATGTATTGAGGGTTTCTGGTGGTGTATCTACTCTCACAGATGCAAAGAATGAAGTTTGACCTGAATTCCCATTTGTTTTTTTCAGCTTGATAAACTCTAGGTTATGCACCCAGTGGCATCTATTTATTCAATCCCCGGCCATCCTGAAGAACGCCACCAGAGCCCTTCCAAGACTCTCCCAATGTTCCTCAGCAGCTCTCTCAGATTTGCGTTTAAAGAACGCTGAAGTCTGTGCTTTGAACTACGGGAGCCACCTTCTCCCCTCCCTCCTCCCCGCCTTTCAGCAGCGCTACAACGCCAGCGGCAGTTTCTTAGCGCCGTGAGGCTGCCGGGAGCCAGAGCCAGAACCACAGCTGGAGACAGGGCCAGGGCCAGGGCCAGGGCCAGGGTCAGGGCCAGGGCCAGAGCCAGAACCAGGGCCAGGACCAGAGCCAGAGCCGGAGCCGGAGCCAGAGCCAGAACCAGAGCCAGAGCCAGAGCCAGAGCCAGGGCCAGAGCCAGAGCCAGAGCCAGAGCCAGAGCCAGAGACAAGAGCCAGGGCCAGAGCCAGGGCCAGGGCCAGGGCCAGAGCCAGAGCCAGAACCAGGGCCAGGACCAGAGCCAGAGCCGGAGCCAGAGCCAGAGCCAGAGCCAGGGCCAGAGCCAGAGCCAGAGCCAGGGCCAGAGCCAGAGCCAGAGCCAGAGCCAGAGCCAGGGCCAGAGCCAGAGCCAGGGCCAGGGCCAGAGCCAGGGCCAGAGCCAGAGCCAGAGCCGGAGACAGGGCCAGGGCCAGGGCCAGGGCCAAGGCCAGGGTCAGGGCAAGGGCCAGAGCCAGAACCAGGGCCAGGACCAGAGCCAGAGCCAGAGCCAGAGCCAGGGCCAGAGCCAGAGCCAGAGCCAGAGCCAGGGCCAGCGCCAGGGCAAGGGCCAGAGCCAGGGCTAGGGCAAGAGCCAAAGCCGGAGACAGAGCCAGAACCAGAGCCAGAGCCAGAGCCAGAGCCGGAGCCAGAGCCAGAGCCAGAGCCAGAGCAAGGGCAAGGGCCAGAGCCAGAGCCAGGGCCAGAGCCAGAGCCAGGGCCAGGGTAAGGGCCAGAGCCAGGGCAAGGGCCAGAGCCAGAGCCAG